>JANAVB010017400.1:5020713-5604077 GCA_029216955.1 Iris pallida
GTTGTTACACGCTTTTTAGATGCCCATTTTTAGTTCTTTCCCAAAATAGGATCCTAGAACGACGCACCGATCTCATCTTTATCCTCTCTTTAAAAAGGACATTCAGAAATAAACTAACCATTCATACTCTTTCAAAACCAATGTCTTCCTATAGGGTTTCAATTGCGCCACTTTATTCTGATATTATTTGCTTGCATGCTGTGTCTTCAAAAATTGGTAAGTCTTGACGAAGAATAAATAGTATGAGTATTTTTCTTTCACACCACTTCTGGAGACAAATATTAATCTGCATGTTGTAGACACCTATTGATGTGTGCTAACTATTTCTGAGAATAGGCGCACACTGTGGCCCAGTGTTTAGCTCTGATCAGAGGCGCGTATTGCTGTCATACGCTTGTTTTATCAGTGTTCAGTGCTGATATGCGCCTGCTTGTAGGCGTAATGCTAATTTGCGCCTGTTTGTAGGTGCATTGCTGATGTGCGCCTGTTTGTAGGCGCATTGCTGATGTGCGCCTATTTGTAGGCACATACTGATGTGCGCCTGTTTGTAGGCGCATACTGATGTACGCCTATTTGTAGGCACATACTGATGTACGCTTGTTTGTAGGCACATACTGCTGATAGATTTCTGCTAACTTCTCTTGTTTCATTGACATTTGCAGGGACTTGGTTAGCGAGCTTCTTCAGAACTGGTAGTGGTGATTTGGATGTTGCAGAGAACATTCTTCTGACACCCACATCAGACAGCTCATATGGTTCTGACACTCAAATTAGACAGCTCAGGACTCTTCATGTTAAGAAGGGTCTTCCTCAGATGGTAGGAAGAGCCTTTATACATGAGAGTTGGATAGTGGAGAGACAGAATTAGGAATCGTATCACAAGGGTGATCTCGTTCCTAGTTCCTTTGGTGGGCTATCTTCTCTCCACCAGTTGTATTAACAACAGCTCATCTTTGGGCTGCTGCACTCTGTGGTTCTCCTCTAGTCTTTCTCAGAGAGAAGACCAGAGTTAATTCCATTGTCGAGCTCGTTGCTTCAAGTCGAGACGACAAGGAATTACCACCAACAAATAAGATCCAAAGATGTAATAGACCTTCATTATCGATGAGAAGATCCAAAGATGTAATAGACCTTCATTTTGAATAAAAATTCGAGATGTAATAGATTTCCATTAAGATGTATCTATGTTTTTAAAGAAGGAATAAAGAATGATTTTCTCTTCTTTACGATTTGATTTTGATGTGGTGATAAGAAACATAAAATCAAGGGAAAATGTGGATGACAAGTTGCTGATGCAATACAGAATTTCAAAAGTATAGAGAATGTGAACTTTCATGAGAAAAAATGAACGGTCACTTCAATTTTTGAGATAAGTACACTGAAAATGAATGAACAGTCATATTGGATAATGAACGAATAGTTATAAATGAACGATCAGTTATAAATGAACGAACAGTTGGGCTTCTTTCAAAAAGTCGCATCAGTTCTCGAGATTGACTATCTAGTTGTTTTGTCTATAAATAGAATAAAACTTTCATAGATATCGTCACTTTCTTTCTTTTCTGTACAAAATGTCCTCCAAAGATTTGCTCATCCCGAAGCTTGAAGGAAAGACTGAGACACCACCTGCTGAGCCCTCAGTACCTCCTCAGAAAGAAAGGGGTAAAAGCTTAACTGTTCCTGCACCAGGAGAGGACTTGATTTCCAAGCTAGTAGAGCCTGGGAAGATTGCCGAAGAAGAGGCATTAAGGATGGCTGCCTGTAAGTTCTTTGTGAGTTCAGACAATGAGATGTTTGAACTGTTGGCGAACTATGTATTTAATCATGAAGGGTCAGGGCCTCCTCCCCGTCCTTAATATTATGTAAGTCTATTCTGCTTTTGAAATAAAAATACACTTTTATTTACATCATGTCTCTGAAAATAAAATATATTTTGTCTTTATACATAATATTTCTTGAAAAATTTGCCATTGATGGGCATCATAGCAACTCTGCCATCCATATCTGTTAATTGATGGGCTTCATTAGAAAAGACTTTATTTATCACATATGGTCCTTCCCATTTTGCCTCGAACTTACCTTTGCTCATATGTGTCATAGTCATAGGACGTCTGACTGTAAGAACCAACTCGCCTTCTTGAAATGTTCGTACTCTAACTTTGCGATTGAAAGCTTTTGAAATCTGAGCCTGATAAAGCTCGATATGCTGTTGAGCTAATAACCTTTTCTCATCGAGCGCCTCCAATTCCTGAAGTCGAAGACGATCATTATTACCTGTCGTAAGCTCATTAGCAATGGCGATTTTCAATGATAGAATTTGAATTTCCAAAGGTAGAACAGCTTCACATCCATATACCAGAGAAAAAGGTGTGCAACCTGTGGGGTTATGGACAGTAGTGCGATATGCCCATAGACATTCTCCAAGTTTATCACTCCAACTGCGTTTGTTAATAGAGACAAACTTTTTAATGTGTTTGATAATAGTCTTGTTGAATGCTTCAACCAACCCGCTAGCCGCAGGATTATAGACTGTAGAGGCGACATTATTAATTCTGTTATCATCACAGAACCTATTAAACTTCTGGCTGATAAATTGTGGCCCATTATCATAGATGATTCGGCGAGGGACACCAAATCTGTATATCACATGATGTTTGATAAAATTAATAACGCTACTAGTTTTTACTTCCGCCAAAGGCATAGCTTCGGCCCACTTGGAAAAATAATTGGTTATAGCTAAGATGAACCGATATTCTTTGGATGAAGGAGGATTGATAAGGACGATTATATCCATGCCCCAAGCTTCAAAAGGCCATGAGGATGCAGTTGGATGAAGAAATTCCGACGGTTGGTGAATGAAATCTGCATGAATTTGACATGCACGGCATTTCCTTGCATAATCAATAGCATCTGATACCATAGAGGGCCAGTAGTAACCCATACGTCGGATACGATCCTGTAGTTTAGGACCAGGTTGATGTGCTCCACAAACGCCATCATGAGCTTCATGTAATATCTGCTTTGCTTCATCACCAGCGAGACACCTCAAGAGTAATCCATCAAAAGTTCTTCGATAGAGAGTTTTAGTAGTATGATTATAATAGAATCGAAGTGATCGACGACAGATACTTGTAGCTTCTTTAGGATCTTCTGGTAAAATGTCATGTACTGCAAAATCAATGAAAGGTACTCTCCAATCCTTGTTAAGGACATTGATTTCAGTTAGGTTGCTGAATTCAATGTTGTGATTGTTTTCAACACAGAATAGTTCTCTATTAGAAATAACAACCATTTGTTGTCTTTTGATTGACACTGCCAACACCGCAGCTAGGTTAACTAAGGCATCAGCTTCTGTATTGTATGCCTGACGTACATGTTCGATGAAGAACCCTTTAAATGAAGAAGCTATCGTGGTTGCTGCTTCATAGTATGGTACCAAATCTTGATGTCGGACTTCATATATGCCTCTAACCAGATTAACAATCAGCTTAGAGTCACCATATACTTCGAGATATTCAATATTCAATTGTTTGGCTAATTGAAGTCCAATGAGCAAAGCATTGTATTCTGCCACATTGTTGGACATGATTCGTCTAAAGAATAGGCCCTTTGAATAGTTAATCCACCGGGTGAAACAAGAACAATTCCTACTCCAGCAACAAGAGTACCTCCAGATCCAACTCTAGAAGCTCCATCAAAGAACAACCTCCAAGTAGGAAATTCTTCTGAGATCATATTTGATTCCAATGTTTCATCTGGAATCTCATCATAGAGTTTAGATGTCTCAGGGACAGGATGAGCTGCTAAGAAGTCAGCAAGTGCTTGGCCTTTCACAGACTTTTGAGGAACATAAACCATATTATATTGCGCTAATAATATGGTCCATGTGGCAAGCCTAGAATTGAGTGTGCTTGGCTTCTTCATTAAGACTCGAAGAGGATTGACCCGGGATATGACATGAATAGTTTGGCCTATGATGTAATGTCTTGACTTCTGAACAGCAAACATTAAGGCTAAACATTCCTTCTCCACTGGACTATAACGATGTTCAGCTCCAAACATCGTTCGGCTGAGATAGTAGATGGCTTGTTCATGACCTTCCTTGTTCTTCTGAGCTAGCAAAGCTCCCAATGAATGATCCATTGCTCGAACATACATTAAAAAGGGTATTTCTGAGATTGGTGGTACAAGAACCGGTGGACTCATTAAATATCGCTTTATGTCATCAAATGCTCGTTGACATTCTTCCGTCCAAACGAAAGATACACCTTTCTTCATTAATTGAGTAAATGGTCTGCAACGTCCAGATAAATTTGAAATGAACCACCTGATGTACGCAAGCCGACCTTGGAATCCTCGTAGCACTTTTAGGTTGCGTGGAGAACACATCTCTTGAATGGCTTTGATCTTCTCGGGATCAACGTGTATACCCTTAGAGGTAATAACGAAGCCGAGAAACTTACCACTAGAGACACCCAAGAAAGACTTGGTGGGGTTCATTTTGAGTTGATGTTGGCGCATTAGATTGAAGATAGTTCTTAAATCTTGAATGTGATCTTCTTTGAGACGACTTTTGACAGCAATATCGTCAACATAGCATTCGACAGTCTTTCGTAAATGATCTCAAAAGATAGTGCTCATAGCCCGCTGGTAAGTTGCACCTGCGTTCTTTAGACCAAACGGCATGACCGTATAACAGTACACACCCCGAGGAGTACGAAACGAAGTATGTTTTTTATTTTCAGGATCCATCCAGATTTGATTATATCCAAAAAACCCATCCATGAAAGAAATTCGTTCGAATCCACATATATTATCGATCATAACATCAGTAATTGGAAGAAAGAATTTGTCTATGCAAACTCGAACCTTTCCGGTCTTCTTCAGGACAGGGACGACATTGGCCACCCAGTCAGGATGTTGTTCTTCTCTGATAAAGCCACAAGCTAAATTATGAGTTGCACCCCACATTATTTAACCATATTCAAGGTGCACTCCACTGTTTTGCCATAATGTACAATATCCCCCACTTTCGTCAAAAACTAACGGTCAACTCTGTTGATCGTTAATTATTAACCAAAATACCCCTAGCAAATCACCATTATTACCAGTTCTCCCTCGTCAGCTTCGAAAATTGGAAGGGGCATTTCGGTCATAACGGTCAACAGAGTTGACCGTTAGTTTTTGACAAAAGTGGGGGGTATTGTACATTATGATAAAACAGCGGGGTGCACCTTGAATATAGTTAAATAATATGGGGTGCAACTCAAAATTTGTCTAAGCTTTTTGACTTCATCATTAATTGCATCCATCATTTCAGGCTTGAATCGCCGTTGTTGTTGTTTGACCGGTTTGACATTCGGCAAGATGTTAAGTGCATATCCGGGATCAATCAGAATACGGTCGACTTTTATGGTGTCCACATACCCCATGAAATAGAGAGGACGATCATTACGATTATCTTCTAACAATATGTCATCTTGTCTAAAAGTGATATTGGGCATTAATTCAAATACACTATGACAATGTGCACAGCTGACTGGTTCCTTTTTGGGCTTCTTGAGAAGAGTTAAACAAGTGTCAGCCTGTATCAAGGCTTCACTTAACGTCTCACGAGTTTCTTTTGAGAGACGTAAAAGTTCAAAGATTGACAATCTTGCTGGAGTATTGGCCAATTGAGCCAATATGTCAAAATTGTAAGGCTTTTCAAGTCCAAGAGATGATGACTTCTTCAATGCTTTATCAAAATAAACAGGTTGCTTTTCCTTGTCTGCTGATGTTAGCTTAGGAGGAGATGGCTCGACCACTGGCACAGATGTAGACGATGTATCTTCAGCAGGAGAAGATGATGGAGGAAGAGCATCCGGGGATGGAGCAGGGTTCTCTTGATTTTTGGAATACTTCCGAAGATAGGGTTTTTCGGATGTAGTGCCCATTAGGATTTCTTCTTCTGTTAATGGTTTAGAGGATACCATATTACAGTTCTTGGATTTAGACTTGGAATGCTTCTTTTGCTTAGAAGAGGAAGGCGTTTCAAATTCTGCAACCAGATTTGGATGAATCCACATAATCTCTCCTCTGTCAGTTGACATCGGAACAAGACCTTCATTTTGAGGAGGCAGAATATTCACAATTTCTAGAGTAGTCCTTGGAATGGGGACAGCTCCATCTTGTACGAGTTGTGGTAGAAATCACCAAATTGGAGAGAAACCACATTAGCAGTCACTGTTTTCTCGTCCTGATGTAGATTAATTGCTCCAGAGTTGATCAACTCCTGGATTTTGCCCTTGAGCACATAATATGCTCTGGTTGGATGCCCTATGAATCTGTGATAAACACAGTATTTAGGGTGATCAGTTTTACCCACTTCTTCTGGTCGCTTTGTCTCTGGAACCTGAAGCTTATTGCTTTTAATCAAGCAATCGAAGATGCTTAAAGTATCATCTTCGTCGAAAGAATACTCTTCTTTTGGACGAGTTGACTTTTGCAGTGGTGCTGATGGGGTGGATGCCGTCTGAGTGACATTGACAGCCAAAGACTCTTTGCCTTTAAGATTGATGGCCAATGTTTCTTTATTCTTGCGGTTATTCTGGCAATTACTACCCCCAGGTGTAGAATGTTCATCTTGGTTAGGGTGAGTCATCTGGACTCCTAACTGCTTGAACTTTTTGGCACTTACTTCTGCCGCCTTTGCATTAACAATAAAAGAAGGCCAATCCTGGAATTGTGTAGATCCCGTCTACATACTGATAATAGACAACAAGTTTGATTTGCAAGTGTCTATTGTTATAGCAGATGGAGTACCTAAAGGCATTTTGAGTGCCTCTTGGCAGAATCTTTCAATAAAACTCTCTGTGGATTCATTGTGTCTCTGTTTAATTTTAATGAGGGCAGACATTGTCATGTCATTAACTCCCTCATAAAATTGTTCCAAGAACATTTGCGTGAAACCAGCAAAAGAAGTGATACAGCCATCATGTAAGCTACGATACCAGTCGTATGCTGTACCGGCTAAACAACCGACGAACACTCTGGTAAGGAGAGCATCATTTGGCTGTAATTGATCAGTCATTATTTCGAAATGATTAATATACTGACTTGGAGAAGTACTACCATCAAACAGCATAATGGTTGGGAGTTTATACTTAGGAGGAAATGGAACTTCCTTCTACTCTGTAGGATATGGTTGCTTTATGCCCAATCTTTGTAGGCCATCCTTCTGCTCGAAAGCCTCAAACTGAGTGCACAGAAGTTTCACAGCCTCATTTGCATCCCCTGATGTTTGAAAATTGGTAGGCTGGTTAGAAGTGTTAGGAGGAGGAACAGCATGGTAATTACCACCCCCAGCACCAGACTGACTTGGATCAGCTTGAATTGGCACAGAAGCAACCTGAGGGGTTGGTACCCCCAGATTAACAGGTACAGAAGATGCTATAAGCTCAGGATTTGTAACAGGGTTTACAATCGGAGGTACTGTATGTTGAGCCACCATTATGGTGTGCATGCTTGCAACTATTTTTGTCATGGTTTTCAATTTGTCTTCTAATACAATAATTCGTTGCTCTTGGCTGGTTGACGTAGAGGTATCTTGATCTTCTGTAATAGTATATGATGTCACTTCTCTTGCTGCTATTGATGAGATAGTTTGTTCAGAACTTTCACTATCTGCATCAAACTCCGAAAGAGAGTCCTCTCCCACATGAGTGATAGGGAGATCTTCTTGATTAAAGACACCTTGGATCAAATGACGATTTCTCGATCTAGTATATTGAAAGACGCCTTCATTGGATGCATGAATCCGGTCTAAGTATTGTTGACTGGGATTACGGGATGCATTACGTCTTGGACGTTTCCCACCCTAGTGCCTTGAGAAGTCATGTTAACAGAAGCATATAATAGTTCATCTTCGTCTTCTATTATATGTTCAGGAGTTGAAGCATAGTTCAGACGTTCGAAGACAGATCGTCGAGCCGATTGGCAACAACAGTTGATGACAACTTCATGTAGGCAGTGGCAATTTGAAGCGTGATTTGGAGGTAAAAAAAACATTCTCGTAGTCTTCTGCCTTGGCGTAAGACGTTGCCGGAGATCAGTTACAACTACAGGATGAGAAAAAGTCGAAGGGACATATTCCTTAATGATGTTAGGAACATGTCTCCTATTCTTCAGGTGTTTGGTTCCTTGAGTGTACAAGGATGTATTCAACTCATTAGCATAGGTAGAGGGGTCTTTCTTTTCAAACTTTGACTTTTGATACAGATTGGCCTTTGGCATAGGGTTCTTATGTTTTGCCAAAGTTGATATTGGTTGACGCATATTGAGATAAGCGCGTAAATCTGAAAATTCCTCTCCCGGTGTCTCTGTTTGTGATACCTTCAATTTTCCTTGTTTGGATCTTGAAATTTGCAAGGTAGGAAGATCTTGACCAGACCCCATAGGGGTAGGTAAGATACCTCTCTGATCAGTATTCTTTTCGGTATCAGTGGTTCTAGGACCTCTGTTTACAGGAATAGAATCTGATACATCTTCCTCTGAGTCATAGACCAGGGAAGTTTGAGGAAAGACCAAAGGGTGCTTTCCTTTGTTTTGAACATGGTTAGCTAAGAAGTGTTTCCCTTTGTTCTGTTGTTTGATCGTTTTAGGCATAGATTGTGCCAATTGAGAAAATGCCATAGGACTTTTTTCTTTGTTCTGTCTAGTGTTAGCACTAGGACATGAATTCTCTAAGTTCAGAACTTGAAAATTAGAAGAGGGTATAGCCAAAAGACTAGTTTCCTTAAGTTGTGCCGGAGTAGCAGATTGCTTGGGTTGCGCTATAGTCCTACGGACTACTGGTAGCGCCTTGGTAGCAACTTTGGTAGACTGTGCCTCGACAGTAGCTTGAACTGACTGTGCTTTGGCAGCAAGGATAGTGGTAGACTGTGCATAGGCAGCAGAGTGAGCAGATTATGTCCTAGCAACAGAAACAGGCTGTACTGGAACCACTGAGGCAGATTGCGCCTTGGTCATTGAGCACTCAAGTTGCGCCTAGACAACAGCGACTGTAGGGGATTTAGGAGTCCACACAGTCCTGTTCTTGGCAATAGCCACCGCACGCTTGTTGCTCTTGGTGTTGATCATATTCTCATAGGCTGTATGGTTGACTTAAACAACCAGAGTCTTCTTCATCTTACCGATCGACGCAATGTCACATTGAGTTGTCACTTTCTCATCGGAGGAGAAAGTCGTCCCCAGCAGAGTCGCCATTTTGTTTGTAAAAACAAAAATTTGTTTTATTCCAAAATTGTAAAAGAGTACAAAGTACAATAAATTCTGGGGAAGTACAACTTAGGAATCTGATTAGGAGACGATCACTTTATCCCTTGGACTATGTGAACTTGAAGACTGTAGCCTCTAGAGAACGCAGCAGCAATTTTGCAAGAGTTCTTGATCTCTGTCTGTCTGTCTGATGATGATTGGAAACTCTATTTATAGAGTTCAGGAAATAACTGTTTTAGCAATTATTCTGATGTACGTGAGGCTGGATTGTGCCATACTGGATTGTGCCAACGTCTTGTTACGCCAACTTTCATTCAATTGTCAATCGTGTACTAACTGTATTTTGACGTGTAGCATCATATGATTGAGATACGCATGGTCGTGTACAGGATAGTAGACACGTCTTGAGAGATTAGTGGCATGTGCGCCACGTCATCCTGCTTTAGAATGTAAGTTGTCTCAACTTTATCAGGTTGCGCGAGCTTCAGTCAATAAGTCAAACTGCGCTTGATTTAAGTTGCACCTACACACGTGGCAGCTTCTGAGTAAAAGTTATTTAAGTTGCGCTCAGGCGCAACTAAGGATTTTGTTTAGATTACTCCTGGGCACAACTCACGAAGTGTACAGGACAGCTGTCTACCAACTTTTCCTTGAGTGGCACAATTCACGGGATTCGAAGAGATTTTCCTCGTTCACTGTTGTGTTAGTCATCAGTATGGTCAGGTAATGATGACCATTAAGTATCAGATGCCACGTAGATTTGGCACAAAAAGATTGGGCACAGTCTGATATTGGGCGCAATCTGATCGGTGGTGCTGTCTGTTCTCCAAGCTTCATATTAGTGCAACTTGATTTTTGTGGCGCAACTTGATGACTGATCAGTATATTGAAGGCGCAACTTGATTTTTTGGCTCTACAAGAGCCTCGATATACTGTTGACATTTTCCACCGAATCTCAGGAGAGTATATTCTCTGATAATATTTCTATTTTATGATATTGTCTATGTTTTTTGTATTTAGTGTAGATAACCTTGTTCTCTTGACACATTGTTTACACGGATTAGTATTTTCCGAATCCCGTCATGAGATGTTATTCCTTGTATTCCTTTGTATATCTTGTGCAAGTTTTTTCTTGTTCCTTGTGCACTGCATAGACACGATTCCAGTGAAGGCTCGCGACATTCTCAAAGAATACGTGTCATGACATATCATGGTTGGATCCACTATACTAGTCAGGGGTGGGGGTATTAGCGTAGATATGTGATCAAATCCTTCCTGTGTACGATATTATTTTTCCTGTGAGTGTTAATCATACACCGCACGTATGATTAGCCAAGCCATTTTTCTTGTACAAGTTCCTAAGCCGATCATATGTTGAAACTAGTGCTAAACTCACATAGATAGTAGTTTTTCATATTCATGTACATGATATATACTGTTCTCTTGTTCTTACATTCATATACAGTCTTGATATGCCTTACCATGATCCATGTATGTACCACTTTACCTTGTATATTCTCTCTATTTACTGCTATATTTTTAATATCGTCTAACTAGAACTGTTATTGGAGATTTTGTGCTCGTTCCATCCTGACTAGATATGTTGACAAATTTTACAGATGATGGCGAGGACGAGTGTCCTACCTACTACGATCCCCATGACGTAGTTGGCTTAGACATGGAGACCCTAGTTCAGCAGGGGTTAGCTCCAGCCGATGAGGCATTAGAGTAGCTTAGCTAGTTTAGTTTGGTACTGGACTTTGTCTCCAGATTACATTTTAGCTTGTTATTATTTTATTATTTGTATTTGAGATTGTTGACTCTAAGACTTTGGACTTGTATTATTCTGTGTTGGATTTTCTGGATGATATTTTCATATCTTATTGTCTTTATCTTTCAGTACCATCTATCCTTCTTAGAATTTGTGATTGAGTATATTATATTGTCATTGCTTGTCCTCCATTCGGAGTTGACCATTCTCGATATGTTTTGATATTATAATTGTTGTTAGATAGTAGACCTAGACAGCGTTCTATGCCGTTTCTGCGGCGTAGGCTGGGACGTTGTCTCGCACTCGTGCCCTTACTCCGCGCGGGTGCGATTCGTGACATACTCTTACAGGTACAATAGTCTCAAACAGACCACTCCTTTACCCACCCACTCATTCGAGACATCCACAGGAATAGGAGGTTATCTCTAATACAAATCCTAATGACACTGCACACACACATAAGTTTAGGTGTTAGGTAGGTCTCCCCAATAAGTTTGTTACTTGCAAGAGTACTGGGAACACAGACACATGCCTTTATCTATTTGTTTTCAGCACAAGTCCCCACTCATCTCACTACATAATATAGGTAAGTCCATATACTAAAACCCCTAGGACTGCCACCTACTAATCAAAGGCCAAACCTCTATATATAATGTGCATACATAAAATAGTTATCCCCACCCACTAGACCCACTGAAACACTCCTTGTTACTGATACTCTTATGTATCAGTCATTGGCTCATTTGTACAGTCGCTTGGCTCACCCTGTCCACACACACATACATTTTTACTGGAATCCTCCTTACACACAGGGTTAACTCCAGTGCATACTTAAAATCTGTACACAAGGCACACAGATATAGCCTCACTAGTACATAATATATTTTGTCCCACTGATGCTCATTTATAGGACTGAAACTTCTTGTATACTCTAGTACCCACACTGAGGTATGACACACACAACATAGGGGTACACAAATAAGGCATCACCTACACCTACGTTCACACTTAGAGATACATACACTCAGGTAACTTCCTGTGCTTGCCCAACTGCCAAGTACCCCCCCTGCACAACACTAAATTCCTAGATCAGTAATAAATTGTTGCTAATCCCAGGTCATTGCACATTTGTGCACTGATATAGGACATAGGCAGAAACCTGAAGTCACTATTAGCCTATCAAACATAGCCTGGATGGCCCCAACACTGATACCAAACTCAACCAAAAATTCGTATGTGAGTACTCCTTCCCTCTCTCACTCACAACCCACTCTACTGACTATTCCTATCATGACAGGAAACACAATAATGGTGAAAAATGTGGTAGTCAAACCAAAATATTAAGTTCTACATGCCTAGTATCCATATGCCCTAAATATAATGCATACATACAACATGGGCAACATGTATCCCATTGAGATATAACTAAATACCATAGCATACAATGCACATGGTTCATACATCCTAAGTATGATACAAAAGCTCTATGACACATGAATACTCTTCACCATGTTATGACACAACTTCGATACCATAGTTAGGGCATATGGACCAAGTTCTACACCAAACTTGATACAAAATTCCTTTGAGGATTTTTATTAAACACTTGGTGGTCACAATCTCGTAAATACCCAAATGACATCATTCTAATCTATAGAACTATTAGGAAGGAGTCCTCTAACATTTATTTCACCATCTATAGGGTTGGATCTAGCTATTAGAGAGGTCTAGTATATGAATACATGAAATTTGACCATGGAAATAAAAGTTTAGAGCCTCTACTTAGCCTCCTTGAGCTCCCCAAGTCCTTGTCACACCAAAGGGAAGAAAGAGAAGAAAATTTTAGTGAGTGTGTAATGAATAAAAGGGTGGAAACCCTAGGTTTATGGTGGCAGCCATTGAGGGCTTATGGGGGTTTATATAGGGTCTTACCAAGCCCTAAACTCTTCATGACAACTAGTATTAGGAAGATCTTTAAGGGAACTAAGTGGTTTGGCTCTAATTAGTGTTTGTACAATAAATAACCATGACTAAGACCAACTTAAATAGAAATTTTTAATTTATGAATTTGGTTTCAGTGTCATGCTAAATGGCACACTATTGCCAAATTTTAATTGGGTCTAAAATAATCCTAATACGGAAAAGTGGTAGTTACACCTCCTAAGTACAAACCGAAATCCTTGACCCCGTTTGATGGGAAGGAATCTTCCTGTCAGTATCTAACATATTTCGCATCTATGATGGGGCTCCTACCACGCGGTGATGCCTTGCTTACGAACTTATTCGTTAGAGCATTATAGGGGTAGCTTATAAATGGTTCCGTAGCATCCCACACAACTGCATTTTCATCATTCGAAGACCTTTAGCACCTTTTACTTTCTCGATTTTATGAAGGAGGAATGGATGTGACAATTTTCACGACTAGCACCCACTTTTCGGGATACGAGTGCATGTCCAAGTCAGCCTACGCCGCAGTGTCGGTGGTAGAATGCTGTCAAGGCCATGATGCTCACAATCACCTAAAATATTAATTTTTTGCTCATTCACAATAACTAAATAAAATTTATAATATTTACAAGTTTTCCATTTGAAGAAAAATATAAACTCTTACAAATATTGAAAACTGCCAACATATCTAACTAGTCTTCTATGGTTGACTTCAGCATACACCCATGTCTCCTCCAATGGTCCAGCACAATGTAGCAGGTGATTATCTGAAAAATGTTGGTTTCCTGTCAGAAATGGAATAAGTACAATTCATTGAGTGTAGTTCTAATATATGATAACGACTATAAAATAGAGGTTAGCCATAGAATACATGGTGAGAGAACCTACTATAAAATGGTAATACAATGAACTAGAGACAGGAAAATATATGGAACATATAAAGGGTGGAACGAGGAACATAGCTATCTAAGTGTGTTGAAGTACTCCTTTCGATGTATGATCGACTGGGGCACTACACCGTACGGTCTACAATGTCTAAATATCAAAAAAATAAAGCACTGTCTACTAGGTCTATATTGCATGAAATAAAACACGGTCTACGAGGTCTATATTATAAGAAATAAAACATGGTCTATGGTCAGATCACACATCTACTTAGTACTTCCCTTCCCGACACGATAGGTAAGAAACATGACAATATATGAAAGAAAGACTAAATATAGTATCCATATGACGAACGTGTCGAGAATCAAATATTAAATGACTAATAATGAACTATCTTAATTAAAAATATCAAAAACCAACAATAAATGTACTCGCCTGGGGTCCTTTGCTGGTGAAACCGATAATACCAACAACTTAGTGCGCCACAACAGTCAAACTCGCACAACAATCTCCAGATGCTGAAACAAACATCACCAACGTATTTGGTATAAAAAATATCTAAAAATTCCAACCCAAAAGTCCAATTTTGGACACAAGGGCAAAATCGTAATTTTGGGTCAAAATAATGTCCGTAGTTGGACTCACTTTGTACCGAAAAGCAAGCCAGTATCTAAGGTCTCAAAAGTCATCAAACTAAACTTCTGCTGGTCAGGTTTGATGATATGAACTCAATCTTGTGTCCAGAGTTGGATTTTGGAGGGTCATGCACAATTTCGTCCATTGGATCGGGTCGCGGGCCAGCTAAAATAGCATTCCGATCAACCTTCTCAGAATTGGACCAAACTTGGCATACATGACCAAAAAATGATATGGTCATGTTGGCACAAGTTTCGTCTCGAGATGACGAACGTGCACGGAGTTATAGGCAGTTTGCAAAGGGGCCGATACGGGGTATTTCGACCGATTGCCTCGATTTCGTCGCGCACACCTATGCTACTGGGTTGACACCACGTTGCCCGGTTTGTCGGGACGCACGCTGTATCGGAAAGATTTTCTAAATTTTCTATTGTTTTGAAAACATTTTTTGTTGAATTTTGGAATCGATTTTCTCGACAATCAGTCGACAAAATTCGAATCTACAAGAAGGGTTATAAAGCCCTATAGGTTGTGTATCACTGTTTTAATTTGTTTTGAAAAAATCTGTAGGATCCCGATCTTAATCTGTCTTCTAAAACAACATAATGAAACTGTTATAAAAGAGGGTGTGTGTACAATTTTTCGTCGATTTCTCGACTCGATTTCCTTAGGTTTTAGTCGTCTAAATTTAAACTAGTGATAGTATTTGAAGGTGTATAGGTTTGCTATACCGAGGAGTCGATAGATTGAGAATTGATCGAGCGTGTTGCGAGAAAATCGGGTAGGAAGATGGTACCTTGGTGCTGTTGAAACAGAGCAAAACCTCTGTTATTTGTCGTGCGCGGCATGCGGTTGTGTCCAGGCGGCGCTCCGGTGCGTCGGGGCAGTGCGCGTGGTAGCAGGCAGACATGGAGCAACGCCTGGTGTCGGAGATGGCGGTGGTAAGTCAAGGACTAGGGTTGCAGATTCAGTTGTTTTCGATGAGACGGATGTGTATACATCTATATAGTTGTTGTCGTCGTCTGGGTCTAGGCCTTGGGGGGTCGAGTCCTTGTGGGCACTGTTCCCGCAGGGAACCGTGAGTAAACTTTTTCCTTTTCTAATATATAAACCATTACATAGATATTATATATATATATATATATATATATATATATATATATATATATATATATATATATATATATAATATATATATATATATATATATATATATTATTTTATATATATATATATATATATATATATATAAAATAAAATAAAATATATATATGTATAGAATAAAATATATATATATATAAAATAAAATATATATATATAGATAAAATATATATATATATATATAGATTATATATATATATATATATATATATATATATATATATATATATATATATATATATATATATATATATATATATATATATTTTAGATTATATATATATATATATATATATATATATATATATATATATATATATACTCGACCTCTCTTCCGAACCACCAAAGTTCATCGCCATCGAGCTGAGCAGCCAGACCCACACCCAACAAATCCTCTACGACAACCACATTATGTTCTGTAACCACTGTCACTTAAGAGGTCACCTTCCTAAATATTGTCACCGCCTCCATCCAGAACTCAAAAAAAAACCAATCCGGAACAACACAGTGCTACCTGAAAGGGGGAGTCCCAAATCCTCCCTTCTACCTCTCCCAAACTCTCACATCTGGTTCAGCCCCAACGAAGTCATGTCAGGCAATAGCGAATCCCATAACAGAGCGCTGATCCCACTCCAAACCAAAACCCTCACACTCTCCAACCAATTCGACGCCCTGGCCTCGGAGGACGAAGGTCCCCCATCGGAATCAGCGGAGCCCTTGGACGATCATATCACTACCGTGATTCCCCACCCAGAGGACGTTGAAGCGATCACCAACACCATCGCCGAATTTCTCTACCACACTAATGAAGATCTGGTTATTGAAGCCCTGGCTATCCTAGGTCCTGACCTTATCCGGAGAGGCCAACAGGTTTAGGCTGCAGGTTTCCCTCTTCAGCAAACATTACTTCTCATCGAGAGTGCCAGCGACTCCTTAGCTATCCCACCAGAGGATCCTATCCTGGACTCCGTCGGGGAATCCATAGGCACACCCCTAGATCAACTCGTGGATACTTCGCGGGTAGCCCCTGCCTCCACCGAGGCAGAAGCATCAACCTCAAGCGCGGGCATTGTCAAGATCGCTCCGACCGAAACTACATCCATCCTAACCAGATTCGCCGCCAGGCAGAAAAAAAAACCCCCCCATAAATCCTTTAATGCTGAACATCCTATCCTGGAATGTTCACGGACTGGGGAACAAACCCACCCTGAGGAGAATGATCAGCCTCAGGAAAATCCACAAGATTGATATCCTCATTATTCTTGAACCCAAAATACCCACCAAAAGGTTAAAATCCATCCAACTGCAGCTGGGCCTTCCCACGGCCATCGCCAGCAGACATGATATTTGGATCCTCTGTACCGAAGACATCAGTATTGGTTGCATCCAGGATTCCAGGCAGGCCCTCTCCTGTTGGATGGATCATCCTATGCTCCCTGAGCGTACCATCATCTCCACCGTCCACGGCAAGCTACGAGGTCACTGAGCGGAAACAACTCACGAACGACCTCCTTGACATCCACCTAAACAACATTAACTATCCCTGGCTTTGCATTGGAGACTTTAATGCGCTCACCTGCAGAGAAGAGAAAATCGGGGGCCGCCCCCCTTCAATCCCGACCATGTAGGACTTCAACAACTTCATCTTCAATTCCAACCTTGACCCTCTCCAGTTCTCCGGCAATGCTTTTACCTGGTGCAACATGCAAGAAGGAAATCGTCGCCAATACTCCCGTCTCGACAGAGCCCTTACGAATGTCCTATGGCATGGCATGGGGATAACCACCAACTTGACTCATCTCAACTCCAATGAATCCGATCACGCCCCTCTGTTGCTGGCCATCAATAACAATGCCAAACCGTCAAAAAAAGAACTATCGGTTCCTTGACCTCTGGACCGAACACCCCTAATTTTTGGGCATAGTTATGGAGGCATGGAATAGTGTGGAGTCCCCAAACCCCCTATCTCGGGTGGGCTACAAACTCAAGGCTACGAGGAAAGCCCTATCCAAGTGGAGCAAACTGGCCTACGGAGACATATTCCAAGCCGTGCGAACCGCCGAGGACGACGTTAACCATGCTGAGGCTAAGTTCGCCTCGGACCGCTCCCCGGCGGCCAGGACCGTCCTGAACTGCACCAAGGCCACGCTCAAGTTCAGAATCAAAGTGAAAAACAGATTTCTAGAAGCAGAAAGCGAGATTAAGATGGGATAGCGACGGAGATAAAAACTCGAAGTATTTCCACGCATGTGTCAATGGCCGCAGACAGAAGTTAGCGATTCACCATACCAAGGACGACAATAGAAACATCATCGCTGACCATAAGAGCATCCAGAAGGCCGCATCGGAATTCTATTCCAAATTATTCACCAAAGAAATGGTCCACAAAGACAACGCCTTCCTGGAGCAAATCCCCCACCTCATCAACGACAACGATAACGCCCAGCCGACCGCTCCCCCACTGCCCAAGAGGTGAAAGAGGTGGTATGGGCTCTAAACGAGCACAGTGCTCCCAGACCGGACGGCTTCTCGGGAGTTTTCTTCCGCTCGTGCTGGGACATTATCAAGCAGGACATCACCGAAGCGGCTATTGCTTTCTTCGAAGGAGCCACTTACCCTAAAGCCATCTCCAGTGCCAAGCTCATCCTCATCCCAAAAAAAGACAACCCGGAGTCTTTTCATGATTTCTGTCCCATCAGTCTATGCAATTTCACCAACAAGATCATCTCTAAAATCATAGCTACGAGAATGGCTGGGTTACTCCCCAAGATCATCTCCGAGGAACAAAGCGGATTTATCCGAGGGAGGAACATACAGGACAACATTATGCTGGCTCAAGAGTTAATCACGTACATGAAGTTCCCTGTCGGGAGGGCAACATAGCCGTCAAAATGACATGGAGAAAGCATATGACAGACTGGACTGGCAGTTCATGATCTGGGTCTTTAGGGATTTTGGTTTCTCCGAGAATTAGACCAACATCGTGTGGAGATTGATTAGCAATTCGTGGTTCTCCACAGTCATTAACAGCCACGCTGATGGTTTTTCAAATCCAGTCGCAGGGTTAGGCAAGGCGATCCCCTATCATCCACGGTATTCATCATTGCGGCTGATGCCCTCAGCAGGAACCTTAACAACATGACAAACACACCGAACTTCCTACATTACCACACATCCAGTGGATGTTCGATCATCACCCATCTGGCCTTTGCCGACGACTTACTCATTTTCTCCTCTGGGGACGAAGGGGCGGTAGCGGTCGTCTACAACACCCTGCAGAGGTACTCTACTTGCTCCGGCCAGAAGATCAACCCCTCCAAGAGCGTCATCTATACCCACCACAATACCAAAAGAGATCACGTCATCGGCTCTCCAACTTAACATCCTTTAAGGTTGACTACCCTCCATTCAACTATCTCGGGTGCCCTCTGGTGTACGGTAAATCCAACAGCGACATCTTTGAGAATTTGATCACCAGAATCAGGAATAAACTTAGTGGGTGGCATAATGCCACTTTATCCCCTGGCGGCAAGATGATTCTCATCAAACACGTGCTCAACTCTATCCCCATTCATACCCTGGCCGCTTGCTCTCCGCCTTTGAAGGTGATTTCTTCGATCGAGCAGATCTTCTGCAACTTCTTCTGGGGTCATTGCAACGGGCAAGACAAGCATCATGGGCCAGCTGGGACTCCATGGCTTATTCTACTGAGGAAGGGGGCCTGGGATTTAACAAGCTCATTCACATTGTTCGAGCATTTTCGATAAAACTGTGGTAGAAAATTCGTACGAGCAATAATCTATGGACCAGGTTTATGAAAACCAGATATTTCAAACATATCCATCCATCTGTGGCCATATCCAACAGCAGATCCTCCGCGGCTTGGCGTCGTATCTGAGCGGGGCGTGATTTTATTGAACCCGCTATTAGACTCCAATTGGGCAATGGAGAGTCGGATCCTTTCCGAGAGCGATGCACCGGGGATAGCTTAATCCCGATGCTCACTGAAACCCCAAGAAACAGCAGGATCAGAGAGTTGTGGGACCCCATTATGGAAGACTGAACTGGGACAAGATCCGCGAATGGGCCGGGATCGACACTAAGGAGAGCATTCGTCGAGCGGGCTTCGTATTGGTAGCGATGACGATACGCTGACATGGGCGTTCGAGGCTTCGGGAACATTTTTGATTCGGTCGGCGAGAATCGCCAGCCAAGGAACGGGTCGCCCACACCATGTCAGCGCGCACTATTGGCACACCTGTATTCCCAAGAAGTGGTCCTTCCTCATGTGGAGGGTCATCAGGAAGAAACTACCTACAGACGATATCCTCAACACCATTGGGATCAGCCTTGTCCTCGGCCTGCAATTGCTGCACCGATCGTCAAACGGAGACTATAGACCACATCTTCTGTCAAGGGGACCTGCCGACCAGTATATGGAGAACCCTTTACCGGCAACTCAGCATCGAGCCAGGGGGCGATCGCTTCCACGACCCCGCGGCCTCATGGGGTCTGCTTCCCACGGCCACCAATCGTCGCAGCGGCCGCCACGTGGGCAATTTGAAAAATCGTAACAAAGCTAGATACGAAGGCACCAGTACTCTGTCGACCAGCTCACTCGTGAAGTCTATCGCCAATGCCGTAAGCGAGCGTCTTGTGCTCCCCAGTTCCTCTGCGTTCTGGTCCGCGCTGGATCCTTGAGCCATGTTGCATCCCTTTTGTCCCCCTTACTGGTATACTGTATGTTTTTGGCTTGTATACGTCTTAGGCGTCGGCATTTTGAGCCTTCAATAAAAGGGTGGTTTTATATATATATATATATATATATATAGATATATATATATAATATATATATATATATATATATATATATATATATATTATATATATATATATATATTTTATATTATATAGATATATAAAATATAGATAATTATAAATATATATATATATAAAAAATATATATATATATATTATATATATATAGATATATATAATATATATATAATATATATATATATATATATATATATATATATATATATATATATCTATATATACATACATATATATATTAAAAAATATATATATATATATATATTATATATATATATATATATAGATATATAATAATATATATATTTTTATATATATTATATAATATATTTTTTAATATATATATATATATATATATATATATATATATATATAATATATATAATATTATAGATATATATATATATATATTATATATATATATATATATATGTGTGTGTGTGGTATATATAGATATATATAATATATATATATAATATATATATATATATATATATATATATATTATATATAATATATATATATATATATATATATATATTTATATGTATAATAATCTAATATATATTTTTTAATATATATATAGATATTATATTATATATATTATTATATATATTATATTATAATATATAATATATATAATATCTATATAGATAGATATATATATATATTAAAATATATATATATATATATAATATATATTATATATATAAATATATATATATATATATAGATATATATATATATTATATAATTATATAATATATATATATATATATATATTTATATATAATATATATAGATAATATATAATATATATATTCTATATAATATATTATATAGATATATATATATATTAGTATATTTATATATATAATATACTAAAATCCCAGACACACACACACACACACACATACACACACCTAATATATATACACTAAAATCCCAAATAAATTTATAAACCTTAAAAATCACAAAACGTGTCTACATATTAATAATAATTTGAATCATTGACCATACTATCTCCTATAATGTTGCAATTACCTATCAATATTAATATTAGAAAAATATCATTTATTAAATGTGAGGCATTTTAGTAATCATTAAAATCCTATAAAATTAAAAGTATATATAATAAAACTTTCCTAAAAACTTTCAATATAATATAAATACTTTCTACTACCTTTAGTACATAACTTGTACAGTTATATATATATATATATAGATATTATATTATATATATATATATTATAGAATATATATATAATATATATATATATATAATATATATATATATATATATTTGCTACCAAATATATATATATATATATATATTATATATATATATATATATATATATATATATATATTTTGGTAGCAAATATATATATATATTATATAATATATATTAATATATATATAATATATATATATATATATATATATATATATATATATATATACTGTAGCATTTTTTTTTGCTACCAAAATATTAAAAAAACTAAGTTTAAAGTTCAATAAACAAAGGATACTATAAAATATATTAATAAATAAAATAAAATTAAAATTTAGGGGTTTACATCCTACCCAACTATAAAATTTCGTCCTCGAATTAAAATAATCTAATATCAAAATACAAAATTTAATACAAAGGGAGCAAGTACATCAAAACGTAACTCGGTTTCCGAAACGACAAAGGAGGTGGTTATCACATGAATCCATTCGACGCCATATTCTACAGATAGGGTATTATCCATTCAAGACTTACCCCACTTCTAGAAACTGTCTACCCGTAAAAATCATCGTTGCAAACTTTGAGTAGGATAATTTTAAGGGAGGCACAATGGTATTGGACCTTCTGACTGACGCGGTCATGGATTCTAAATGAACCTCGATATTGCCATGACATTCTTCTTCTCTAAAAAATATCAAAATTTAACATCGTTCTTATCGCCATGCTTTAACAATGGTAGAAATATCTTATTGACTATAACTAGAACGTGGCGATTCAAAGATTTCAGTCTTCGCCTACATAGATACTTAGAGATGATATTGAAGAATTTAGGTAAAGAATTGTTTATGTACCAAAAGATGAGAATCCTTTGTAAGTGCAGAAAACCTTTCTATGTAAGTGTTTGGATTCTTTAAGTCATAATGACTAGCGTGTGCGGGTTGGTGTTTGGTGTTGTGTAGGATGCCAGTATTTGCTTGGGTGGAATGCATACGTCATAGGTGTGATGCACTTTGTATGGATCATGGGTATTCAGTCTATTTTATGTCGGTGGGTCCATATTTGTCACGACCCGTACCCGGTTTTCGGATACAAAGCGTGTCCAAGCCCAGCCTACGCCGCAGTGTCGGCGGTAGTACGCTGTCTATACACAAGTCACGGCTACTAGAATCTCATGGTAAACTATATCTCATCCACATAAAATCATGTCACAATCAAGATCAATAAAAAGAAGACATGAACTGAAGATAATGAATATAACTGAATGTCAAGAATCACTGTCACGTCCGGTGGATGCGGGGCTTGTGCTGGTGGTAGAACAGATGCTGGTGGCGGGGTCTGCGGAGGAAACTATGGAGGTGGTGGAATATCGCCCCTACGGAATCTTGAGAGTTGCGGTTGATTATCCATATGAGTGAGTTGACCTTCTTGTGTCGGGGGAGTCATATACGTGAAAAAGCCTCTTATAGCCGGTGGAGTGTTCAGTACAGCATTATTCCTGTCTTGAGAGTCCATCTTAACTCTGTTAATCAAAGAAAATACTTTAGCCGTTGAAGAGATTTTCAAGCAAGATACAAATCAAGGATTCAATGAAATCAAGGATTAGAGAACAGTAATAAGTCAAGACATGTGGATGAGATCCTAAGTGTCTAATCCTATTCGCAGGCTCACGACGGCACAGTGACGTAACCGAAGTGATTAATGTAGACCTGCATGGGCCACCAAAAAAACTTATCACGACCCGCACCCGGTTTTCAGATACGAAGCGTGTCCAAGCCCAGCCTACGCCGCAGTGTCGGCGGTAGTACGCTGTCTATACACAAGTCACGGCTACTAGAATCTCTTGGTAAACTACATCTCATCCACATAAAATCATGTCACAATCAAGATCAATAAAAAGAAGACATGAACTGAAAGATAATGAATATAACTGAATGTCAAGAATTACTGTCACATTCGGTGGACACAAATCCACTACCAATAGACGGAAAAATAGAAAAATACATGGAGTAACTAACTGAATAAAAACTGCTAATCTAGACCACCTCAACTGCAAGCGCTGCGATCTGATGCTGCTTCAAACCATCTTGTCTGCTCTTGACTCAAATGTGGCTAACCTGAAGAGATCATCAGGTCCTCAGAGGACTAGCAAGATACATAAAAACGAGCCTTTCTAACAGTTTATTATGCATGGAGGAAAATACAGAATCAACAAGTAAAACTGAACAATGAATAAACACGAATCTGTACACTGTCTACACATAAATGAACTGCTGAACGAGGACAAGAGAACTCAAGTCAAGATGTCACGGATAACCAAATCGAATACTCAAACCCTCGTCCCAAGTGTAGACTCGTAGGTTTGAACAACTACTAACCCTCGTCCCTAGTGTGGACTCGCAGGTTAGCATCACCCTCGTCCCTAGTGTGGACTCGCAGGTGTAACCATATACTACTAAACCTCGTCCCTAGTGTGGACTCGCAGGTTAGCATCACCCTCGTCTCTAGTGTGGACTCGCAGGTGTAGACCAATAACTACTAACCCTCGTCCCTAGTGTGGACTCGCAGGTTAGCTTAAGACACGGATAACTACTAACCCTTGCCCCTAATATGGACTCGCAGGTTAGCTTCAAGGTTTCAAGACACGGAGGAAAGGCAGTTCGGTTCACGACTCACGACATGACTCGATCAAGGCTCAATGAATACATCAAATAAGATACAAAGCTAACTGTGAACACGGTCTATATAGCAATGACAACAAGTATATAAACAGGATATGAAAAGATACATGGCAACAACATGAGAAAACTGGATAATAATAATTGACAGTGCATGTAAATAAAGCTGTGTAAAAAGGCACGGTATACTTGTCTTAGGTCCTGAGCTGCTGGCACGATCAGAATCTGGGTTGAGGCCCAAGTGTTGAGTCAATTCCACTGAACCTATATTATGTATCAAGTCTAAATCAACATATGATATAACTAAAATAAAGCTACTTTAATCTTACTAATTATTCTTACCTGGGCTCTCTGTCTCAATTACCATGGTACACCATTCATCTATGTATATATGTATTCTTAAATATCTACCAACTAAGCTACCTATATACGTATGTATCTTTATAACATGTATAACCAGGATACACTCAAGGGTGACCTGTTCCATATTGGGACACCATCCTTACTCCCTTACTCACCCTATTACTGATACACAATTACCTATATACACACACAGGAGTGTGTTGTTTCCCCTGCATACTGCTATTAGAAGTATCAAGTGATACTTGGTATCACCACATTCATATGATATATGGTCCTCCATGCACTCAGTACTTAGGGAATAACAGGGATAAATACCCTACAGGTTTCAGGTGAGACCCCCCCCCCCCCCATTACAGTTAACAGGAACCCCCCCCTAAGACTGAAACTAAAAGGAATATAAATGTTAATAGGGACTGGACTTAATGTGGATTCAGGACAGTATCAAAGGGTGATTGAACCTAAGGGTGGAGTTGAGATACTAAATGAAGACTGATACGTCTACTAAAGTGGGGCTGAGTTTAGTGTATAAGTTTTGGACTATTTTCACCAAAGTACCACAAGCAGTAGACTAGCTATACAAGAAGACTAACTATACAAGAAGGCCTGCAATCATTTTTGAAATCACAAGGAAGACATGAGGATGCTAACTAAAAATCACCCATTCATACAAGGGGTTCACATGATAATATTTGAAAGATAGATCAATTCCTGGTAACTCTGTTTTCTACAGAGATATACCCTGCTCCCATATCAGTTTGAAACACTAATTGGCCCCAATGTACCCCTGTGAATTCTCTAAGAACATACCCCTATGCACTAGGACATCATACACGTCCATACTCACTGAGTACCAGGCTCGATATTAACTTACACAAATAGTTTAGTAGTTAGGAACTACCATCCTCCTGAACCTATGAAAGTGTGAAATAGCTTCACATGTCCCCAATTTACAGTTTACCCATTGAAATGCAGTCCCTGTACTCAGTCCAACAACTTGGTCACAATAGCTTACTTTGGCATGACTTATCTCCAGAGCATACCCCATTCCTATGGGAAAAAGACTGGTTGCTATGAAATGGACGAAGACTAGTAAAAGGAAATTAAGACAATAATGACTCTGACTAAAACTATCAATACAGAAGTGATTGAGGAACGTAATTACAGTGTTGGTATTCATAAGTTGCAAACGAAAAGTGATTGCATTGCTACAAAATTAATGATATATGAAGTTATAGTCACTGCCACTACAACTGAGGGCATATACCCCAATCTGTAGAACACACATCCTTTAATAATTCCAAATACTTAGGCTATACCAGGATACATCAACATGTCACCTAGACAAGGCTAGTGTGTTTCCTAGCATGCTGAAAAAGTAGTGTCCTGCAGGCATTTCCATTACTGTCATCTACATCTATATAGGCTTGGTTCTCAACTAGTGTCTAAGGCTATGAAGGGAAATCCATATGAACATCCAGTCAATATTTAATGGTACAGGGAAACCTTGTTCTGCTATCTGCCTCCTTAAAGGTACTGTTAGGACCAACACACAAGGGTCATGCACCCTAGCCTATTCTAGATGATGTACACAACTTGTATTCTAATGTAACCTGGTAAATGGGTGTATATTCGTGGGGAGGCTCGAGATAATGATACTTTAGATACATATCAATAGACTCAACCTGACCAACTCCTAGTAAACAAATAACCTGACCTATAGTCCTGCCTAGTACCACACCCTTACCTGCATGTATGGGGATACCCACTGGTTTTCTATACCACAGTGAAACCCTTGCCCTTTCTCCTAATGTTCTTGGGCTAGGTACATCAATTGTACCCCCAAATTAAGATATACTGGTGAAAGTATCAGGGTTGACTGATACATGAAGGTATCTCTTACTCCCATGCCCTCTTGGTTAACTGACCAACCTATAAACTGGTGGGTGTTACCCCCCCCCCATCTGGATTCGTATCCTTGGGCAAGTACTTCTAGGGTACGGGGACATGGTCAACTGAACCATGATGCAATAGATTAATGCTGGTCCGACACAGTACATAAAAATGGGAACAGGACAGGATAATGGTTCGACTGAGAATTTATATATATGAGTAGAGACTGATCAATGCTTTCAAGGTGAACTATCTATGTAAATTGGACATTGTGTGAAGGGGAACAACTGAACCACATTACCACGACTGAACAAACCCCTCGACTTGATGCAGGAGACTAACACATGCTTGTTGTCTTGCAGTTCGATTCAGTCCTGTGACTTGTGTATCAGCCAATGGTACTACTCAGGAATTCTATCGAACACCTCATCTTATCAATGGAATTTAATCGAGTTCAAGTTTAACCTAATAGCAGGTGAAAAATTAATGCTAATGCAGGGGATTCGGAATTACCTGTGGGTTGTTCTTGCTTGCCGACTGTCTCTGTTTTGGAGAAGAACTTGCGGCAGCAATTGGAGTTGGGGAGCTAGGGTTTTTGTAGAGAAAGGCTGTTATACCTCTCCATATATAAAAATTCAGGGATTTCTTCTCAATCTTAATGGATTGGAATAAATCGATTTGAATTCGATTGATTCAATCTCTAATAGCCGGGTTCTAAACGGCCAAGGGAATTTGAATAACTGAAGATTTGCAATAAAGCCCTTGCCATAATTTGTTATTACCCCTGAGTCCTCTTGTTGATATTTCAAATAAACAAATGCAAAACACAACAGTTTTTATGAGACAAATGGAATAAATAAAGAGAAGAAAAAAAATATGAGGATAAAATTTGGTCAAGGGGTTGACAACTCTACCCCCCTTAAACAAATTTCGTCCTCAAAATTTAGGGAGCTGCGGTCTACTAGAAAGAATAATTTAACAGTTTGCTATAGAATTATTGTGATTCCTTGCAAGTCAAAACCAAACATAATACTCCTCAATAATGCTACTATTATAATCTACTGAAAATTTCCGCCATTCGCTCCGCGTGGTGTCACCGCATCTTCCGTGTTCATGGCAAAGGCTCGCCCTCCTCCTACGGTTGGTAGTGGTAGGGTACTTGCGTTCTTCTTCGGACAATTGCGAGACAAGTGTTGGTTGGATCCACAAGTCCAACACAATCCTAATCTGCTGCGATAATTTTCTTGAGTGTGGCCTTTCTTCGAGCAATGCTGACAGATGGGAATGTCTTGGACTTGGCGTGGGGCTGCTTGTGGTTGCTGCTAATGCTGCTGCGCTGGTGTCCTCCCTGAAATGTTGGGACGTTTTGCCGGTGCTGCTTGGTCGCTGCCTCCTCCGAGTGCGTCTCGATTCCTCTTCGGCTTGTGACTCAGTTCTTCTTCTACAGCTTGGGCGACTTCTAGAATCTTCTCGTAAGTGGTGGCTCGACTGGTGGCGATAGCTAGACGAATCTCATGAGACAGTCCTTTCCTGAATCGTCGCGCCTTGTCTTCAGGGGTGCTGACCAAGTTCTCCGCAAAGCGGCTGAGGCGAGAAAACTCTGATGTGTACTCATCGACGGTGTGGTTGCCCTGCTCTAGGTGCTCGAACTGACTCACCAACGCCTCCTGTGCTACGTATGGATAGAATTTTCTCTTAAACAGTCGCTTGAATTCCTTCCAAGTCACGTCTGGAGCAGAAAATCGGGGTTCGCCTTGGTACCATGTCCGTGCGATATCGAAAAGTTGTCCACTGACTGACTCGATCTTCAGATCTTCTGGGACTCGAGCCATTTTCAGATACCTCTACACGTTCTCCAGCCATTCATCAGCGTAGACGATCCCCTCTGTCCCATGGAACGGCATGGGCCTAAAGTCCATGAAGTGCTTGGGATTTCCCGGGCGCTGTCGCGGAGCATCTCTAATCTAAATAGCCTCTCGCAAGGTATCGCGAAAGATGTTGGCCTGCTGCTAGAAAATTCCCAGGAGGGTGAGGCTGTCCAGTGCCGGTGGCGGGGGCAGAGCAGGTGCTGGATACATCGTCGGGGATGGATACATCGCCGGCGGTGGGTGCATGGGAAAAGCTGGATACATCACTGGTGCGGGATGCATGGCTGGTACTGGATGTGGAACACGTGCTGGATGCGGGGCTTGTGCTGGTGGTAGAACAGATGCTGGTGGCGGAGTCTGCGGAGGAAACTGTGGAGGTGGTGGAATATCGCCCCTGCGGAATCTCGAGAGTTACGGTTGATTGTCCATATGAGTGAGTTGACCTTCTTGTGTCGGGGGAGTCATGTACGTGAAAAAGCCTCTTGTAGCCGGTGGAGTGTTCAGTGCAGCATTGTTCCTGTCTTGAGAGTCCATCTTAACTCTGTTAATCAAAGAAAATACTTTAGCCGTTGAAGAGATTTTCAAGCAAGATGCAAATCAAGGATTCAATAAAATCAAGGATTAGAGAACAGTAATAAGTCAAGACATGTGGATGAGATCCTAAGTGTCTAATCCTATTCGCAGGCTCACGACGGCACAGTGACGTAACCGAAGTGATTAACGTAGACCTGCATGGGCCACCAAAAAAACTTGTCACGACCCGCACCCGGTTTTCAGATACGAAGCGTGTCCAAGCCCAGCCTACGTCGCAGTATCGGCGGTAGTACGCTGTCTATACACAAGTCACGGCTACTAGAATCTCATGGTAAACTACATCTCATCCACATAAAATCATGTCACAATCAAGATTAATAAAAAGAAGACATGAACTGAAAGATAATAAATATAACTGAATGTCAAGAATTACTGTCACGTCCGATGGACACAAATCCACTACCAATAGACGGAAAAAAAAAGAAATACATAGAGTAACTAACTGAATAAAAACTGCTAATCTAGACCACCTCAACTGCAAGCACTGCGATCTGATGCTGCTTCAAACCTTCTTGTCTGCTCCTAACTCAAACGCGGCTAACCTGAAGAGATCATCAGGTCCTCAGAGGACTAGCAAGATACATAAAATCGAGCCTTTCTGACAGTTTATTTTGCATGGAGGAAAATACAGAATCAACAAGTAAAACTGAATAATGAATAAATACGAATCTGTATACTGTCTACACATAAATGAACTGCTGAATGAGGACAAGATAACTCAAGTCAAGATGTCACGGATAACCAAATCGAATACTCAAACCCTCGTCCCTAGTGTGGACTCGCAGGTTTGAACAACTACTAACCCTCGTCCCTAGTGTGGACTCGCAGGTTAGCATCACCCTCGTCCCTAGTGTGGACTCACAGGTTAGCATCACCCTCGTCCCTAGTGTGAACTCGCAGGTGTAAACCATATACTACTAACCCTCGTCCCTAGTGTGGACTCGCAGGTTAGCATCACCCTCGTCCCTAGTGTGGACTCGCAGGTGTAGACCAATAACTACTTACCCTCGTCCTTAGTGTGGACTCACTGGTTAGATTAAGACACGGATAACTACTAACCCTTGCCCCTAATGTGGACTCGCAGGTTAGCTTCAAGGTTTCAAGACACGGAGGAAAGGCAGTTCGGTTCACGACTCACGACACGACTCGATCAAGGCCCAATGAATACATCAAATAAGATACAAAGCTAACTGTGAACACGGTCTATATAGTAATGACAACAAGTATATAAACAGGATATGAAAAGATACATAGCAATAACATGAGAAAAACTGGATAATAATAAAAGACAGTGCATGTAAATAAAGATGTGTAGAAAGGCAAGGTATACTTGCCTTAGGTCCTGAGCTGCTGGCACGGATCAGAATCTGGGTTGAGGCCCAAGTGTTGAGTCAGTTCCACTGAACCTATATTATGTATCAAGTCTAAATCAATATATGATATAACTAAAATAAAGCTACTTTAATCTTACTAATTATTCTTACCGAGGCTCTCTGTCTCAATTACCATGGTACACCATTCATCTATGTATATATGTATTCTTAAATATCTACCAACTAAGCTACCTATACATGCATGCATCTTTATAACATGTATAACCAGGATACACTGAAGGGTGACCTGTTCCATATTGGGAGACCACCCTTACTCCCTTACTCACCCTATTACTGATACACAATTACCTATATACACACACAGGAGTGTGTTGTTTCCCCTGTATACTGCTATTAGAAGTATCAAGTGGTACTTGGTATCACCACATTCATATGATATATGGTCCTCCATGCACTCAGTACTTAGGGAATAACAGGGATAAATACCCTATAGGTTTCAGGTGAGACCCCCCATTACAGTTAACAGGAACCCCCTCCTAAGACTGAAACTAAAAGGAATATAAATGTTAATAGGGACTGGACTTAATGTGGATTCAGGACAGTATCAAAGGGTGATTGAACCTAAGGGTGGAGTTGAGATACTAAATGAAGACTGATGCATCTACTAAAGTGGGGCTGAGTTTAGTGTATAAGTTTTAGACTATTTTCACCAAAGTACCACAAGCGGTAGACTAGCTATACAAGAAGACTAACTATACAAGAAGGCCTGCAATCATTTTTGAAATCACAAGGAAGACATGAGGATGCTAACTAAAAATCACCCATTCATACAAGGGGTTCACATGACAATATTTGAAAGATAGATCAATTCCTGGTGACTCTGTTTTCTACAGAGATATACCCTGCTCCCATATCAGTTTGAAACACTAATTGGCCCCAATGTACCCCTGTAAATTCTCTAAGAACATACCCCTATGCACTAGGACATCATACACGTCCATACTCACTGCCCAGGCTCGATATTAACTTACACAAATAGTTTAGTAGTTAGGAACTACCATCCTCCTAAACCTATGAAACTGTGAAATAGCTTCACATGTCCCCAATTTATAGTTTACCCATTGAAAAGCAGTCCCTGTACTCAGTCCAACAACTTGGTCACAATAGCTTACTTTGGCATGACTTATCTCCAGAGCATACCCCATTCCTATGGGAAAAAGACTAGTTGCTATGAAATGGACGAAGACTAGTAAAAAGAAATTAAGACAATAACGACTCTGACTAAAACTATCAATACAGAAGTGATTGAAGAATGTAATTACAGTGTTGGTATTCATAAGTTGCAAACGAAAAGTGATTGTATTGCTACAAAATTAATGATACATGAAGTTATAGTTACTGCCACTACAACTGAGGGCATATACCCCAATCTGTAGAACACACATCCTTTAATAATTCCTAATACTTAGGCTATACAAGGATACATCAACATGTCACCTAGACAAGGCTAGTGTGTTTCCTAGCATGCTAAAAAAGTAGTGTCCTGCAGGCATTTCCATTACTGTCATCTACATCTATATAGGCTTGGTTCTCAACTAGTGTCTAAGGCTATGAAGGGAAATCCATATGAACATCCAGTCAATATTTAATGGTACAGGGAAACCTTGTTCTGCTATCTGCCTCCTTAAAGGTACTGTTAGGACCAACACACAAGGGTCCTGCACCCTAGCCTATTCTAGATGATGTACACAACTTGTATTCTAATGTAACCTGGTAAATGGGTGTATATTCGTGGGGAGGCTCGAGATAATGATACTTTAGATACACATCAATAAACTCAACCTGACCAACTCCTAGTAAACAAATAACCTGACCTATATTCCTGCCTAGTACCACACCCTTACCTGCGTGTATGGGGATACCCACTGGTTTTCTATACCACAGTGAAACCCTTGCCCTTTCTCCTAATGTTCTTGGGCTAGGTACATCAATTGTACCCCCAAATTAAGATATACTGGTGAAAGTATCTGGGTTGACTGATACATGAAGGTATCTCTTACTCCCATGCCCTCTTGGTTAACTGACCAACCTATAAACTGGTGGGTGTTACCCCCCCATCTGGATTCGTATCCCTGGGCAAGTACTTCTAGGGTACGGGGACATGGTCAACTGAACCATGATGCAATAGATTAATGCTAGTCCGACACAGTACATAAAAATGGGAACAGGACAGGATAATGGTTCGACTGAGAATTTATATATATGAGTAGAGACTGATCAATGCTTTTAAGGTGAACTATCTATGTATATTGGAAATTGTGTGAAAGGGAACAACTGAACCACATTACCACGACTGAACAAACCCCTCGACTTGATGCAGGAGACTAACACATGCTTGTTATCTTACAGTTCGATTCAGTCCTGTGACTTGTGTATCAGCCAATGGTACTACTCAGGAATTCTATCGAACACCTCATCTTATCAATGGAATTTAATCGAGTTCGAGTTTAACATAATAGCAGGAGAAAAATTAATGCTAATGCAGGGGATTCGGAATTACTTGTGGGTTGTTCTTGCTTGCCGACTGTCTCTATTTTGGAGAAGAACTTGCGGCAGCAATTGGAGTTGGGGAGCTAGGGTTTTTGTAGAGAAAGGCTGCTATACCTCTCCATATATATAAATTCAGGGATTTCTTCTCAATCTTAATGGATTGGAATAAATCGATTTGAATTCGATCGATTCAATCTCTACTAGTCGGGTTCTAAACGGCCAAGGGAATTTGAATAACTGAAGATTTGCAATAAAGCCCTTGCCATAATTTGTTATTACCCCTGAGTCCTCTTGTTGATATTTCAAATAAACAAATGCAAAACACAACAGTTTTTATGAGACAAATAGAATAAATAAAGAGAAAAAAAATATGAGGATAAAATTTGGTCAAGGGGTTGACAATATTGCATGGCTAAAATCAAGGGAACAAAATAGGCATCTATGGTTTATTCTAAAGAAAATATGTCATACATGTGGTGTAATTGAAATGGAGCACAAGAAGTCATGTTTGTGAGGGACATGTATGTCCTGTGTGTAGAGTGGCTCTTCTAGTTGTGAAATTTGTAGGAAGGGTAATGTTTGTGTTGTGCTTCAAATATCAAGTCATGGTCGAGGGTGTCAAATGATACGGATAGGATTGGACGTTATGAACCATTATTTTATTAGTTAAATTGGAACCAATCTATCCCAATCATTTGTAAATTCTTAGAGGGGCTTGCTTATACACTTCAGGAATTTCGTTCTCGAATTTGAAACTAAGAGAGATCCTACGATAGGACGGTATTTGAGGAATCCAGGTTGTGATTTTTTATCACGGTTATCTAAACGCACGAGCAAGGGATATAAAATGTAATACAAAGATCGTATTGCAATTTCCAACAGATGGAAATGATGGTTACGGATGGCATCCCATTCTAAGAGATAGAGTACATCAAGTTCAAGGTTCTACCAACTTACATAAATTAGTTAATCGTGGAAAGCACGGTAATTGGACTTCTAAGAAGATCAGATTTTAAGGAGATGTATGAGGACATGAGGTACTTCTGATCATAATCATAGACTCTATGGGAAGCCTAGGTATTGCTCATTTAACATTGCCCATATTTTGACTACGTTTCATCAAGACAGTAGAAAAGGTCTTGGTTAAGCATAACCGAAAATAAGTTGGTACATCGGGATTCCATTCATCGTATAACATGGACTACGAAGGAATATGGTTAAGAAATTTATAGAAGGGGATAAGTGGACCATGAGATGGGGACTACATAATAGGTGTAAGGACCTATTTCATCAAGTTTGGTTTTTTTTAGTCCAAATATTGTGATATGCATGGATGAGTTTATCTGAGGTTTAATGGGTTCCCTAATTGGATCTCAATCCTCGATTGAATGAATCTTGGGTTTTAATCTATATCGGCTGGACAAGAACCCATAAAATCGATCTATACCATTCCATTTTGGTTAGTATAACCTAGAATAGGTTCTAACTCAAGTGGTTGGACTAATTGCCAGTCGTGTTGGTTAACTAGGTTCATTAAGTCCAAAATACGTCTTCTATGACTTTTGTGTTTAAGTAGCACATGTAATGTCCATTAAGTGGCACATTAGTGGCATGTGCGTACTGGGCTTCGAGTAGATCATAGCCGTATATTGGGTCGAAAGATTTGAGTCGAGATTGGATCTTTAATTGAAGTCGGAAATTATATCGGCATTACAGTAAGGATTATAGTTAGCCTTTTTGACATGAAAGTCGCATTATAAAAATAGAGTACAAGGGATGCGTTCAAGTGGAACATGATATGTCTACATGAAGGTGGTCTCATTTAGGTCTTGCATATGAAATTTTTTGGAAGATAACCGCTGGTATTGCGCTCCAAATAGCAATGCCACGGTAGAGGACATCAAATGATCCAAATAGAAAGTGGGTGTTCATGAGGCACTAATTTTATCATCTTAACAGAAACTAATTTATCCCAATCAATCGATAATCCTAGTAAATCCTAAAATTTAGAGGGCTCACAACCTGTACACTTCAAAAATTTATTTCACAAAATTAAACTAAGACTAGGTTTTATGATTAATGAAGTTAGAGAAATTCAAGTCATGATTACGGTAGAATAGATAACGTGGTACGATATATATAGATCAAGTTTGAAGATTGTTCTCCGATTTCAAATAGATGAGAAACGATTGCGTACTAGCTTTCGTGGCCATAGGTGATATGGTGAACTAAGGTGGACATTATGTTTCTATCTTTCATCAAATATGAGCATTTATTTTTCCGAAATCAGTAAAGCAAAAAACAATAAAGAGTTCAAGGGAGAGGGGATCGAACGCAAAAACGAGGTTCCACAGACGATCGAATAATTTAAGAGAGTTGTCAAGGCAAATGCGGATGAGTTTCTAGAGTCATCTATATCTCAATCCACGTGGGATAATGATATAAAGAGCGAACCAAGTGTACTAAGGTTAATCAGACCATAATACACTGATTCTAATTAGACAATATGTCAGTGGACGTCCCTAATAAATATATGTCCTGAACAAGCTTGATAAAGAATAAGCTTGCAAAACTAGGCTATAATACCAACATTAGTTAAGGTATTCTAAAAATATATGTACGTGAGATTTATGATTGAAAGATGGCACCAATAGTTCAAGTTCATCAAAATCCAAGACTCGTCCGGTGTTGGTGCCTCTATAGTTGTCCTACTTGTCTTTTTGTCTAAGGCCTTGGTCGACCAATGGGTTAGGGACCTCTAAACTCTATAGTCTAGGTAAACTTACTAGTGTCAGTCAATTACCTCGTTAATAGGTAACAAGGACAACGGGATGCTGGGTTGGGAGGCATGCTGCCTAACTTACAAAATTTCCACTAGTATTAGCTTTGAATCAATGGGATATACAGGTCATTTTCCTAACCTCTATAGTATTCGAAACCTGTAATCATGTCTGAAGTCATTTTATCGAGATTTTATGTCTCGCTAGTGTACATCTGACTGTAGTAAACCCTTGGTTTAATAACTCAAATATGATATGATTTATCGGATATTTTATTAACTCTATCCAATATTGATATAAAAATAACTAAGATCAAAAGAGGACAACTAAGACATAGTTCTAACAATAATCGATAACCTATGTTTACTTGAAATAATTTCAACTTTAGGGGCCATGCCTCGCCAATGCGCTGCTGGCTGTAGTGAAACCCGCACTATCCATAAATGGCGACAGTGCGCTATTGTCTTGCCATATTAAGTCAACGAATATTCTTCCAACTATACTTGTAAGAATTCAAAGGAGCTCTTAGAGATTCAAACAAGTTGACTATAATAGAAAAAGCGTAAGTATCTGTCTTTGAAGTAAAAATATCCATTTTTGAGAATCAAAAGATTGATTAGGTATCAATTTTGAAAATTAAGCGATCGACTAGGAAAGACGATCGAAATAAGATTTTCTATTTTCTATTTCTCTCATACTCAAGGATTGACGGACAACATAAACAAAAACTGACTCAGATTACTAGATGGATAACTGGGTCATGTTAGGCTCAAAAGTCAACGGAGAAAATAGAATATTGACTAATTAGTTATGGAAACAAATAAGTGATACGGCTTAGGCAGGAAAGACAACTCGAACAAATTATCAATATTAAGGATTGGATCATAGGAAGGCATAATTTACCAAGCGGATAGTCTACCCACCTTGGATCCTACCATCATATCAATACAATGGTATATCACTCAAGGAAAATTCCCTAAGTTAACTAATAGGGTTTTACAATTCTATAAATAATTGACCGAATCACGCGACCAACGTAGTAACCTTAACTACCCAACAGTCAATTTGAATATAGTTTTCCTAGTCTGAGCCATTCTTCTAAAATTGAACTTAACCCTAACTTGTGAATGACCATTTCCTAATCGCAGGTTCGCAATAGTATGACTAACTTAAGTACTATTATTAGTCCACACAGTTTGTGAAAACTGATCTGCATTGGCCACCATAGAAACTTGTCACGACCCGCACCCACTTTTTGAAATACGAGTGTGTGTCCAAGCCAGCTTATGCCATAGTGTCGGCAAAAGAACGCTGTTAATGCCATAATGCTCAAAATCACCTAAAATAATAATTTTGTGCTCATTCATAATAACTAAATTAAATTTACAATATTCACAAGTTTTGTATTTGAAGAAAAATATAAAATCTTACAATATTGAAAACTGCCAACACATCTAACTAGTCTTCTATGGTTGACCTCAGTATATACCCATGTCTCCTCCAATGGTCCAAGCACAATATAGCAGACAATTATCTGAAAAATGTTGGTTTCCAATCAGGATTGGAACGAGTACAATTTATTGAGTGTCGTTCCAATATATGATAACGAATATAAAACAGCGGTTAGCCATAAAATACATAATGAGAGAACCTGTTATAACATGAAATACAATAAATTAGAGACAAAAAAAATATGGAACATATAAAGGGTGGAACGAGGAACATAGCTATCTAAGTGTGTTGAAGTATTCCTTTCGATGTGTGATCGGCTGGGGCACTACACCACACAGTCTATAATGTCTAAATAGCAATAAAAATAAAGCATTGTCTACGAGGTCTATATTGCATAAATAAAACATGGACTACGAGGTCTACATTACATGAAATAAAATACGGTCTCTGGTCAGATCACACATCTGCTTGGTACTTTCCCTTTCCGACACGACATGTAAGAAACATGACAAGATATGAAAGAAAGAAAAAAATATGGTATCCGTGTGACGAGTGAGTCAAAAATCAAGTATTAAATGACTAACAATAAACTATAGTAATTAAAAATATCGAAAACAAACAACAAATTTACTCGCCTAGGGTCCTTTGCTGGTGAAACCAATAATACCAACCACTTAGTACTCCACAACAGTCAAACTCGCACAACAGTCTCCGGATGCTGAAACAGATATCACCAATGTGTTTGATATAAAAAATATCTAAAAATGCCTACCAAAATTCCAATTATGGACACAAGGGCAAAATTATAATTTTAGGTCAAAACGATATCCGCCAATGGACCCGCTTTGTACCGAAAAGTGTGCTAGTATCTACAGTCACAAAAGTCATCAACTTATATGTCTACAGGTCCGGTTTGACGATACGAACCCAACCATATGTCCAGAGTTGGATTCCAGTGGACCGTGCACAATTTTGTCTGTTGGACCGGGTGGCAGGCTCGCCAAAATAGCATTCCGGTCAAATATTTCAGAATTGGACCAAACTTGGCATACAGGACCAAAAAAATGATACGGTCATGTTGGCGTAAGTTTCGTCTCGAGATGACGAACGTGCACGAAGTTATGGGCTAGTTTACAAAGGGGAATGATACAGTCATGTTACGCCTCGATTTCGTCTCGCACATCCAACGAAATAGAGTTTCGTTGAATCACACACGTCGACAACATCCATACGCATCTTTTGATGCTCATAAGTTGTGACCACGTCACCTGGTTTGTCGGGACGCATACCGTATCGGAAAGATTTTCTAAATTTTCTATTATTTTGATAACAGTTTTTGTTGAATTTTGGATTCAATTTTCTCGACAATCAGTCAACGAAATTCGAATCTACAAAAAGGGGTACAAAGCCCTATAGGTTGTGTATATTGTTTTAATTAGTTTTGCAAAATTTCTAGGATCCCAATCTTAATCTGTCTTCCAAAACAGCATAATGAAACTGTTATAAAAGAGGGTGTGTGTACTATTTTTTGTCGATTTCTCGACTCAATTTCCTTAGGTTTTAGGTCGCATAAATTTAAACTAAGTGATAGTATTTGAAGGTGTATAGGTTGGTTATACCTAGGAGTCGATAGATCAAGTATTGATTGAGCATGTTGCGAGATAATCGGGTAAGAAGATGGTACCTTGGTGCGGTTGAAACAGAGCAAATCCTATGTTCTTTGTCGTGCGCGGCATACGGTTGTGTCCAGGCAGTGCTCTGGCGCGTCGGGGTGGCACGCGTGGTGGCAGGCAGACGTAGGGCGTCGCTTGGTGTCGGAGATGACGGTGGTAAGTCGAGGACTAGGGTTACAGATTTAGTTTGTTTCCGATGAGACGAATATGTATATATACATACATATATATATATTTATATATATATATATATATATATATATATATATATATATATATATATATATATATATATATATATATATATTGTTGTAGTTGTAGTCTGGGTCTAGGTCTCTGGGGGGGAGGTCGAGTCCTTGCGGGCACTGTTCCCGTAGGGAACAGTGAGTATGAACTTTTTTCCTTTTTTTATAAACCTTTATATATATATATATATATATATATATATATATATATATATATATATATATCAAAACTCTTCCGTTTTATTCATTTCAAGGCACAAAATTTTGAAGTCTTTATAAGAAAGCGCAAAATAAAGACAAAAGAAAACAGTAAAAGATGCTGGCTCCCATTCCTTAAAAGTCAGGAGAACAAGGACTGCCAGAAATCTTGGAGGCTGCGTTTGCATTGTCTACTGACTTTGTGTGTTTGGCGAAGAGTTTCCTGGATAAGTTGATTGGATGAATATTAGTGTCTCCCATATCTGAATTTTATACGGTTCTTTCAGATCACCCAGGTGATGGCGGCTGCCATGATCTGATGGCCATGAGAGGCGTTAGTCCAAGTGGCCAGGATATCGTTGAAGCTCCCACCGACCTTTAGTTGTTTGTACCGTTGAGAGAGGGTGACCATACCCTTGAAGGTAAGTCTTCGAAATGGAAAATGTGGTCAACCGTTTTAGATTGTCTCGCCGTGCAACAATGACACGTGGAAGCTAAGCTGAAGCTGATGGTGTTGAGATTGTCGTTAGTGGAGAGTTTCTTGCGGTAAGCTCTCCACATTATAAAAGACCATTTTTGGGGTATGTAAGACTTCCAGAAAGTGCTAATGAATGGAGAAGGTACCTCAATGCCTCGTACAACCTTTCTGGCAGAAGCAACCGAGAAGGCTCCGTTGGTCGTACAAGACCACTGCAGAATGTCTACTTTCGTTCTGATATTAAGCCCAGCGGCGAAGATCTTAGAAATGGCCTCTTCTCCTACCCAATCTCGAACCCTTTCCCAGTTCCAGTCGCACAAGTCATCCCACAACTCCCGAATTGTATTGTGGATGGGGGTAGCCGGTAACTGGGGAAGAAGATCTTTACTAACCCAACGATCGAAGAATAAAGATGATTCGCCCGATCCCAGCTTAATATGGATCATAGGTTCAGCGAGGCTCCGACCATGTAGGATTTGCCGCCATGAAGTGGAGGATATGCAGTTGAAAACAGCGCCGGACGGGTGAATGTACTTGAAAATCTAGCCTTCATGAACCGTGCCCAAAAATAGTGGCTCATTCGTAGCATCCACCACAGCTTCATTGAGCAAGCATCAACGATGTACGACAGCATACAAAAACCGAGTCCACCCTCGTCGGTAGGTTTGGCCTTGGTGTCCCAACTCGCCCTATGATGCTTGTCCCTACAGTTATTGTGGCCCCATTAAAAGCTGGCAGAAAGGTTTTCCATTGATATGAGCACCTTCTTAGGGGGAACAGGCAGCTAAAGTGTATATGGGAATAGAGGAGAGCACATGTTGGATCAGAATAATCTTCCCGCTAGGCGACAATGTAGCATTGTGCCAACCCTCAAGTTTTTTCCTGATCTCGCCCACCAGCCCTTCAAAGATACCTGCGTTAGATCTGCCATACACCAACGGGCAACCTAAGTAGTAGAAAGGTGGGTATGCAACAGGGAAGAAAGTGATGTTGGTAGGAGTGGAGGAATGGTCTTTATTGGTCTTATGGTGGACATAAATGACACTTTTGCTGGGATTGACGCACTGACCGGAGCAAGTCGCGTATATCTGCAGCGTGTTTTGGACCACCACCACAGACCCGACGTCTCCGGATGAGAATATAAGGATATTGTCAGCATACGCGAGGTGGGTAACGATCGGACAACCGCTAGAAGTGTGAAAATACTAGAAATTCGGCGAGCCTACCATTTTTTTCAGGTTTCTGCTCAAAGCTTCCACGAAGATGATGAAGATGGTGAAAGATAAAAGATCACCTTGTCTAACACCTTGACTGGATTTGAAGAATTCTCCGGTTTGTCTGTTAATTACCGTAGAGAACCACGAATTGCTGATCGATCTCCACATAATGTTGATCCAGTTTTCGGAGAAGCCGAAGGCCCTGAAAACCCAAATCATGAATTGCCATTCTAGTCTGTCATACGCCTTTTCCATGTCCAGTTTGATAGCTATGTTCCACCCCTAGCCGGTAGCTTCATGCAAGTGATCAGTTCCTACGCCATCAGAATGTTGTCTAATATATTCTGGCCGTTAATGAACCCACTGTGCTTTATCGAAATAATTCTGGAAGAATCTCGGTCATACGGTTGGTAATAATCTTGGAGATGATTTTGTTAGTGATGGTGCATAAGCTTATAGGACGAAAATCTTTAAAGGTTCTCAAATTTTTCTGTTTGGGGATCAGAATCAGGTTAGCGCAGGAAATAGAGCTGGGATACCTGACTCCCTGGAAAAAGGCAATGACCGCCTCGTGGATATCCGACTTGATGATGTCCCAGCACGATCTGAAGAATACACCTGTGAATCCGTCAGGTCCTGGGGTGCTGCGCTCGTCAAGGGTCCAAACTGCGTCTTTGACTTCCATTTCATCGGGAAGAAGCTCCAGCTGGATGTTGTCTCTGTCGTCAATCAGGCGAGGGATATCGGCTAGGAAATCCTCGTCTCTGATGATGACATCCTTGGTGAACAACTGGGAATAGAAGTTAGCAGCAGCTGCTTGAATGCCTCGAGGATCTTTGATAATGTCTCCATTCTCATCTGCGATCTGGTGGAGGTTGAGCTGCTGTCTGTGACCCTTGACACATGAGTGAAAGTAACTAGTCTTTTTGTCTCCGTCATTATCCCAGGTCAATTGAGCTTTATGTTTCTAGAATTCAGTCTTAACTTTCAGTCTAAATTTCAATACTGCTCTGGTCAGGTTCAGGGAGGCGCGAGCGACAGGGGATCTATCGATCGCGAAGAGAGTTTCTGCGTGAGTAATGTCATCCTCTGCTAAACGAACTGCCTAAAAAATATCTCCAAACACGGCTTTACTCCAAACAGTGAGGGCTTTTCTGGTTGCTTTGAGTTTGTTTGCGACACAAATAAGGGTGTCAATACCGCTCCACGCGATGGCAACGACATTTCTGAACTGGGGGTGGTGACTTCAGAAGTCAAAAAAGCGGAAGCTTTTCTTGATCTGGTTCAATTTGCTGCTAATCTTGATAAGGAGAGGAGAGTGATCCGACTCCGTAGCGTTGAGGTGCGATAGACTGGAAATAATTTCTAAAATTGCCTACTTTGAATTGATGAGGGCTCGATCAAGGCAAGAATATTGTCTATGATCACCTTCTTGCATGTTGCGCCAGGTGAAGGCACTGCCGGAGAACTGGAGGGGCTGCAGGTGTGCGTTGAATATGAAGCTAGTGAACTCATTAATAGCCGTCGGAGGAGGAGGGCGTTCTCCCTACTTTTTCTCTCTGCAGGTGATGGCGTTGAAGCCGCCAACGCAAAGCTACGGGAGATCGATGTGGTTAAGGTAGGTGTCCGTCGGGACATTCTAGAGCTATTTGCATTCCAAAATGTTGCAGCTGCCATAGACGGCTGATAAGAGGGAATGGGATTGAAGCATGGGAGATCCACCCAGCACGAGAGAGCCTGTCTCGAGTCATGAATGATGCTGAATTGGACGTCGGCCGTGAAAAGGATCCAGATGTCATGACATCCCGTACCGCGGAGGGGAATCCAAGCTGAAGATGGATGGATTTGCATTTCTTGTGGGAGATTATGGGTTCAATGATGACTAAAACATCGTTCTTATGGATTTTCTTGAGACTAATTAATCTTCTCAAAGTTGGTTGGTTCGCCAGACCACTCACATTCCACAAAAGAATGTTAATCATTAATGTGGAGGTATGGGGTTTTTTTGATGAGTTTCACAGCTAACCTAGTAGTCATGACCGTGGACTCATTTTTGCTCTTCTTTTTTTGAAGTTTTGTTGGAGGTTTCCTTCATTCCTTCCCTAGTGGAGTCATTGGCTTTAAGAGGATCTTCTGATTCCTCAGTCGGATGCAAGTAAACTTCTTCGACAATTTCAGCCAGGACTCCAAAGTGGCTGCCCGGGTTGGTGAGGCCAGCTTCTATAGCCTGTTGGAGCCTTGCTACGGGTGCTTGACCAATGATGGCCAGAGTGTCAGCACGTATGATTTCGGCATTGTGGGGTGAGGGGGGAGCAGGAGTGTCTGGACTTGGGGGATCTTCTTTGTTGGAGTCCAAAAGGCACTCCGTAGTATGGTGCGCATCTTCCTCCTCCATGGCAGTGGTCCTGGTGATCTCAGAGCTCTCACCCCGGGTTAAGGTCCGATTCGCACTAGGGGGAGACTCTGGTGGGGATTCTGGGCGGTCTGAGGCAAGGATGTCGAATTTGTTGGTAAGGTTAATTTCTGGGGGTTTATAGGGGATAATAGTTTTGTTGGGGGAGACAAGTGATTGGTGGTAAGCGTCTCCATCACTGGCTTCAAATTGGGTATGGGAATTGGGGAGAGGAAGGATCAGAGATTGGCGATTTTGGTTAGTCTGTGGAGCGGAGGCTTTCTTTAGATTAACTTTCTTTTTCAGCTCCGGGTGTGCCCTGTAGCAGTGCTCAGTGTAGTGACCTTTCAAGTGACACTGCTTGAAAAAGATGACGTTGTTGTCGTAGACTATTTGCTGGGCGTGTATCTTGTTGCTAAGCTCTATCTGGATGTGGATGGGTAGGTCCTTTGACAAATCTAGCTCCATACATATCTTGGCGTAATTACCTCTTGAAAGGTTGCAGATTTCTTCTGCCAAAGTCGCGAAAGACCCAAACGAGTTGGCGATTCTCTTTAAGGCGGGAGGGGCAAAACATATGAGAGAAAGATTGGAGAGTGTCACCCAGGCAGAAACGGTAGATGAGTCAACTTTAGTGTTGAAGTCTGGGGTCCACTTGACAATGTTCATATTGTGAGTGTCAATCCTATATGTGCCTCCCGACCATCTTGTAGTCACATTCAGAGGCGAGGTAGAGGAATATATGTTTGGGATCCATCGGAGCAATCCTGTAACCCGCTGAGATGCCCCAGCCGGCTATGACTTCTTGTACTCTAGCGAGCTTCGGGCACCCTATGGAGAATTTCAGGACCAAGGTCAGGGCAAAGGTAGCAGATAAGGAGGAGATCTCTTCTGAGGATAAGGGGACCGAAATCAAATGACTATCGGTTGGGGAGGAGTATGAGATGTCCGGGAGTACAATGACTTTGGTGGGGGAAATAAGTCACTGATTGATCGGGTCAGAGTATCTCCGCAAACGACAAAGCCGTAGGAGTGGGCCAGAGGAAGTCGAGGAGCTCGCGGGGCCCGGTGCTAACTGGGGGAGGTGCAGCCAGCAAGGCAGCCAGAACGACTTAAGATTGACCGTAGGGTGAAGCAGAATCACCGCCTGCAAAGAGCAGCATGCCAGAAGGGGAGGCGACTGGGGTCGCAAGGGGCAGGGGACCACCGGGAGGTACCAAGACGACGGAAGGGCCCAAGTGGCTAGCGCCAGGCAGCGTCTGGTCCTGAAGAATGGGCGCCGGCGCCAAAAGATCGTCAGAAAAAACTAGACCAGATGAGGGAAGCGCTGGCTGGAGACCAGACGACACAGAGTGTGCCAGGGCGCAACCAGGCGCAGGGGCCAATGAGGCTTCATGCGCACCACTACGAGCGACTGTCACATGTGCGCACAGCACGGACCCCGGCAGGATCGCCTTTAGGGGAGAAGCATGCGTTAAAGAGCGCGAGCTACATGGAGAGGCAGCAAGCGTTAAAGAGCACGGGCCCACTGGAAAGGAGGCAGGAGCTAAAAAGTACGAGCCCCAAAGCTGGGATGTAGATGCGCCATGGCCCACGAGGTCCACCGAGTCAAAGCTGCCAGCTAGCGCAGCAGGGGGCCATCGCTAATCCTGGTGCGCGAGGACCAAGGATCACAGAGGGGGGCTGTTCGAATTTTGAACGGCCTGTAGCCTCAGCAAGTGTAAAAAAGGAAACGGCTCCCCCATCGAGGACAGAACCGACGAGGGTTCCTAGGCAACGTCAGGTGCTACTCCCGAGGGGGGAGAGCTATCTGCTGGCCACCGGGCTGCGGGGACAGCGGCCATGCCGACCGGTGATGCGTCCACGAGAGAGGACTGTCCACGGGGAGAAACCATGGACTGGGAGGGATGGAACGAAGAGGGTGGGGGAGATACGAGAGCCTGACCTCCTCCGGACCGGAGGAGAGGCGACTGGAGACAACACCAACCCGGCTTAGGAGGTTAGAGAATAAATAGAGGGTGGCGGGGGGGTGGAGGGCGGGGCGGAGGGGGTGGGCGAGGTGGTAGAGGGCGGCGGGGGGGGAGGCGGGCCGGGAGGGAGACCAAGGAAGGCGAGGAGGTCTGGCGGCCATGGGGCTGGCGGATCTCGCGACGGAGGGGCAGGGTCCATGGGAAGGGGAGAGGAAACCGGAGCGACACCAAGGAGGAGGAGGCCGGACCCCTCAGAGGTCGACCTAGTGGCGGGCGGCGGGCGGCGGGCGGCGGGTAGGAGTTCACTATCGGGGGCGGGTCGCCCTAGGGCTCCCAAGGAACCGAGTAGTAGCATCTTTATATATATATATATTTTTTTTAGTAGCATCTTTTTATATATATATATATATATATATATATATATATATATATATATATATATATATATATATCTTCAGTAGCGTGGCTTCGTATGCTCATCGGGTGCTCCCTTGCCGAACCTCTCATGCGTCTCAAGGTGGGCGACGGAGAATCTCAAGCCTTCCTGGAAAGATGGGTCGGAGATACCTTAATCCCCAATCACTCTGAAGCACACAGGTTTTGCATGGTCAAGGACATGTGGGGCCCCAGTGGGGAAGATTGGGACTGGAACAAAGTGCAGGATTGGGCTGGTCCCGAGACGGTTGAGCTCATCCGTCGCGATAATGTGAAGATCGGGCCTGACGCTGACGAGCTCAGGTGGCAGGAGAGCGGGTCGGGCTGCTTTTCGGTCAAATCGGCCAGAAAAGTGATCCAGGGCACGGGGATGCCGCTCTCTCACTTGGCGCCGTTCTGGCAAACTTGCATCCCCAAGAAGTGGTCCTTTATCATCTGGAGAGTCCTGCGCAAAATTCTTCCCACTGATGATACCCTCTGCACTATCGGATTCAGCCTTGTGTCCGCTTGTACATGCTGCACCGACCGCAAATCGGAAATAGTGGATCACATCTTTTGTCAGAGAGAACTCCCGACCACGGTTTAGAGCTCTCTCTCTCTCGACGCTACAGGACGGACATTGGGGGTGAGCGCTACAAAGACCTCATCAAGGCATGGAGCTCAGGGTCCCAAGAACATTTGATTGTCGCAGCTGCTGCAATGTGGGTTATCTGGAAGAACCGCAACAAGGCTAGATATGAAGGCCATCAGTACTCCGCCGACCAGCTGATCAGGGAGACCATCAGGTAGTGCGGCAAGCGGCGTGCTGTTCACTGCGATCGCAACCAGACCACTGTCTGGAACTCCTTCCTATCCTAGTTCGAGTCGTTTTGGGCTTCTTTTCGCCCCTCCTTTTGTTAGTATACGTGTATAGGCTTCGGTATTTTGTGCCTTCTGGTATACTTGTATAGCTTCGGCTTTTCTTCTTATGGAATAATATAGGGAGTTTTTCCCAATATATATATATATATATATATATATATATATATATATATATATATATATATATATATATATATATATACACATACTAAAATCCCAAATAAATTTATAAAACCTTATAAAATTCACAAAATATGTCTACAATATTTCAAAAAATAATTTGAATTATTGACCATAATATCTCCTTTAATGTAGCAACTACCTATCAATATTAATATTAGCAAAATATAATTTAGTAAATGTGAGGCATTTTAGTAATCATTAAAATCCTGTAAATTTAAAAGTATATATATAATAAAACTTTCCTAAAAACTTTGAAGATAATATAAATACTTTTCTACTACCTTTGGTACATAAACTTGTACAAGTCTATCTATATGTATATAAATACTGTAGCATTTTTCTTGCTACCAAAATATTAACAAAAATCTAAGTTTAAAACTCCAATAAACAAAAGGATACTATAAAATATATTAAGTAAAATAAAAATGAAATTTAAAATTTAGGACGTTTACAACAATGTCCTCCCTCATGGACATCACGTAGAAAGGAAAAGAGTCTGTCCGCACCCACATTGAGCACTTCCGCCAAGCAGCCTTGAGACTACCATTTGGCACCCCCGAGCTTGTAATGATGGACGCATATCGTAAAAATAGGCTGCCAGCGGTTAAGCTCAGGACTAACTCTACTTAGTGAACGGACTGGAGGTCATTTATCATCCGCTCTAACAATGCTAAAAAGAATGGCAGAGAAGCCTGTCTACCGGGGGTAAACTTCCCCACTATCGATGACAGGGACAAGTGCCCTTCCGACGACAACAATGTCAATAGTAAGCGGGACGAAAAAGGAAAGTAGGCGTTGACCGTCAATATTTTCAAAGGTTCGGCCTCGTTGAACAAAACGCCAAAAAGGCGGCAAAGTCAAAGGTGAACTACTCCGTTAACGATGATGACATGGTAGAGCACTTTAATGTGCTGATGAAGGGTAATAAACTCCAACTTCCCCCTCTCAAGCGCCATGACAAGACGGACAAGGTAGACAATCCTAAACATTATTATTACCATCAATACGTCCATCATGCAACATGTGACTGTTACGTGTTGAAGAAAATAATACAACGACTAATTGAAGCCAAGGTGCCCACTCTTGACTATGAAGACAAGACAGTCACTACAAACATGGTGACCCTCCGATTTGGTGAGTTCCCGACAATAGAAGCCCAAGATGGTGTCACCCTAATCCCTAGGACGACGATGGATCATAAACCTCCCACCAGCTCGTGATATTGGCACATGGTTGGTTCAACTTGCGACGTCGCGAGGTGAAGTTATATGAGCACCCCGATCTCACCCCAGACATGATGTAGCCAATGGCGAGTCCTGCCAACAAGTCCAAAGGAAAGTAGTCCAAGTCTTGTCACATGGTCTCCGCCTCGATCTTCGAAGCATTGGTAGGCAAGACTAGGTCAGGTCAGACCTACCATTAGGATGGTGATCAAGCTCTAAAGGAAGATACACCTCCACTCACCATGCCTACTACTCCAGCTGTGTCTAAGTAGGTCTGCCCTAGCCTCCTGTGATGGATAAACATAAAGAGAAGAAGGCTCGCTTTGATAAGACCCTAAAGAAAGACCCTGCACCGGGGTTGATCAAACCATATAACTTTGACATATTTGCACAGCTTGCCAACACGCCTGTAAGATTGTCAATTTTCGAGCTTCTTCGTCACTCCAAAGAGACCCGGGAGGCCTGGAGCGAGGTGTTGCAACATGCCGACTCCATTTTTAGTCAGGTCCAGCAGTCCGAGGAGGACCCTACATCTTTTCCACATTGCCATAGTATGGTCAAGACTATCCCGAACATCACATTCTCTCATCAAGACATATTACTGAGGAGCAATGGGCACAATAGACCTATGTACTATATGGAATACATTAGTGCCATCAAGGTGGACATGATGCACATCGATTCGGGATCTTCCCTCAATATCATCCTATGGAGTCTGTCCCAGACCCTGGGCATACCGATGCATTGCCTGTCTGCTTCCAATACAACTATCAGCGGCTTCAACGCCGATAGAAGCAGTCCCTTGGGCAAAATTTTCCTAAAATGTCATATATGTGATCTGTAAACCGAGGTGACATTCTACGTCATTGATGTCGATATATAATATAATATCTTATTGGGGCACCCCTGGATACACGAATACATGATAGTGTCGTCTACGCTCCACCAATGCATGAAATATGTCAACAACAATGGTAGGGTCGGGATAGAGTTCGCGGATGTCGATCCCTTTAAAGGTATCGAGGTCTACTATGTCGACCCATACCTCTACCAATCGGTCCATCAAGAAGAGTGGGACGTCGATGCCGATAATAAGGCGAAGGCACAAACAACTTCCGACAAACCCTTGAAGCTTGCCTTAAGGGACACACCCACAACACGTCGGATCCCCTGGTGGTCAAGCTTCAGAGGAAGACTCAAGAGCCTCTTGTAGCCAATATCTATAGAAAGGCTCAAGAGCCGCTTGTGATCAAACTCCCAAGAAGGGCTCAAAATCCGTCACCAAAATAGGACTTCCCGACGCAGGGACCTCGACACCTGTGGTTGTGAAGCTTCGCAAAAAAGCTCTTAAACTATTACCCACAGCAGTTATAGACATCGTAGACACTAAACCTAATGAATATGTAGCTGCTCATATGTACTGTCACTTGACGATGTGATCCCAAATGACAAATACCATATTTTATCAATAAAGAGTTGTCTTTGAATTATTCTAATCCTGTACATTGGACTGCTATGTATGCCCTAGATAAATCTTTAGGTTTGTTACAAACACAAGTAACAACCGCTAATGTTGTAAACTGGGTCATTCTATCTCGAGACACCTACTCTGTAGTTCCAACAGAAAGAATGAGGAGAAGCCCATTATCTTCAGTAAGATGGAACATCATCAAGACCTCTTCCCAGTTGAGCCAGAACTCGATAACAACATGATACAAATCTACCGTTATACCTTTCAAGCTAAACAACTCATCTAGAAGATGGATTACGACTTGAACATTGACAAGTGCCTAAATTATGGCAAAGGTCGACTTTTGCCCTTGCGTCCTCCCACTCCAAAAGGGAAGCCTCAGGACGACTACCAACGCAGTCGATGTGGGCTAGGCTATATAACGCCCCCAACAACCCCAGAATGCTCAGAAGTTGAAGTTAAGATGCACTCTCACTCGTTTGAATCCTCTACCTGGGATTCTGATACAAGCATCCGTGAGGCCTTCAAGAAAACATTATCTGTTGATATGACATCGCACACCCCCTAGAAGAGGATGAGTACCAGATGCTGGAGTTTTTCGAGGAAAAATCGTAGGCTCAATGCCTAGGATCTCAACAAAAATTGTATTACAAGCAAAGAGAACCTTCCACCGAAGTGAGGTTGTACAAATTGACTTAGGGGAGGAATCCTCGCCCAAACCCATCTTCATTAGTAAAAGCCTTTTGGGCGAAGTTCGTGAATCCTTGGTACAGCTTATTATGGAATATATTAATGTCTTCGCATGGAGCTATGAAGATATGCTAGGGTTGGACTGACAAATTATAATGCACAAACCCGACATCCTACCAAATGCTAAGTCGGTCCAGCAGCAGCAGCAGCAGCAGTGGCACTTTCGTCCCGATGTCATGGATGCCCTCAAAACCAAAGTGAATAAACCGATAGCAAGTGGTTTCATTTGCGAGGAACAACACCCAAATTGGGTTGCCAATATTTTTATGTCACAAAAAAAGGTAAGTTCGGGTCTGTATAGACTTTCAGGATCTTAGTTCAGTGTGTCTGAAGGATGAGTTCCCCTTCCGATCACTAACATAATAGTCGATAATATGTGTGGCTTTGAGCGCATGTCCTTCATAGACGAGTTCTCGAGGTACAACCAAATTAAGATGTTCTCGGTCGACAAAAAAATATACGCCATTTTGGATGCCAAAGGGGATATACTATTACATTGTGATGCCCTTCGATCCAAAAAATGTAGGTTCGACATACCCGCGAGCTATGTGTACCATATTTAGTGAACACTTGTGCAAAACAGTAGGATGTTATGTTGATGATATCATTATCAAGATTCAAAATCAGGGTGACCATCTACAAGACCTGAAGACCATGTTCTGTCTAATGCGGGCACATCCGCTGAAGATGAACCAAATCAAGTCTTTCAACGGAGTCTCCAGTGGCAATTTCTTGGATTTCATCATAACTGTGAAGGGTATCCATATAGACCCCGAAAAGACAAAAGCCATCCTTGACATGGATCCACCGAAGAATATTAGGGAGCTTTGTGGCCTGCAAGGACGTCTGGCGTATATTCGAAGATTCATAGTGAATCTTTCTAGACGATGTCAACCATTTACCAAGCTAATTAAGAATGGAGTCTCTTATGTTTGGACCGAAGAATACCAATAAGCATTCAACTATATTAAGGCATACCTCATTAATCCTCCAATTTTGGTGGGTCTGGTCATAGGGAAACCCTTTTTTGCTTTATGTTCGTGCAATGGACCATTATCTAGGTTCCCTGCTATCCCAAAAAAGCGACGCAGGTCATGAAAAATCCATCTACTACCTTAGTAGGACGATGATGGGAGATGAGTATAGGTACAACCTTTTGAAAAGAAGTGTTTGGCTTTGATATTTGCCATTCAGAAAACCTGCCACTATGTGGTGGGGCAGACGATCTATGTCATTTCTCGAGTCAACCCTCTCAGAGTGCTCATGACCAAGTTGGGAGCGTTAGATTCACGGCTAGCTACGTAGGCAATCTTATTATCACTGTATGATATGGTATTCGTCCAGAAAAAGACAATCAAAGGCCAAGCATAAGCCGACTTCCTGACCGCGCACCCGAAATCGAAAACGTCAAAACTCTGCGATGGTATTCCATATGAAGTATTGGAATCCAGCACAATAGCGAAAGTGTCCATCTGGCAAATGTTCTTTCATGGTGCTCCGAGAATAGGGCCCTTGGGCAAAATTATTGCAGGAGTGGGAGTAGTCATGGCTTCTCTCGATGGCCTGGTTATCCACTGGCATATTTCCTTATGCATTCGTGCTCCAATGCTATGGCAGAATATAACACCCACATCACTAGACACCAACTGGCTAAACAATTAAGGGTTGACTATCTAGAGGACTACGTCGACTCAAAACTGATATTAAATCGGGTTAGAGGCTAGTATGAGGTCCGACACGAAGACTTACTCCCCTACCACCAAGCGACAGTTTACAAAATCTCTACTTTTACCAGATTCTTTATGGAACACGTGTTACGGCTAAAAAAACTAGATGCTGACGCTCTTGTTGGTCTAGCCTCTTCTTTGACAGCCCCCGTCGGGACCTAACATTGCATCACATGATTGGTTGGGAGTTGGTATATCCTAAGAACAATTTATGCATGTGTCTGAACTACTTTCTAGAGACAGACACCAATGTCAATGTCAGGGATTAGCAATTTTCGTTCATAGACTACGCGCTCTTCGAAATTCTTCCAAATAACCCGAAGGAAGCCTCTTCCGTTAGGAGATGTTCTGTCCGGTTCTACCACGATACTGCCACTAAATTGTTGTATCGTCGTTCTTACAAAGGACTTCTCCTTCTATGCTTATCAGATACCGAAGCAAAGTAGGCACTCTGTGAGGCATATAATGGTACTTGCAGAGCTCATCAACCCGGTCATAAGTTATAAGATTGGCTTTGACACATGGGCTACTATTAGCCTATGATGATGGCAGATGTTGGGCAGACACATGCTGACTTCATCCATCAACCTTTCGATTTCCTTAATCCTACGGCTGCATCCTAGCCATTTGAGGCATGGAACATGGACGTCATTAGATCGATTTGCCCTAGGGCACCGGTTCATCCTCGTAATCACCGAATACTTCCTTAAGTGGGCAGAGACGGTACCACTTATTGAAGTAAAAATCTCAAAAGTTATCAGCTTTGTCAAACATCATGTTATTTACTATTTTAGGATGCCTCGGTGGATTATCCACGACAACGGCCCCCAGTTCTTAAGCTACACTTTTCATTAATTTTACGATATCCAGGATGTATCTTCGACCGCCTACAATCCAGTAGCAAACGGGTTGGCAGAAGCTTTCAACAAGACAATCGTCAAGCTTATCAAGAAAGTCATTTCGTCCAATAAACGTGTTTGGAATAGAAGCTAAGTGAATACTGTCACGCCCCAGTCGCAAAATTCATAAGAACTAAAACACGTGACATGCGAGCAGACACACTCCATTGGCATACCCAATTTAATAGACCTATTGGAAAGTATCTTAAGCTGTAGAATAATATATATGGCAGTCACGAGAACTAATCTCATCCATAGATACAAATATGAAGTAATGAAAAACATGACATCATCGTGCTGAGTAAAGGAAACTAGTATAATGTCAAACAAAAGTAAAATAGTCACACGAAAAACCATAGATAGAAGTCTCAGCAAAATAAATGAACGATACAAGTTTGAGATGAAAATGTAAAAGAAGTCACTACATGTCCTCATCTCTGATAGAAAATAAATATAGAAATAAATGAAGAACTACTCCGGATCAACCTCGTCTTCCCTAGCTGGTGCAAAAGAAGAATAGGCTCCCAGCCCGTACTCCACAGGAAAGATCTCGTCAGCTATATCTAAGGAATAACCAGGTCCTCAGGGAACATAGCAAGCTAAAGTGTAGTAAATAAAATATCTCAGATAACTAAACCGAACTGACGTGACACTTTAAGGACAACGTTCGCAAGTACAGACATCTCCAAAGTAAATACAACAGGGCAGGAATATACATATAGCCATAGTGCCATGTCGGAGTCTCAAAAGTAACTAAGAAAGAAACATGGATCACAGAAAATAGGTAATCTCTTCGAATAAAAATAGATACATAATATAATTGTGTAGTACACAGCATGGCCCGCAAAAGTAGTAATTGTCCTCAACTCTCAAGAATCAATAACTTACATCTACAACTTACCGTTCTGACCACTATCTAGATGACAATTCCTATGACATATCTAAAAGAAAAATAAAATGACAACAATCAATCTTATCCTACAAGTATCAGGAAATCTAGTAAATTAGAAAATTTAGCACAGGTATCATGAATCATATGTGTCAATCACGTGTCATATCCTAAAGGTCTCAAATGGAACAAAATTCATAGATCTCAGGTAGGCTCTATATAACAATACTAGACAACTTAACAGTTGAATGCACCCGAATATATTCCGGAAGCACGTATTAATATATCCACTAAGGTCCAAGAAAATAACATAATACAAAAAATAAAATAAAAGATAAACATGAACTGACAGTAGCAAGGTGCACTTGCCTGATTTCGCAGTGTGAAGATGAAAAGCGGCCCTCGTGTCCACGCATCCGAAATTTAATGCTCCTAAATAATTAATTAAGTACTTTAAGTATTTAATCATGAAACTTATAACATGAGTTAATTATCTAAATTTATTAATACTAACTACAATAACTATACCCAACTAACTCATGGAATCATCTAGATTCGTACACATTAACACATATGTTCCATGAGATACTAGGACCTTGTTTTACGGTTTTTGACTTCCGAAATTGTCGATTATGCCCCTACTTCGAGGGCACACATAAAAATTATCAAAAAAAATCATAAAAATAATATTTTAAATTATTTAATACAGAATTAAATCTGAATTTTTAGATTTGAAATTTTAAAGAAATTATAAGGCTAGATATCAGCTACTCAACTCGAAACTTGTCCGAAACATCGTCAACTTCCAATATAAGTAAAAATATATTTAATATTATTTTAAAAAATATTTAATACTAACTATATCACAAAAAATAAACTCATACTTGATCATCAACTTAGTCTCTAATTTATAGCTATTCTAGGTCAGCAGTTTACACGAAAAGCTAGTATTTTGACTCCTATTTTTTTTGATCAGATATAAGATGATAAAATCATGAAAATTACCTAAAAATTATATTTTATAATAATAAACCTACATTAGGTTCAGTTTTGAAATTTTTTAACAGTAACATAGGCTTCCTTTACAATGGTGCTAAAAAGCAATGCTACCGTAACTCGATTTCTCAATAATTCTATATACAACTTCTAGAGATAAAAATATATGATAAATGAGATCAATATCCAATTTCTAATACACCAAATAATATTTCCTACATAATTATTATCATGAGATTTGAGATACAAAAGATAGAATATTATCGAAATCCTTTGCTAGAAGGCTTGTGGGTGCTCCACCTTGCCAAAGATGTCAACTTTCTTGCCTTGCTTGCTTGTTCTCCTTGCCAAAGATCCCAACTTTCTTGCTTTGCTTTCTTTCTAACCCCTTCTTGATGGGTTTGAAGGTGTTGACAATGACTCATGAAGGTTGGATGGTGAAGATGGTACTTCTAGGATTTGTTTTGAGGAGTGGGATGGATGGAGGATGAAAAGAATGGATTTTTATGAAGGAGGAAGAGTTTGTTGGATGGAGGGGAAAAAGATGGTGGTGTTTGGTGGCTTTGGGGGGTACAAAATTTGAAGAGGGATAGGGGATGTATTCGGCCAAGGGAGGAAGAAGGTGGAGGAAATATTAGGTTAGGGTTTGATATAGGGATAGGGGATGTATTCGGCCAAGGGAGGAAGAAGGTGGAGGAAATATTAGGTTAGGGTTTGATATAAGAGAGTTTATATATATATATATATATATATATATATATATATATATATATATAATATATATATATATATAATATATATATATATATATATATATAGGTTAGGGTTTGATATAAGAGAGTTTATATATATATATATATATATATATATATATATATATATATATATATATATATATATATATATATTTTTCTTTATATATATATATATATATATATATATATATTGCAAATGACCTCTAGCCTATATATATATATATATATATATATATATATATATATATATATATATATATATATATATATATATATATATATATATATATATACATATATATATATATATATATATATATTGCAAATGACCTCTAGCCTAGTGGTTAAGAGAGATGCATGCGGCCCGAGTGGTCTGGAGATCGATTTTCGATGGGAGCGTTTGCCACAATTACCTTCTTTCAAATATATATATATATATATATATATATATATATATATATATATATATATATATATATATATATATATATATATGGGCCTTTGTAGGTTTGCATGCATGTAGGATTTTTAAACCTATTTCTAGGGGTGTCGGCCAAGGGGGAGGGGATTTGTGGCCGAGTACTTCATCATGGTAGGCTCCACTTGGTTGGTTTGGTTTGTTGACTACAAGAAAATGTAGTATTTACGGCGCACAATTTACGGCGTGCAGTTGTTGCGTGTTGTAAATGATACTCATTTACGGCGTGCAAATATGCAAGCCGTAAAAGAGTTATTTTTTTGTCTTTTTTACGGCGTGTTTGACATGCACGCCGTAAATGAAGACTCAATTACGGCATGCATTTTTGCGTGTTGTAATTGAACACTCATTTACGGCATGGATTTTTGCGTGTTGTAATTGAACACTCTTTCACGGCATGCATTCTTGCGTGTTGTAATTGAACACTCATTTACGGCATGCATTTTTGTGCGTTGTGTTTGACCACTCATTTACGGCCCATATATATGCATGTTGTAATTGTCCCCTTAAAAATTAGGATGGGCTAGCTGGTTCCCTTTTAAGTTTTTATTTCCCCCTTTAAGTTTATTTTCCCCTTAATGTTTTAATTCCCCCTTAAGTTTATTTTATTTTCCCCCTTAAGTTTTATTCCCTCCTTAAGTTTATTTCCCCCCAAAAAGTAGGGTTAGGCAGGGATCGGCTGTGCTTCTCCCATATTTCATTTCCCTGCCCCTTAATGTTTTAGGGGTTTGGCAGGGATCGGCCCCTTGCTCCTCCTAAATTTTATTTTCCTTGGAAGAATTGGGAGACACCGCAAGAATCGGCCCCCATTTTGCTCGATATAGGGTTTGTCTAATTGCTCTCCTTAATTTGATTTGATTTTGTAGCTAAATCTAGGGTTTGTCCAAATGTTCCACATGGTAGAAGCTAAATTTAGGGTTTTTTCTCTTCTTCTTCTTCTTATATCACCAGATTCGACTGTGCTTGTTGGGGATCGGCTGTGCATGTTTGTGGGAGATCTCCAGGTTGTTTTCTTGTTTTGTTTCCTTTCATTTCTTAGCTACCATTATCTTCTTATTTTCTCTTGTTGCTTTTGTTTTTCTATATTTGTACCAACTTTCTAGCATCGGCAGAAATTTTGTCACAGGCATTTTCTATATTTTCTCTTGTTGCTTTTGTTTTTCTATATTTATAGGAATTTAAGTAGAAAAAGGCAAGGCAGATCAAAATCACAACAGGTAATTATTTTTAAGAACCTTAGGTAATTAAGGTAATTGAGGTAATTGAGGCAGTAATTATTTTTAAGAACCTTAGGTAATTGAGGTCTGATCAAAATCACAACAGGTATCTTATGATAGTATGCCATAATCTCTCATCAATATCTCATTTTGATCACATTAAGGTTCAATTAATTTGCTGAAGAACAAACTAATGTTTGATAGGAAATCGCATGCCAAGATGAGTATATCAGTAATCTTTCATACACAGTTATTTTTAAGAACCTTAGGTAACTGAAGTTTGATCAAAATCACAAACATGCATATTAAGACAGCATATGTAGTAATCTTTCATACACAGTTATTTTCAAGATCCTTTGGTCAGGTATCTTATGATATTATGTCATAATCTTTCATACACATTATTTCTATATAGGTAACAATTGGAAAGGTTAATAATTGTCCAAAGACATGAAGTTTACATCAACACCATTCATGCATGCACCAAGAAAATTAAAAGACAAAATTTGTAATTTACATGGGTGATTCAAGATATATACATATATTTGATCTAGTTGAGTTTTTAAACAAAACATATATATATTTGAGTAATATTAAAATATTAGGAAAGAATCTTGGGTTAATTGTCAAAGAGAAGAAAGCATCAATTCCCTTGTGAGGGGGGTAAATGTTGTGCCTTTTTTTTAAAAAAAGCTTTTGATGAGAGAGCTTTATATTGTTCATACTCATCCTTCTCTCTACTTTCTTTTTCTCAGTTGGCCCCCAAGGTGTCAACTTAGATGGGGTTAATTTTGACCCAATTTATAATTTTGTTTGGATGTGTGTGATGGAAATGCTTTAGTGACGTATGCATGGGGAGAGACAATACACTCTTCTATTCTAATAAAGCCTCAGAGAGAGAGAGAGAGAGAGAGAATTGAAAGGGTCCCCTCCCCACACAACTCCATCCACCCCCTACCAATGGCTCCACCCCAAGTGAAATGGTGTGTGTTTAGTAATGGACATTTGAGAATCATGAATTAATTTGTGTGAATGTAGGACAGTGAGGGAGGGGGCCTGTAGCAACCTGTGTGGTCAGCAGACAGCTAAGATAGGGGCTAAGCAACTAATAGAAAGATTATAGTGGGTGGGAATCAAACAGAAAAATTAATATTGTGTGGGCTTTGGAGAGGGGGTGTGTGAGTGTTCTTGGCAGCAACAGGAGCCAGTCTTGTGATAGTGGAGTGGTTCATAATGCCAGAGGCGCTGATCCAGTCAGCATTTCACTTATGAGTAGTCAAATATCAATATTGGGTGTCAAACAAAAATGTTGGAAATGCCATTCTTTATAAATGTGTTGAAACAATATTGGGTATTGAAGCTACCAGTGGTTTAAGAGTGCTCGCAATCAATATTCTTGGGAGATTTTTGTCGAATATGGATAATTTAATATCAGGTTTCCTTTCTTTAACCTAGTTAATGTCCTATTTATCTTTACCTTATAAATCTGAATGTCTGTATGCTGATATCAGTTATAACTGCTCTTAGAGTTATAGAGTATTAATGTGTCATGTTGGATACACTTTTAATTTTAGGAGACATTTAATGTATGCCAATACATTCTACACTTATTTATTCCTTGTACATCTGAATCTCTCTAAAGTTCCATAGAGATGCCCCTATGGTTCAAATAAAGTCAATGTTGAGAAACTGAAGTAATTTTTTTTACTTAATCAGGTATTTTTGTTGTAGTGTTTCACATAACTATTTCTTTCTTAATCATGTATCAATGATCAATCGCAAAGGTCCAACATAACAAAACTTATGTAAATATTCTGATGAATATTGTACATTGTTTTTTTTGTACCATATCGGATAATGTGAAGTTGCTACATCAACCAACAGAACCAATAACTCCAGGGCAGATCAATAGGATGTCACCTAAATGACTTCTAAAGTAGCGCGTGTAGTCTATTCATATTGGTGACAAACCTGAAACATGAGTAAAGTCATTAGACTCACAAAGTAGTTACAAGACATAATGTAAGCTGAACAGAGAAGTTTAGTTGAACATAAATAGACTCAAAACAAAAGGGTTTTTGTGGAAATATTTATATATATAAACTTGAAACACAATGTCTTTAAGGCAAGCATGTTATATCCATGGTATCTGTAAAACTAATTCTTGCACTAATTTTATGGTCCTTCGAGAGTTGAATGGTAAATTGTTTGCCACATTTCACCAGCTGCAACTTCTGGATTTGGAGTGATCTGAATCTAACCTATCATCCATTGATTTGACATGTTCAAGAAAACAGACTGAGCTAGTAAAAGACAAGTTACATCCAACTAAAGGCATGCTGAAAATAGCTGAGCTAGCAAAAGGTAACTCATGCTAAATCCATCTAAAGGCCTAGAGAACTATTTTGTGGCTATGCCACTGGAACTTTTATGTCAGAGAATGGGTCCCTATTGGACTTACAAGGTTATCTATAAAAGAAAATAATAAATCTTTCAATTTTTATGATATCTTGATCATGATAAAGAGGTACTGTGGGGAACCCTAGTGTTTTTTGCAACCTGACACTCTAGACAAACAAAGGTACATACAAGGACTACTCGTAAGTGATAAATGTCGAACTAGTTGTTGTTTCAGATCTCCAGACCAGATGGGACCAATATAGTCAAGTCTACGAGTGATGGAATTCACCTAGTATATGACAGTACAAAACATGGTTTATCTGAAAAAAATCAATGCCCAGGGCTCTATTTTTCGTACCATTCACTATCTAGAGCTCAGTTAAGTTGGACAATGCAATGAGGTTACTGTAGTATAGTACCCTGGTGGAATTAAAAGAGGGCTTCCGGACCGGGGATCCAGTGGGTGATGGACAAACTTGGATTTATCATCGATTTAGAGCGAGAAGCCTGCATATTACATGTCAAAAGGATAAGTTATTCATATTAACATATCACATTTAGTAACTGAGGAGTGAAAACTAAACTTGTTCAGAGTTTTAGAAGGATTGATACTCCTTGTGTAACATGGGCCAAAAGTTTGAAGTGCTCTCTATCCTGACGTGGTTATTTGTTAGTTCTATCCTAGTAAATTTACGGGTTATTTAGATTTTGGGTCACGGGCACCCATGTTTTACTGTAGCTTCATTGCATTGCCTAGCCTTTCACTACTGTCCACAATTCTACATCAGAAACCTTCACATTGATACTCTGACACTATAGCTCATTGTTCTCATAGTTTGTAATCTGTTATAGATTTAATTAATCTGAATTTTGTTCTCTCTACATATGTGACTTGGACTTTATCCTTGGGTGCTAATTTAATGTTATAATTTTTATGACAGGAACTCAATACTTTGTTCCCAAAGCAACTCAGGGCAATCTTATCAACTGAAGAAGAGATAAATGATGTGGTTTTTCTTTCAATATACAAGACAACGACAAGGAGATCTTATCAATTGAAAGTTGTAATTTTTTTCATTTGAATTTGAACTGTTATTTTTGTTGCACTTGGCAGAATGTTTACTGAATAGTTGTTTAATGTGTCATTTGAATTTGAATTGTTACTGAATATTTGTTTTCGTTGCACTTGGTAGAAGCTTTACCGAATATTTGTTTGACATTTGCATCTGTAATGAATTTGAACTGTACTAGCACTTGTGATTGTGTCATTTGAACTTGGCAAAGCTTCACTATATATTTGGGTGCTATTATTGTATTTGTTCTCTCAGCTTGCTTCATCCATGCATGCAGGATTGTTATGTCAGGAACAAATGTCTCTGTATTGTTAGGACATTTACAGCATTCGAATGCAAGTTGTATAAAGAAGGATATGATCATTTACAACGTTCGTAATGTGTTGTAAAAAGATTGAGTGGGTCAATTACAGCATTCGATTGAGCGTTGTAAAAAGATAAAAATGGTCATTTACAACATACTAATGTGTGCGGTAAAAAGATGGATAAACGTTTTTTACAACGTTCGGCAGCACGTTGTAAAAAATAAAGATGATCATTTACAGCATTCTACTGCATGTTGTAAAAAGATAGAAAGAGTCATTTACAGCATTCGAATGCACGTTGTAAAAAGATGGAGATGGATCATTTACGGCGTTCAGATGCGCGTTGTAAAAGACTATGCCCCAAATGATCCTATTAATTACGGCACACACGTGAATGCTGTAAATAATCCACTCCACTTTTTTAATAACGCACATTAGAACGCTGTAAAAAATATGAAGGGGTTATTTACAGCGTTCAAATGCGCGCCGTAAATAATATGGTCATTTACGGCATGGTCCTTTACGGCATCAACATGTACGCCGTGAATGATAATTTACGGTGCGTTTCGTGCGCCGTAAATGATCATTTTTCTTGTAGTGTTGGTGAGTTGGGTTGACTAGTTAATTGGCTAAGGGTTTAAATAGGTAGTTTCCTAATATAGAACCTTCTAATATGTATAAAATAATTCAAAATTTTGAATATGAATAAAATATATATTTATAAATATATTTTAATGCCCATCATGCCTACATATGATTGGGTTTGGCTTGGAAGAAGTTCAGGAATGTTTGGTACAACCGGGTCTCCTAAAAAGTCATAAAGGCTTATATATATAACTAATTAATTAATCAAAATATAACTTGGGCTACAACTTGAATTGTTAACATGCAAGGGACAAAAATATGATTATGCCATTCCCTACCATGGCTAGTATGCTAGTCAAGGCACCCTACTATACTATGCATGCCATACTTTTTAGTCAACGTGCACATTCAAACTCAATCATGACTATGGCCCTTTTTATATAATAGAATTGTAAATAAAAATAATTAAAAACCAATGAAAAATATTTAACCCAATTAAATATTTTTTAGATTTTTGAGGGGTTTTACAAATGTCTCTGGGCCTATCGTACTACGGTCTGGCAACATGCAATTTTTTCTAGTTTACGGGAGCGAAGTAGTCCTCTCCTTGGCAATCCAGATTCCCTCTCTACGGGTGGCTATTACCAGTCAGTTGATGGATGAAGACAACCAATGCCGACGGTTACAAGAGTTAGAGGCACTCGATCAAAAGCATCTTATAGCTCAACAACTCATTGAGTTAAATATGGCACAAATTTTATGTGTCTTCAACAAAAAGGTCAATGAAAGAGCATTCCAAGTGGGTGACCTTGTGTTATCAGTGACAAGACCGATAGTCATGACTCAGAAGATTGCAGGAAAATTACAGCCGAAGTGGGAAGGCCCCTTCGTAGTAGAATCTATATATTCTAACGGTGCCTATTGGCTAGCAAAACCGAATGGAGACATATTAATGATGCCAATCAACGGCAAATTTTTCAAGAAGTACTATGTCTAATCCTGACATGTAATCTCCTATCCATAGTGGAGCCAAATAAAAATACAGGGTTTTATGTTGGATCATGTATCGACACTACAAAAAAATATAGCATTTACGGCACACAGTTGCTGCGTGTTGTAAATGACACTCGTTTATAGCGTGCAAAAATGTGCGCCGTAAAAGCGTAGTTTTTTAAAATCTTTTTTACGGCGTGTTTGACATACACGTCGTAATTGAAGACTTACATACGACAAGCATTTTTGCGCGTTGTAATTGAAGACTCATTTACGATATGCAATTTTGCATGTCGTAATTGAAGACTCATTTACGTCAAGCATTTTAGCGTGTTGTAATTGAAGGCTCATTTACGGCATGCATTTTTGCACGTTATAATTGAAGACTCATTTACGACATACATTTTTGCGTGTTGTAAATGAAGACTCATTTACGGTACGTATTTTTGTGTGTTGTAATTGAACACTCATTTACGGCATACATTTTTGCACGTTGAAATTGTTGACTCATATTCTAGGAAAAATTTGATAAAAAATGAAAAATAACTAAAAACTAAAAACAACAACAAAAATACTTTAAAAAATCAAACCAAAAAAGCCAAAAATAATTCTTGAAAAACGAAAAAGTAAAACTATTGAATTTTTAAAAAATGAAAAAATAAAAGAAATAAAAAACCAATAAATATATAAATAAGAATTTTTGAATTTTTTTTATAGAAATATTATATTCTTAAGGGATATATTGACTATATTTTTTGAATAAATTATTTATTTTAATATACCCTATATTTGAAAATAAATTTTTATAACATAAATTAAATATAAAAATAAAATTTTCATCCTAAATTTGTGCAAAAAGAAAAGACGACAACAATATTATCTAATAAAACAGCAATAGGATGAGAGTTAGGGTCTTGTACAATTTTTTTTTTGGTTTTAATGTGATATATATACACAAAGAAGCAGGAAATCGGGTCGATTGGAAACACTGTCATGACCTCAATTTTATTCTTCTTTCTATTATTTCTTTCTTGCACTTAAAAAACTTATACCTACATATAATAATTATATAAAAAAATATTTGAAACAAATTTAATAATATTTTTTCACTATTTAAAATAATTTGGCACACCTATTATTAATATTATTATTTATTGTTATCATTTACTATTATTACTACATTATTATTATCATTATTATTAAGTCCTCCCACATGCTTAAAGTCCTTCCTCATACTTCTTGTCCTCTTATTTTTTTTCGAGACAATTTTATATAGAGTTATAAATTTTGGTGTATTTATACAAAAGATGATGAGTTTGAAATATTTATAGGAAAAGGGATGTGGCGCCATCTAAGATGGCGCCCAATATAATTATTTAGCTTGGCGCCATCATAGATGTCGCCAAAGTTTTTTTTTTTTCCGTTTTTTCTTAATTTGTGACGTAGGAAGGATCCATAAATAAAATTATCTCTTCATATACAAACTTATCTCTAAATATATGTTTTTTCAAATCTTAGATTCATTTAAATCTAATATTAGAAAAATAGCTTAGAGATAAGGTTAAAAAAATAATTTAAAATCTTAAATATTTTTTCTCAAATCCATGGAAAATAATTCTTTAAGGAAAATAATGACAATCAAACATCTAAATTAATTCTATAAAAATAAATTATTTTTACAGAATTAATTTAGTAGGAACAAATTTTCATTTGAAAATTTTATCTACGATTTCAAACGCCTAAGATGCTTTTTTTTCTTCTAATATTAGATTTAAAAATATTTAAGAACTTATCTCTAAAGATATTTTAAATTTATCTGATTTTTATATATGTACAATCAACCTGATTTGAGAAAAAAATATTTAAGATTTTAAATTATTTTTTAACTTTATCTCTAAGCTATTTTTTCTAATATTAGATTTAAATGAATCTAAGATTTGAAAAAAAAAAATAGAGATAAGATGGTTTTTTTTTTCTAATATTAGATTTAGAAAATATTTAAGAACTTATCTCTAAAGATATTTTAAATTTATCTGATTTTTATATATGTACAATCAACCTGATTTGAGAAAAAAATATTTAATATTTTAAATTATTTTTTAACTTTATCTCTAAGCTATTTTTCCTAATATTAGATTTAAATGAATCTAAGATTTGAAAAAAGAAATAGAGATAAATTTGTATATGAAGGGTTATTTATTTATGGATGAGAAATCAACTTCTTACGTCAAAAATAGAAAAAAGTGAAAAAAAAAAAACTTTGGCGACATCTAAGATGGCGCCAAGCTAAAGAATTATATTGCGCGCCATCTTAGATGGCGTGGCGTCACATCCCTTTTCCTATAAATATCTCAAACTCATCATCTTTTTGTATAAATACACCAAAATTTATAACTCTATATAAAATTGTCTCTTTTTGTTCATTTCTCTCATTCAACTTTTCATTTCCCTCCTCTTGTTTTGATTCAACTTTTCATTTCCCTCTTAGGCCTCGTTTGGTTACCGGAATTTGAGCTTGGGAAAGGAAAATGATTCCTTTCCTATGTTTGGGAGCCAATGGAAAGTTGTTGGAAAGAAAAAAATGATTCCCAAGAGGTAGAAAAATAGGGGGGAAAGTGGTTCCTCCCATTTATCTAAGGAATCATTTTCCCTCCAACTTTTCCGCATTTATTACAAAAAGTTTTGACCAAAATATCCATGTTCATAATATTATTTACCATTTTTATCCATAATATCTTTTAGACAAAAAAAATATTTCTAAGTAATAATTATTTTTATTAGCACGAGGATATTTTTGGAAAATTGACTTGATTTTGTTTCCTTTCTTTACAAACACCAAACACTATAATGAAAATTAAAGATATATTCCGGCTATAATCCCGATCTTTCCAAACACCGGAAAGGAAAGTTTATAGGAATTATAATTTCCTAAAGGAAAGGAAATACCAAAGAATCAGTTTCCTTTCCTTTCCATTCCGCGAACCAAACGAGGCCTTAGGGGGCGTTTGGTTCAAGTTTTTGAGGCTTAGGAATGGGATTTGAATTCCTTACCCATGTTTGGTATGTTTAGGATTGGGAATGAGGAGAGAATAGGAGGGGGTTATGTGGGAAAGCTATTCCCATGGATGTGGGAAAGCTATTTCCAAGCTCCCCCTTGGGAATAGATTTGCGTTCCTAGAAATGGTGTTTGACTATTTTGTTTGGACGGTTATACCCACTCTTTATTTTCAAATTTTCAACTCCTATCCCAAACATGTTAATCATCATGAAATTAGTGAAAGGGTATTAAAGTAAAACTAAATAAATTAAGATTCCTATCCATGTGTGAACCAAACATGAAAATAATTTTTTTTTTAAATTTTGAACTACCTATTTCCAACCTAACCAAACATGGGTATAGGAATGTTGAATTCCTTTCCCATGGGAAAGAAATTGAAAATCTATTCCTAGGAATCCAAAAACTTGATCCAAACGAGCCCTTAAAGTCCTTCCACATAAGTATCATCCAAATTAATAAGACCATCTCCAATGGTGATTTCTAAAATTGAGTTCTTATCCTACTTGGCATTGTACTTTAAAGAGATTTCTATCCTAGTTGGAAGAGTTTCTACATAGAAATTGTAGACATACAAAAATGTTCTCCAATGGTTCTCCATTTTTATCCTATGTGTCACATAGTAAAATGACCAATTTAATGGTGTGGAACCCAATAATAATTGTCATGAGAGATAGTAGAATTTTTATGAGAGTTTCTACATGTAGAAACCCCCTCCTAGAAAGTTTCCATCCTACACCCCTCCTAGAAAGTTTCCATCATACATCATTGCCACCTAGGATAGAAATGATAATAGAAATCACCATTGGAAGAAGTTTTTTCTAAAATGGATTTACAGGGAAGATAGAAACCCCATCGGAGATGGTCTAAGTGTTCGTTTCTTTTCTTTATTCCTAATCCACTGATACAGCAAATCTTTCTCTCTCTCTCTCTTCACAAAATGGGCTCATGCCCTCCTCCCATACCCACACCCGCACCCACTCACCAGTGTCAGCCTCCACCGTCGGTCCCACCACCGCTACCACTACCGCCTCCTCATGCTCATCTCGGTCGAGCATATGGAAGGAGAAGAGGACGAAGCGGACGAGGAGGGAGTGAGCCACCAAGGATCCGAACCAGATAGGAAGGAAAGAGGAGCTCCACCGGGTTCCGAGTCGGTTGTTCGTTAACAGGTCCAGCAACGTCACATGCTTCTTCACACAGTAGGGGAAGAAGGGGACCAACCAGGACGCCGTACTAGTTTGGGAGGTGATGACTCCCTCTCTTTCTCTCTTGAGATTAATATTTAGGTACTTTTTTTGTTTTTGTTTCTAGCCATTTAAATTTTTGTATAAAAGCTTGATATATTCGGTAAAAATGCTACTTTTGAAACTTATAGTATCATTTTTTTTGAAATCGCGTTCCGGAAATATTATTTCATTATAGAATTCACATTTTGAGAATGTTAGTTTTGAAAATTTTCAAAAAAGAATAGTACTTTTTGAGAGAGAGATGTGGTGTATCAGTGGATTAGGAATAAAGATACCTCAAACTGCACTTGCAGTTGACAGGTGCTGCACCAGCAGCGGTAATTTGCAGGTTTGCTGTTGGCTTTTGTGTTAAATATGTGCTAATGACTTGTGGAAAAGAATCTATTAAGTTGTTAGCTTCCCGATTTCATTTAATTGGTTAATCACTTGTGGAAAAGATTAAATTTCTTAATGATTGCATTAAATATCTGCTATGGTTTTCGTTACACGTGAGGAGTGTCAATAACTACTGATTATTTAATGTTGGTTTTTTTTTTTTTTTTTTTCTTTCTGAGGGTGTCCACTTCTTAATGGTGCTTGGAGGCATGCCTCCAAGGGAGCTCGAATCCGTGCCACTGCGTCGGGGTGTTCCACCGTTCCCAACGGGCTACGGCCACTGGGACATTTAATGTTAGTTTGATTACAGGAGAAGTATGGGAAGCTGCTACAATACACTACTAAAATAGAGGCTGATGTGGCAGCATTTACAAGCACTATTGTTGGGCTGATGTTGGAGGTGGAGGTGATGAAGGAGGAGAAAGGAAAGAGAGAGAAGGCTATCGAGGCGGCAGTGATGAAAGAAAAAGCCAAACCGTTCGACGGCAGACGACGTTCATGGTCGTGACAAGAAGAAGAAGATGATGGGGTGGTGGAGTTGAATGAGAGTACTAACGACGTTCTATGGAGACTATATTGAGAAATTGTCAGGGATGTGGATTTGAACTAGTTTAGGTTTAGTTTAGCTTTAGGTAGTGAATATTCCAGACACTTTTTTTTTTTCTTATTTGTCTTATTCTCAGTTTTTAGTTATGTTACTTGGTTGTGAAGTGGATTTGTATGGAATGTTTGGGGGTAATGTTAGGATGAATGAAATTTATAGACTACTCGTATGCAACAATAGTAATAATATGGAATAATTAGTTGTTGCTCAATTTGTTCTCTCACCTCATCTCTTTCGTGCACGCACAACTGCTGTTGTCATAACCGATGTCTCGGCGTTACAGGCGTAGGCCACAAATATTTTGTAAAATAATATAGCCATTAACAACTTTCGAATGTGCATTGTAAAAAAGATGGAAATGGAACAATTACAAGAAAAATAATCATTTACGGCACGTGAAACGTGCCGTAAATGATCTCTCACGACGTATATTTTTGTGCCATAAAAGGCAATACCGTAAATGACTATTATTTACGGCGCACATTTGCGCGCCGTAAATGATCCACTCCATCTTTCTTACAACACACATTTGAACGCTGTAAAAATGATGGAGAAATTTATTTACAGCGTTTAAATGCGCGCCGTAAATAATATAGTCATGTACGACATGGCCTTTTATGGTACCAAAATGTACGCCATGAAAGATCATTTACGGCACGTTTTGCGTGGTGTAAATGATCATTTTTCTTGTAGTGTGACCCAGTCCCAAATACCTATAATTGAAGATCGTATACTTGCCAGCTATGTATCAAGCGGAATATGTATAAGCTGTCTTGGTGTTCTAATTCTATCTATCAATCAACAATAAATATATCTTACCCAATCCACAAAATAAGTAAATCAGGAATGAACAATATATATTATGGTCTGTAGTCCAATAACATATATGTTTGATTGGACCCGAAGGGCGACAAGGGTCTATAAAACTAAGCTATGAACAGAGTATAAATAATGGATACAACATGGAAGCATGATAAGATACCTGAATGATATAGAGCAGACTACCTCTGTATGACTAACTACCTGGAGAGATCACCAGGTCCTCAGGGGATATAACAAGATACATAAAACATGTCGAATGTAACAGTATAAAATATGCAGAGAAAATAAGAAATAGTCATAGAAGAATCAATTAAGACACAAACAGACTAAGATACAAGGGAACTAAGACATAAGGAACCTAAGACAGTGTCATGCCATACTAGAAGTTTGATACTAGATGTGATTATAAGTAAATTAGGGTAACTGTAACTCGATGGAAGCTCATAGTCCTATAGTCAGTAGGCCGATGGGGAGTCCCTAACTATAGTAAGTCCCATTTGCACTCGATGGTAGCTCACGAACGAGGTGGTCAGGTATAGTCAATGTCTAATAACATGTCAAGGTCAAGTCAAGACAAATAGAGGTATTCCGATCAAGTCAAGGTCAACGCACAAATACACAGGAATATAATCAAGTATAGTGTAGCATAGATCCAATATGTGACAAGAAAAGAAAGACGTGTATCATATAAGAAAACAAGTAAGAAATATCATGAGGCATGTACAAGAATCATATGATAGCACAAAAAAGAAATAGACATGAACTAGAATGACTGAAAATAAATATGTATAATATTGTAATAGTTGGCAAGGTATACTTGCGTGTAACCTCTGACTACGCGTATGTCGGACCAACTCCAAAGTTCTCGCTACTTTCGTCACGTACGCCCATAATAAATATTGTACTATTAATAATACACTATAACTTAATATACGTGGGCTTACCATGTGTAGACATTAATAATATATTTATACCAAAACTAGACATATTGACTACTCTACTTAATATAACATATATAGTATTAAACCTACCTATAAAAGTAATATATTATTAAAATAAAAATATTACTTTTACTTCTAGAAAATACTTACAAATATGTTTATTTTACTAATAATATTATTTTATTTGTGGAAATTCACTCACAATAGCCTCATGTTGAAACTATATTGTTAATACCACATTTGGCCTACTAATTGAGTCCCGAAATAATAAATAACTAAAAATATTAAATTTTATAAAAATTATAGAAATTAGTTAAAATAATATTTTTATCACCAAACCTTGCATTACAAGTATTTTACTAAAGGTATATGAAGTATCAAGGCTTTTGGATACAAAGAACACATAATTTTCGAAGTTATGGTATTACAGCAAATGTCAAGAATTTTATTAAATACTAAACAAACTCAAAACTCAGCAAAAAGATATGCATTGGAAAGATCTTGATGTCTAGTTTCTTATAGAAAATTATTAGGAATATCAAATTTGAACAAAAATAGTTAAAAATCTACTCGCAACAGATTTGGTCTATTCTGGACACCTTGTCGTAGAATTGACGCCGTGGACAAACCTTTTGAAATTGTGTGGATGGCCAATTGGACATAAAAATAGACACAGAGATATTTTCATTAGTTTTAGTATCATAAAAAGATGAGATTGGAAGTATATGAAACCCTAGATACAAAATAGTATACCTACTGTGACGAATTCAGCACAAGTTCAGTCGACTTTGAGTACCTTTTGTGCCTCGTATCGACCAAATTATAGGTTGAGACTCCTCGAAAAGTGCCGGGCTATTAGAGGGTGTCCTAGGGTTAAGATGAAGATGTTAGAAGGGTTGAAAGAGGTCGGGGTGACGAGTTTCTGTCGGGCGGGAAGGAAAGTGCAAAAATAGAAAAGAATAAGGAGGGCCGCTAGGTTTTTAATATGTATATATATAAATTCTGTACAAAAAAAAGTGTGGGGAGCTAGTTTTATAATAGAGAAAATAATTTGGGAGATTTTTAGATTTAGTTTTGTGAGATTTGGAGGAGATTTGATGATTTAAATCATAGGTACGTATCACAAAGAAATTTGATTTAGTCCGAATTAGGAAAGTGGTTATAGGATTTGATTTAAATTAGATTTAATTAATTTGACTGCATATTAATCCACAAAAATTAATCTAAGATAGGTCTAAGAGGTTAGGACACCCTAGAATAGGTTCTACGAAACCCTACTTGGATTAGTTTTGGGTCGGTAGAATTTTTGTGATCGATTTGAGTCCAATATGTATATAGTTTTAACTTGTGTGCCATTTGAAAATATATAGGATATGTGAACTCAATTGAGTGGCATGCCATTGGCATGTACATAGTAAGCTCAAAATAGATCAAAACCATATATTGGATTAAAAAGTTTGGATCGAGTTTGGGCCTCAAATCAGAATTGAAAAAATACATCAAAATTACAGCGAAGGGTAAAATGACTATGTTGACCCCAAAGTTGTGTAAGGGAACATGTTTGCATGAGACATGATATACCAAAATCGGTCAATATTGTGCTTCAAAAATCAAAGTTACGACAAAGAACCTATATAACCATAATTAGAAATAAAATATAGTTTAATATATAAAAATCATATAAATTAAATAAAAAAATCCCAAAAAAATTAGGGTGCTTAAAAATCTACCCACCTTAAAAAAATCGTCCTCGAAATTAAAATAACATAAATATACAAAAATCTATAACGCAAGATTAAATAAGCTAAAGCTTACCAGAATTCGCAAATAGATGGAGATATCGCTCCCGTATGGAATCTTCTCGCTCCCAAGTACATTCTCCTGGAGAATGATGCTTCCGTGCAACTCAAAGTAATCTAATCGTATACCCCCTAAGCTTCTTCTCACTGCTATCCAAGATACCAACTAGCTGCTCCTCGTATGAAAGACTAGGTTCCATTGTGATCTCAGAATTATCGACCACATGGCTGGGATCAGTCGCATACTTCCTCTACTACGAGACATGGAGTACATTCTGCACTCCCTTAAAGGATAGGGTAATGCAAGAGGATATGACACTTCTTCAATACGCTCTATATTACCAAAGGGTTATAAATCTAGAGGTACGACTTCTAACTTGGCTCTTGAGTCTTATTCTATAACTAACTATATGACTAGAAAAATTTATAATTACTCTATAAACTATGTCAATCCTTAAACTCAAACTTCTATAGTAGTTCAATTACCGATCCACTCTTTATACCTATAAGCAATCTATACAATCCTTATAAGTAAGCCTAACCATTAATACTTATCAGTGGGTTAAAGGTCGAGGCTGAAATAGACGACTATATAAACCTATTGGTCATCCTTCTAGCCCTATCCTTTTATAGGTCATTTTAAGATAAGTCTTGCCATGTGTAGATATGATCGTCCATTCTTCTTAGATCTTCTTACTCTATCTAACACTCTTAGATTACAAACCATCTTGACACTATTGTTAGATAATAATTTCTCTAGTTCCTTTAATCTAGGCCCTATCTTAGGCAAAAAATAGCAGGATTCAGTCTAATGATTCTATGATTGCTTGTTAGGGTTAGCTTTATACTGTATTATACTCTAACTTATGCCTTGGGGAAATATATATATATGAAATTATATCCATCTTAGCTACTTACCTATTCCTATAAAGCATATATTTCTATCTTCTTCAAATGAAAATTCTTACAATAAGGGTTCTACATAGATTTAAGCTCATCCTTAAGTACAAGGCTTACCAAGACATTCTATTATAGTTGGTCTTTATAGTATAGTTGTTCTTTCCTACTCGTACAGACCTTAGATAATCACCTACCCAAAAAATATTTTACGACATAGCTTCTATCCTACAATAAATTTTAATCAAAGCTACCACAACTGGTATAGGCATTGGTGTAACACCTTATTCATCAATTGCATCAATATAGTAGGCATATTTGTCAATCCAAATGGCATCATCAATCTTGTAGTGGCCGTCGCAAAATTCGAATGTTGTCCGTAGAATATCCTCTTTCCTTATTGTCACTTGATGGTATCCCGATTTCAAGTCAATAAAATATACCTTTGCTTTTGCCAGCCGGTCGAACCAGTCGATGGCGAACTATACTTTGAGTTACCAGAGGGATCTTGGACTTCGAATGATCAATCAGTCTGAAGATGACGATCACCGACTCATTTTAAAGTATAAACTATCTATCAAGATTTTATAATAATAAGACGAGCTAATATTTAAAGTCATGATCTCACGTATGCTACCTTAGAGGTCAAATATCTCGATTACAACTAGTCCACCCACGTCTATGGCTGGGATTTCCTATTTATATACTATCATGATTTCTATATCCTTCAGTTGAAAATTTTCTAAATCTTATTACAACTTTAAAATGTCTTTAAGGATTGTACAATACCTTATCGAATCATCCTATCCATAACAAGACTTTCGAATTCTTTCAACTATAGTCTTTTATCGGGGTGATCATATTCTATTTGGAAAACCGTATCTAACTCTAAAGTTCTACATATATTCTACTTGTCACTTCATTCATTGTGATAAAAAACATATCATACCTTCCTATCTTAACCAAACAAAGCCTTATTATTTCTCTATCCCGTCTTTATCTATCATCTCTATATCATAGGTGAATGGCAGAGTTGGTGTAGTCCATTGATATTAGAATCTCTTGTTAGGGTTAAGTCTCCTATAAGAACTCTATTTTGTTAGTCCGATCTACTTGGTCTATCTAATTGAGGCGTCTATCCAAACCATTACTACCTTCAATAACTAATTCACCTTTTATAAACACTTCTATCCACTATGTTCTATCAAATGATGGAATATAATCCATATGGTTCATCAAGCAAGAGTATTCGTTCTTCCGAAATAGGGGAAGACGAGAGTCTAAGACAAGGAGTTCAAGAAGGATGATCGACTTTAATTATGAGTTCCATAGGCGATAGATAAAACAAAAAGATTTTCAAAGAAATTGTGGATTGAGATCCAAACACAATATCCTATTGCAGGCTCGATCGACACAGTAATGTAATCGAAACAATATTCTCTGACCTGCATGGACCACAAAAAATATAATGCTCCAGTCCAAAAATATATAGGACTAGGAGATCATATACATACCGTCTACATATCAAACGGACTCCAGTCCGACTCAAATACGTATAAGCTGTCATAGTATTCTAATTCAATCTATCAATCAACTATAAACTCAATCCACAGAATAAGTAAATCAGGAATGAACAATATATATTATGGTCTGCAGCCTAATAACATACATATTCGATTAGATCCGAAGGACAATATGGGTCTATAAAACTAAGCTAAAAGTAGAGTATAAATAATGTATACTATATGAAAGCACGATAAGATACTTGAATGATATAACAATAGCTTTAAGATCAGCGGACTAGCTCTGCATGACTAACTACCTGGAGAGATCACCAGGTCCTTAGGGGATATAGCAAGATATGTAAAACATGCCGAATGTCACAGTATAAAATATGCAGAAAAAATAAGAAATAGTCATGAAAGAATCAACTAAGATACAAGGAGACTAAGACACAAGGGAACTAAGACATAAGGAACCTATGACAGTGGCATGCCATACTAGAAGTGTGGTACTAGACGTGACTATGAGTAAATCAGGGCAATTATAACTCGATGGGAGTTCACAGTCCTATAGTCAGTAGGTCGATGGGGACTTCCTAACTACAGTAAGTCTCATTCGCACTCGATGGGCGCTCACGAACGAGGTGGTCAGGTATAGTTAAATATCTAATAACATATCAAGGTCAAGTTAGGACAAATACAGGTAATAAGATCAAGTCAAGGTCAACGCACAAGAACAGGAAAATCTAATCAAGTATATATAGGATAGATCCAATATGTGACAAGAAAAGAAAGACATGTTGCATATAAGGAAACAAGTAAGAAAAATCATGAGGCGTGTACAAGGATCATGTGATACCACAAGAAAGAAATAAACATGAATTAGAATGACTGGAAATAAACATGCATAATACTGTAATAGTTGGCAAGGTATACTTTCATGTAACCTTTCACTGCGCTTATGTCTGACCAACTCCAAAATTCTCGCTACTTTCGTCACGTACGTCCATAATAAATATTCTACTATTAATAATACACTATAACTTACTATACATGGGCTTACCATATATAGACCTTAATAATATATTTATACCAAAACTAGTCATATTGACTACTCTATTTAATATAACATTTATAGTATTAAATCTACTAAGTAATATATTATTAACATAAAAATATCAATTTTAATTCTTAAAAGATTTATAAATATTTTTATTTTACTAAAAATATTAGTTTATTGGTGGAAAGTCACTCACAATAGCCTCATGTTGAAACTATATCGTTAATACCACATTTGGCCTAATAATTGAGTCCTGAAACAAAAATAATTAAAAATATTCAATTCTAATTTTTTTTTACAAAAATTAGTTAAAATAATGTTTTTATCACCAAACCTTGCACAAGAAGTAATAGTAAAGGTATATGAAGTATCAATGCCTTTGGATACAAAGAACACATAATTTTCGGAGTTACGATGTTACGGCAAATGTTAAGAATTTTATTAAATACTAAACGAACTCAAAACTCCGCAAAATGATATGCGTTAGAAATCTCTTGATGTCTAATTTCTTATAAAAAATTACTAGGAAGATTAAATCTGAATAGAAATAGTCAAAAATTAACTTGCAACAGATCTAGTCTGTTCTGGATACCTTATCGTAGAATTGACGCCACGGATAAACCGTTTGGAACTATGTGGTGGCTAAAAGAAAATAGACATAGAGATATTTCGATTAGTTTTGATTTCATGAAAATATGAGATCAAAAAGTACATAAAATTTTAGATGCAAAATAGTGTAACTTCTATGACGAATACAACACAAGTTCGATCGACTTTGAGTGCCTTCCATGCCTCGTATCGACCAAATTAGGAGTTGAGGCTCCTCAGAAAAGTGTCGGGGTATTAGGGGGATGTCCTAGGGTCAAGATAAAGGTAGTAGTTGTAAACAATTGAACCAAATTGTATTCATTTAGAGAAATTTTAAGTGCTTAAAATATTAATATATAAATATTAATTTAGTTAACATTAGTAAGGGGGTTTTGTAAAACGTATTTATTAAGGGGTTTTAATGCAGTTAGTCAAATTCAAAGTTTTGCTGTTCTGGGCCAATTCTTTAACATCCCCTGTATTTGAATTTGTTTCAAATTCAGATTTGTTTCCCCTAATCTATTTAGAAATCGAACATATCCTTAATCCTGGGTATATAAGAACAACTTGTCGATCCCTTCCTTAAACCCTCACGCAATACCAAAAATCTGTTCCATCTCGCAGAAGCTTGTATTCCGATCGGGATAGTATTCGTGTCATCAGCTTCATGGTGATCCCCATCTGTGCCCTCATATAACAAGTATCAATCAACCTTGTTTTCCTTGATCGATAGGGGTAATAGGTTGTAACCCATTTGTGTAATTGCCGTAGAAGAAATCAGGGATCCTAAACAATTCTATGAACATCGGCATGATCAAGGATAGGAGGATTCGATATGGTAGCATATCTATGTGTATCACATACTCGTATAGGATACGACAGAACAACCTATCATGTACCTACAATGTTACTGACTCGACAATAGCATACACATGGAATAAGGGTTCTTGTTGTATATGGTTAACTAGGGATATGTGTAGCACTACCTATGTGTACCTATGCGTATCTGTATGTATCCGTGTGTTAGTCGTGAGTAGGTGTGGGTATCGTAAAATAGCACTGAGTAGCAGATGGTGCACTATAATAGGTGCAGAGGTGTATGGTGTTCTTGTATATATCATTTTCACCATACACATATACATATAAGGGTGTCTGGCCTAGGCGGAGGTTACTTTGGTACTAGGCTTTAAATATACGTAAGTGTATGTGCAAGTATTTCAACGATAGGTTCAGTTGGGGCAGGGTTAGTTCAGCAGGAAGATCTATACAAATCATATGTAGCATATAAAATGGGGCAACAAGGGGGTGGTTGTACTATGGTAATATGTGCACCTGTGTACTGCTATTGAACCCAGTAATATAGTAATCGCATTACCTAATAGAGTATACAACAGAAGAGTCTGGGTTCTACAACAGGAGAAAGGCTATACATGTACTACGGAATACAAACTGCAGGTATAAGAGGGCAGCCGTATGCTGTAGTATAGAGCAACTCATAGATAGATGTATATGTATAGAGTATAGGGTGTTTTACAATTGTTGGGAACAAGGATAGGTAACTGCAGACAACCACAATTGTAGCAGGTATCAGAGTGTGTTGGTTACCAATTTCTTGTTAGATGTAACAAATAGTTAAAGGTATTTGTTACCAATATCTTGTTAGATGTAAACTGCAGTCATATATATATTACGTACATGAACTTCCTTAGCAAGGGTGTCTAATGTACACTAGAGAGTATCAAGGGGTGTCCATGTGCAAGACAAAGTAGTCTTTGTTTGCCATTACAAGTGTTCGAGGTGAACTTTACATAAAATCCCAAATAGAACAGAGTATAATATAGGATCTCGTTGGGATCCTAGGAGTACACTTCTATTTTTATTTGGGAACCGTGTCGATGGAGCGAGTGGTGATTCTTTGATTCCGTTGACGATCTGACGATGATCTCAAACACTTTGAAGGTCAGAGTTGGTCTGAAACAGGCAGGGACTTGAAGAGGATTGAAACTCTTGCAAGTGCTCTGCATACTGAAGCGGTTGAAAAAGTTGGAGAGCTGAAGCGATTGAATGAAGGAATGATCCTTCTATTTATAGGCAACAGAATGATCTAGTTATGCATGCATATGAGATGCGCGCATGGATGTTTTGCACGTAGGGATGCCATGTGTCTGACTTTGTTAGGCGCATAGACGATGCGTCGGGGAGCTGGAACTGAATCAGTTTGGACTGTATATTGGGCTTCAGAGGAGCTGACATGTGGCAGTTTTTAAGATTTAGTTGTTACTAAAATCTTGGGTGGTTGGCACCCATTTGTAGGTAGAACTGAGTCAAAGACACGTGGTGCGTGTCCATGACTCAAAGATCTTTGCAGGTTGATTTGAGTAGATATGCCTAGGATCTGGCGCATAAGGAGACTTGGCTTCTGACAAGACCGAGTCTAGGCGTATAGCTTTTGAGGCACATGTAGAGTTTGAGCGCATGGCTGTGGGGACGCATACAAATGATCAATTGGCCATGTGGCAGAGCACAGCCGTAATTGACAAAAGAGTGATGATTGCGTCTCTTCATCTCCTTTTAAAGCTGACTGCTCAAACTTTGAGACGCGTGCTGCTATCATTTTGGTCACTTTAGCATTAAATGCTTTGATGTGTGGAGAGCTTGAGGTAGGCGCATCAGATGTGCAGTGCATGGAGCTGACGAGCGCATAAGCTGCATGGCACATATGCTTTTTGTTGAGTCTTTCGAGGCATTAATGACTCTTTAACTTGCTGAGTTTGAGGTGGTAGATTCATCATCATTAATGCAAGTTCAATGCACTGTCTTCGAAGAAGTTGCCACTTAGCGCATGGGTTGATTTGTCCTGGCCTGTAAATAGCAGTGTAGATAGTTTGCTCATTTATTTCATTCAAACTTCTCATTTGAGATGAACTCGACCGATCATCCTATTTTGTACTGCGGATTATGGATCTCCTCATTCAAAGAAGCTTTGATTTTGATGACAAACTCTTTCAGAAGACTAAGATGTGTCGGAAGAGCTATGGACACAACAACTTATCTTCGAGCCCCTTGTCGACAGTATTCGTCTATGAAATAGCATTGGGTGCCTGTTGCTTCCAAAGATCGGGGGTCGTCGTACCCCCGACTTTCATTATGCTGGAAGAGCCACCGGGTTTGGATTGATTGCCAATCCGCGTTCTGCTCAATAAATACTTCATTAGCCGAAGCACTCGGGTGTTTGACCAGGAAGTGATTCGCTCTGATAAGGAAGGGTGATGCGCCTGAACTAAGAGCCAGAGTGATGCGTCTAGCTGTAGATTTTAGGCTTCTTTGTAATAGACTTTTTATTGTAATCATTTAGTCATATAATAGATTTTTATATCAAATAAAAAAAATCTACTCTTCTTGTGCTTTTTATCTTTGCTGTCTTTGAATGATGTGCTGACATTTTTTGTGTCTTCGGCGCATGATGTTCGTGGCGCATAGAAACTTTGGTTTTCGGGTGCGCCTGAAATTCCATGTTACTACAAGACCCCCTTCAAAGTTTTCAAAACTTTTTGCAATGTTTGGGAATACTTTGAACCAAGAAGCATAGATGTTTTGGGCGCATTACAGTTTTGCACATGGCTGTGTTAGCGCATACTCTTCTCGATTTAAATAAAAGAAGATAATGCCTCGAATTTCTAGTGATTAATGATGATCTCTTTTGGAAGATATGTAGCCATCAGTTTTACGAGACCTGAAGAGATGCTGATGTCATGTTTTTATCGGGTCCTATACGGCCTAGGCCTATAAATAGACATCTGTGGAGAGAGAAGAACTTCTTCTATTTTCTTATCTTCTTTTTCCTTAGAGTTTTAAAAAAAACCCTAGCCTTTGAAAAATGGCCCCCAAAACTCGTCGTGACACTGCTGGCCAAGGCAGAGGCAAAAGCAAAGGCAAGAAGCCTGTTGAGGCCGACGCCGAGGAATCCTAAGTCATCGACACGACGCACGCCAATGTGCATCCGGAAGTTTGGGTGGTCTGCTGCTTGGGAGTTTATCAAAAACACACATACACTTTATTATACGATTTTAGGCACATGCATAGGGAAGCATCTTGGAACATGTACCAAAATACTCTGCTGAAGTACATAGGTATGGCTGAACGAGCGATACCCTGAAGATGCGCCTAGGCTTTTCTGTGCTGACGTTCATGGACTTTGGTCCTGATGATGTGCTGAAACTTTTCTGTGCTGATGCACATGAACTTTGGTCCTGATGATGTGCTAAAGCTTTCATGTGCTGACGCGCATGGACTTTGGTCCGGATGATGCACCAAAGCTTTTTTCGTGCTGACGTGCATGGACTTTGGTCTTGATGATGCGCCGAGGCTTTCCTTCCAACGCGCATGGACTTTGGTCCCGAGGATGCACTACGGTGGAACTTAGTCAGTACGCATGGACTATGGTCCTGATGATGTGTCGCGACTTTGATGCGCAGCAGCATGCATGCGCCGATGCTAAAACTGCGTATTTCTTTCAACTTTTTATAACGTAACAAGGCCAATATTTTCCTTTTGTCTTTCTGCAGTATCTATGGTGATACCGAAAGCTGAGGTTGTCATTAAAGAGGAGATGTTGTCTTCCTTTGTCAACGAGGAATTGATGACCATTAAGGAGAAAATAATTCCAAAATTTGAAGTCACTGTTAAGGAGCAACCGACGCCAGAAGGTAGGGGCACCGGGAGCTCCAGCCACCTGGCTCTTGTAGAGGACCTCAATCAGTTAGAGCCTTCATATTCACAGTGGCTGAGGTTGTGGTATCTGCCCCAACGTAACCATGTTTTCTAAATCTGGGGTTTCATCGACTTCATTGTAGTCGTCATTCTTGGGAAAATGAATAAACTTTCTTTTCTAGTCTCAAATATTTCTTGCTTGTATTTCGATGCTCTTTTTTTTTGAGATGTAGTTGTTTCTTTTACAAATGTAGTCCTTTTCCTCCTTTTGATGAAAAAGAAATAAAGAGCTTTTGTTGGCTCATTTGTCATGAACTTGTATTTTTTTGGACTTAGCATCTTTGGCGCACCTTGGTTTTAGGTATAGATGATAAGTTGAAAGAAGGAACCGACATGTTTACTCAGAGGTAATGTGGATATGGTAAACATGGGGTTGGTGATAGAGTTTTATTACTCAGAGGTGATATAGACGTGGTAAGAACGAACTTTATGGGGATGCAGAGAACAACTCAGAGGTTTTATGGATGTAGATGTTCTATAGGCATGGTGTAACAACACAGGGATTGTTTGAATGGGGTGTTTACTGAGAGGTAAGGTGGACGTGGTAAACACTGATTTTAGCTTAATTTTACTGAGAATAAAGATTAAGTTTTGCGGGGATGTAGGAAACAACTCAGAGGTGATAAGGACATGGATGTTTTCTACTGGGGATTGATAAGAGAATGTCCCATAACAGCTGGGTTCCAGAGACGTATCATGATAAGGGGTATGAGTTTAATTATAAAATTCATAGATTTTCCTTACTGGGAGATGGAAGTACATGCTGAGGAGCCTCAAGCATAATACTTCTTTAGGAACTTGAAGTTAATTAGTATCATGAACAACTCCCCGTTCGGTTTTGCTCGTCGATAGGCGCCATTAGAGTATATCATCTCTATGATGAAGGGGCCTTCCCACTTGGGTTCAAACTTCCCTGGTGTCTTGTGGGTCATCACCATCGGCCTTCTGACTGATAGGACGAGGTCCCCCACCTGGAAAGTCCTTTGTTTGACCTTCTTGTTGAAAGCTTGTAAAATATGAGCCTGATGGAGCTCAAAGCACTATTGAGCCAAGAGACGTTTTTCGCCTAGCGCGTCGAACTCTTACAACCGGCGACGTTGATTGTCTTCCTCCGTTGGCTGGTTTGTAATGGCCACTCAAAATAAGGGGATTTGGATTTCATGAGGCAGCACTACTTCGCTCCTGTAGACTAGGGAGAACGGTGTGTTGCCCATTGGAGTCTGTACCGTTGTACAGTAGGACTAAAGACATTCACCTAGCTTCTCGTCCCAGTCGCATTTATTGGATGACACAACTTTTTTTGAGTAGTTTGACGATTATTTTGTTGAAAGCTTCAGCCAACCCGTTTGCTGCCGGACTGTAAGCAGTTGATGCCACGTTCTGGATACGATTCTTGTCATAAAACCTGCTGAACACATGGCTTATGAATTGCGGACCGTTGTCGTAGATGATCCTTCGGGGTATTCTGAAACGGTAGATGACATGATGCTTGATGAAGTTGATCACCTTCGAGCTTTTCATCTCTGTCAGAGGTATAGCCTCCACCCACTTATAGAAGTAGTCGGTGATTGCTAAAATAAAACGTTGTCCTCTGGATGACGGAGAGGTAATTGGTCCAATTATGTCTATACCCTATGCTTCTAATGGCCAAGTGCGACCATTGGGTGTATAAACTTCGAGGGTCGACGGATGAAGTCAGCATACAACTGGCAGACACGACACTTTTTAGCATACTCAATAGCATCCACCATCATGGTAGGCTAGTAATAGCCCATACGCCAGAGTCGGTCCTATAGCTTAGGACCGGTTTGATGAGCTCTACGGGTACCATCATGAGCCTTCCGAAGAGCTTCAGCTGCATTCTTATTTGACAAGCATCGAAGGAGAATCCCGTGATAAGAACGACGATAGAGCATTTTAGTAGCTGTGTTATAGTAGAATCGGAGAGAGCACCGCTTGACATACACAGCTTCCTTCGGGTCATTTGGGAGGATCCAGTAGGCTACAAAATCTACCGCCAGTCTCTGATGTTGACACCATCGTCTGCAGGTATGGCATAATTCAGACACATGCACAAATTGTTTTTGGGACACAACAAATCCCTACTAATTAACATAACAAAGTGTTAAGTCCCGATAGGTGCTACCGATGAGGAAGCAAGGCCAGCCAGAGCATCCACCTCCAGATTTTGTAGTCTAGGTACATGTTCTATGAAGAACTCACTAAAGGTTGAGATAATGTCCAAGGCTGCTTAATGATAGGGAATCAGGTCCTCATGGCAGACCTCATATTGTCCTCAGACCTGGTTGACAATAAGTTTTGAATCACCATAGTGCTCTAGGCATCCTATCTTGCTAATTAGAGTCCCCATAATGAGGGCATTGTACTCTGCCACATTGTTAGAGCACAGTTATGTGAGGGCACACTGGATGACTAGCTTGTTGGAGAGATCAAGACTACCCCCACTTCTGCGATGATTTGACCCTTGGGGCCTGTTCTTGAAGCGCCATCGAAGAACATCCGCCAGACGGAGTTTCCTTCGACAACATTAGTTTCCAACACTTTATCTGGAATATCTTCATAGAGTTTGGATGACTCTGGAATTGGATGTGCAGCTAAAAAGTCGACCAGTGTTTGGCCTTTGACAACCTTTTATAGAACAAATACCATACCATATGGTGTTAACAGTATCGTCCATGTATCTAATCAAGAGTTTAACACTCCAGGGTTTGTCATAAGAACCCTGAGCAGATTGACCCAGGAAATAACAAAGATCGTCTGACCCGAGATATAATAACGAGTCTTCTGAATGACAAATACAAGAGCTAGACATTCTTTTTTGACGGGATTATATCAGTATTTGGCCTCGATCATTGTCCTGCTCAGGTAGTAGATAGCTTGCTCGTAGCCTGCATAATTGTTCTGAGCCAATAGAGCGCCGAGAGAATGATCTATTGTGCGGACGTAGAGCAAAAAGGGTTTGCCTGCGACCGGTGCAAACAAGACTGGGGGATTTATGAGATAGGCCTTAATGCCGTGAAACGTCTTTTGACACTCCTCTGTCCAGACATAGGAGACTCCCTTCTTCATGAGTTTGGTAAAGGGTTGGCATCGTCTGAAAAGATTTGCAATAAACCTTCGGATGTACGCAAGCCATCCTTGTAGGCCTCGAAGCTCTCTCGGGTTCTTCGGAGGGTTCATGTCAAGGATAGCTTTGGTTTTCTTGGGGTCAACATGGATACCCTTCGCAGTAATGATGAAACCCAAGAATTTATCGCTAGAAACACCTAGGAAGGATTTGGCTGGATTCATCTTGAGCTAATGTGCTCGCATGAGATCAAAGACTGTCCACAGATCTTACAGGTGATCACCTAGTAGACGGCTTAAGACAGCAATGTCGTCCACATAGCAATCGACTGTCTTACGGAGGTGTTTACAGAAGATGGTGCTCATAGCTCGTTGGTATGTGGCACCTGCATTTTTTAAGCCAAAGCATATCACTGTGTAGCAGTAAACCCCCTTTGGAGTCCTGAATGACGTGTGCTTCTCGTCATATGGGAATATCTTGATCTGATTGTAGCCCGAATATCCGTCCATGAAGGACATACGTTCAAAGCCACAGGTATTGTCGATCATTACATCAGTGATCAGAAGTAGAAACTCGTCTTTCGGGCAAGCGGAGTTAAGGTCCTGAAAATCGATGCAGACTCGGATCTTCCTATTCTTTTTAGTAACTAGAATGATATTGGCCACCCAATCTAGATGTTGTTCCTCGCGAATAAACCTACTGTCTAAGAATTTATCTACTTCTTTATCTATGGCATCCATGATATTAGGATGGAACCGTCGCTGCTGCTGCTTAACGGGCTTAGCATTAGGTAAGATGTTAAGCTTGTGCATTATGACTTGCGGGTCTAAACCTGGCATGTCTTCATAGCTCCAGGCAAGGACGTCGATATATTCTTTGACAAGTTGAAGTAAAGATTCACGATCTTCATCCGCCAAGCTTTTGCTGATGAATATGGGTTTGGACAAAGAGTCATCCCCAAGGTCGTTCTGCTCGACTTCATCTTCGGTAGGGGGTTCTCGTAGCTCGAAACAAGATTCCTATTGTGTACCTAAGCATTGAGCCCATGGTTCTTCCTCAACGAACTCTACTATCTGATCATCATCTTCTTCTGGAGGATGTACAGATGTCATATTGACTGACAACATCTTCCTCAAAATTGGGCCAATACTGATGTCGGAGTCCCAAGTTGAAGCTTCAGATGAGTGAGAGTGTGTTTCCTCCTCCGCTTTTGAACTCTTTAGGGTTGTTGGCGTTGTGACATAGCCTACCCCTCGTCGAGTGCGATGGTAATATTCTTATGGCTTCCCTTCTGGAACCGAGAGTCGTAAAGAAAGACGTCGACCTCTACCATAGTTTAGGCCGTGGCCGCTTTTCAAGTTATAACCCATCTTTTGGATGATGTACTTTGCTCGATCGGTGTACCGATATACTTATATTCTACTGGTATCTGATTCTGGTTCGACTGGCGGGAGGTCCTGATGACGCTCGACTTTATCGAAGATGATAGGTTTCTCGTCCTGGTTCCAAGGCAAAACTATATGATAGACTCCTCGATATGGGACGACTTGATTTACATGATTAACAGTCGTTATTTGAGTCGCACCTTCAGAGGAGTGTCAGTCATCATTTCTACTTCAGTGTCGGCCTCTGCTTCAGCTTCTACTTCGTCATCAGCATCGTTGGCTTCATCGTCCATAGGAATTGATTTGGACAGATCAAAATCAGCAAAAAAGGCTTCAATTCCTCTGAAGGAATCAACATCAGCAAACTCCGTCCTGACTATGCCATTGGTGGACATGTATTTCATTTACTAGTGGAGAGTAGACGGCACCACCATGTATTCATGTTTCTATGGCCGTCCTAACAGGATGTTATAATTGACATCCGCGTCCACGACATAGCAAGCCACCTCCGTCTGGAGCTTGCCGATGTGACATTTCAGTCGGATCTTATCCAGTGGTTAGCTTTTGCTAGCATTAAAGTCGATGATTGTAGTATTGGATGCAGTCAGGCGATGCATCATGATCCCCAATATCTGGAGTAAAGTTCGAGGGATAATGCTGAGAGAAGATCCAGGGTCGATCTAGATCCGATCCACCTTGATGGTGCCGATGTACCCCGTGTAATCAGCGGTCTGTTATGTCGTTTGTTCTTGAGTAGCATATCTTGTTGAGTGAACGAGATGTTGGGGATAATTTCCCCTATACTATGGCAGTACGAACATGCTATTGGAACTTCTTCTGGCTACTTGACCTGGCTGATGAAAGACTTAGCATCCTTCAGTGCTACACATAGAGCCTCCCGGGTATTTTTGGATAGTCAGAGGAGCTCAAATAGTGATAGTCGAGCCGGAGTACTGTTGAGCTGTGCCAGTATGTTAAAGTTGTGGGATTTAATCAACCCTGAAGCACTATTTTTTTGTAGAGGCCTGTCGAAACGAGCCTCTTTCTGCTTCTGTTTATCGACTGTTGGCGGTTGGGATGAACCTTTTCCTTAAGCGGCCGTAGTGGTGACCGGAGGCATCAGTTCGACCGGAGCCTCCTCTTGCTGAACGTTCTGTTGTGAATGTGTCTGTACCGGAAGAGCTTCCTCCAGGGAGGAAATAACCATTCGACAAGACTTGGTTTTCTTACCTTTCGTTTTGGAGGTAGGATGTACCCCTGGTTGAGTCAGTTTCTGAGCTAGATCTGGACGGACCCACAGGATCTCACCCTGGGATGTCGTAAGTGGTACTAGTCCACTTACATTATCACGAGTCGGTGGAAGGTTGATTACTTCCATTGTCGCCTTTGTGATAGGGATGATGCCATCTTGAACTTCAATACGTGGCTGAGTGCCGAACTGGAGAGACACCATGTTCGCCGAGGCTGTTTTTTTCTTATAGTCGAGCGAGCGGACATTCGTATTGATCATGCATTGTATGTAGTTCTTCAAGATGTAGCAGTCTCGGGTCGGGTGCATGACGAACCGATAGTAGTGAAAGTACCTCGGGTCGCTTACCCTGTCCACCTCGTTGGGGGCATTTTGGATCAGGCAACTTGATCTTGTCACCTTGCTTCAGTATGTCAAAGAGCTGTAAGGTGTCGTTGTCATTGAAGGATTAGACCTCCTTCTACCTTGGTGCGGCCGGTGGCTTATAGGCAGGGTCGAGCGCACCTTTTGAAGCATTCACTATCAATGCATTCTTCCCTTTCGACTCATGCCTATTGTTGTTGTTGTTGGCGGTGTGCTTCCCCTTATCTTTAAAGGAAGGGAAGCTAATACCTAGAAGACGGACATTGCGAGCTTTCATCTCGGCAGCTTTGGCACCGATAATGAACGCGGTCCAGTCTGCATATTGGGTGGAGTCGACCCTGAGTTTTATTGCTAGCGTCATATTCTTCCGACAAGAATCCATTAGTAAGGGCTCAAGGATACTGGAAGGTAGCCTTAAACATGCTTGTCGAAAGTGTTCGATATAGGCTCAGACCGTTTCCTTCTCCTTCTGGGTTATCTCCATGAGAGAAGACATAGTCATATCTTTCTCGCTATCGTAGAATCGGACAAGAAAGAGGCGCTTCAAATCCTCGAAGGAGGATTTGCAATTATTAGGGAGGCTGCAATACTAGTCGTAGGCCACCCCTTTTAGCGCTCTAATAAATAGACTTGCGAGGAATGCATCTTCCTTTGGCAGATGTCCCGTCATAGAGTAGAAATAAGTCAAGTATTGACGGGGGGACTCTTTTTCGTCAAATTGTGTTAGTGGTTGTGGTTTATATTTGGGAGAATGAACCACATTGTTCCAATCAGGAGGATAGGGTTGCCGGATTCTGAGCTTCTGGTGTTCCTCCTGTTTGTTTCTTGCCTCAAAACGGTTGCGTAAGTCTTTCACCATCTCGAATAGTTCTTCAGTAGAGCTAGGAGTAGGTGACTGAGGCACGATAGATGTTCGTATCCTGAAGGAGGCGATGTCCAGGGAAGAGTGTGATGAACTGTCCCTAAGGATACCTATTGAGGAGGTACATTCGATTCTCCATTAGCCCCTGGATTGGGACTAGCAGATAGAGGAGCCCACTGTCGAAGGTTGGGATGCCAGGGTATTTCGGATCTCGAATATCATCTGAGTCAAGGACTGCATGGTAGTGGAAAGGGTTTTAAGGCCCTCTTCCAAAGTATCCATTCGGCGTACGAGATCTGGAGCCAAAGTATCCCCCTCTTCTTTCTTGCCACCCCCTATCATATAGATAGTCATGACGTGGGTTGAAGTGGATGGATTGGTCGACGCTTCATTTTTAGCCTCGTTTTCTTGTGCAAAGGTTGGTATATGTGTTTCTTCTTCGGACCCCTCGACCTGGCTACCCCAGTCACCTCGGTGTCGGTTTCTGGGTAGATACCCTCCTCTTCGAAGAAGGGGTTGTTGTGGGTAGCCGAGGCCTGCTCACCTCCAACATGCATCGTTGATGCCACTTTCATCCTTAATCGAGTACTCTGGAATACCCCAGTTGACGTGACTATCGCTTTGCTTCCATTTGGTCTGCCCTTCACTGAGCCTACCGAGGCTGGAGGGTTGGAGGTGTTCGGTTTTCTCCTGGGTATGGGAGAGTTGGAGATGACGTGGTACAAGGCGACCAAGGGTTCCTCGTCATCAATTGGCACCGTCGTTTCGAGGCAACATCGGGAAGGTGCGGCTGATTGCAGTCGCTAAAATACAGATTGCATTAGTAGGGCAGTCGTTCTGCAGCAGCAGCAGTTGATGGTGACCATAGCACAAGTGTGTTGTCACTTCCCGTTCCCGAAATGCATATTTTTACATGTACAACTCATATATATTTATTTAATATTTATCATGTATTATCCTGTATTTAAATACCTTTAATTTCATGTTAATTAATTATCTGCATTTTATTTCCTGCAATTTTATTTCCTACAATTTTATTTCCTGCAATTTTATTCCTGCATTTTATTTCTGCATTTTATTTTCTGCTGTTATTCCCTGCTTTTAGTCTTGCTTTTGGGTTCGGCCTAGGATGGTTCTTTTCGGGTTCATGGTGGATCCGAATGAACCCGACCCAATAAACCCGACCCAATAAACCCCCACCTACCACCCCTTCCATATTTAAAGCCCCCATCTCCTTCTCTCTCTTCATAACTCTCATTCTTCACCATTACTTCTTCTTCCTCCTCTCATCACTCTCCACCTACCAGGAGAAGGCAAGTACATCTTGCTTCTCCTTACCCATTTTTATGGTTCACTTGTCTTCTCTTTGTGATTCTAAGAGAGTTTACTGCTTAGCATTTTTGATTTCTGTGGCTTGTTTCTTCTAGATCTATGCTGTTGTATTTTCGGTTATTCATGGGTTTTGATCTCCCAACTTGGCATATTTTCAGAAGGAGATAGTTCATGTTGTAGAGCTTCTCCTTCTACACCATTCTGAACCATGGGAACCTTGATTGGAGTTCGGGAGATTTAGTTACGCACACGTCTTTACGTGTTTGCGTGAATTTTCAGTCACGCACACGTCTTTACGTGTCTGCGTGAATTTTGAGTCACGCTCACGTTCTTACGTGCCAGCGTGAATTTTCAGTCACGCACACGTCTTTACGTGTCTGCGTAAATTTTGAGTCACGCTCACGTTCTTACGTGCGTGCGTGAATTTTTAGTCACGCACACGTCTTTACGTACGTGCATGAATTTTTAGTCACGCACACGTCTTTACGTGTTAGCGTGAATTTTGAGTCACGCTCACGCTTACTCTGTACGTGCGTGAATTTCTTATAACGCTCCCACTGTGCGTGCGTGAATTTCTTATCACGCTTTTTACGCTCACACGCTCACACTGTACGTGCGTGAGTTACTTTTCACGCTCCCACTGTGCGTGCGTGAGTTACTTTTTCACGCTTACTTTTCACGCTCACGCTGTGCGTGCCAACGTGAACCACTTTTCACGCTCACGCTGTTTATACGCTCACTCCTACCTACTAGACTTGGCGTGACTTGTTGGCCTTAGCATAGACTTGTTGGCGTGACTTCCTGACCTGGGTGTTTCTATTTGTTTTATAATTTATTCATTTAATGGTGGCATGATAGTTCTTCTATTATATCCTCATGCTTTTGCATGCACTCGATAATCTTAGCATGTTAATATTTTTAATACATATGGTTGTGTAGAACGTGCCTTGTGTCTTGATTGGTTTATGGATACCAGTAAGACTGGAACTTAACATTGAGAGTTATAGACTCGACCCCAGTTAATACTAATTGACTTTCATGCCTTGTCACCATTGATAATAATGGTTATCTTGACTAAAATTGATCATGCGTTCCTGGTTGGAACTAAGAGACTGGCTATTCGTCTTATTGAATTGAATGAATGAGACACGTTCATGATATGAACTATTGTAATTGACTGGCTGATCCCGAATATTGACATACAGGCACATGCAGGCTTCAAACTATTTATTTATTTATTTTACAAAAGAAGCATGTGTACTTTATGGTCAAGGCATAATTATTTCGTGGTTAGTTTGGATTGTTGCATTACGCTATGTAAGACCTGCAACCTAACCGCACTGGTATCGTTGTAGAGTTGTGCATATCGTACCCCGTACGAAAGTACTCATTTGAATGCCCATGATCCACGACATGGGATTTCACTCAACGTAGAGACTATTAAGTTAAATAAAATAATGATTGCATGGAGAGAATGGATCCCCGAATTCTTACATGGCAGCCCTCTTGGGACTAGTAGTGCCCGACAGGCCGGCTGGTTCCCACATATACTGTAAACCTGCCACACGGGCAGGGAGCGGTATCTGCTTATAATATTATTGTATATTGTATATTGATGACGGGCGTCCCGCTAGGACTCGTCTAATTCATGATTGGCGCAATTGATTGACTGGATAGACTAGCCTTGCTCGCACATAGTAAGAACTGAGGAATCCCTAATTGCATAATTCCAGGATAACTTGGGACTCACAATAGCAAGCCGTAGGAGTTGATTGGCCGTTCAAGATGATTTGTTTGTGCACTGTACCTACTCTGTTGCCTAACTGAGATGATCAGAATGTCAGGACATGACGGGCCAACTTCTGTCCTTGTTTGGTTGGGAGGTTGGTTCGAAGTGTCGTGATGTTATGTGAATCCTAGTGGAAAGCAGAGATCTATTATTATATTCTCTTACTTACTGGTTTAATCCTTCATATCGTCCTTCCTTGTGGTACTTGCTATTAGAAGTCTAACCTCTCTGGTTTTGCATGGCCAGATTTAGAGCCGGTTCCCCAGGACTCAGCTTACTTCCGCCTCCAAGATGGTCAATACTAGGGGAATGATCGCAGGAGGACTCGAGTGGGTTCCATACTTCACCACTCGTTTTGTTATTTACTTTATACTTAGCCGTTTGGCACCGACATGTTAGTCGGATTGTCTTGTACTTACTTTTACATAATTGTAACTAAGTCAGACTGCAGCTGATAACAATTGTGTATACTTGCTATATCATCTGGCTATGTTTTGTAAAGCCAGATCTCAAGAACATTTTGACTAAGCATTTGGGACGCCTTACTGCTTTATCTTACATGTTCTCTATTTTTGCTTCTTGTTTGAATGATTGAGACAATAGATGTGAAGTGACCATAGAAAGACTTTTATGTAGTATGCACCCCCTCGTCTGGTTAGACAGCATTGATCGTATTATACGGTATTCTTCTACCCGTAATACGTAGCTGGCTGAGTCATTCCCCCGCTCTCCAGTATTCTGGTTCTGGGGCATGACAAGGTTTTAGTGGTGGCCCATGCAGGTCTGATTTCAGACTTGTGTGGTGTTTTGATTTATAGGATGTCTCAATCACACGTATCCCCCCTTGATCTCATGATTCGTTATTCTCAACCCTTGCTTGACATTCCGGTATCCTTTGACTTCATTGATCCTTCAATGTCCGGTTGTTTGATTGTTCTCTTGTCCCTTTTCTTAGGGGCACTTCGTCCGCATTGGTCAGAGCTGGGCAGCAACAAGGGCAACATGGGCAACATGACCAGGTTGGTCAGCAACAAGGGCCAGTCTCACCTCAGGAGACTATCCAAGAAGAAGTGATAGTAGAACCAGCAGCTGAACCGCAGTATTCGAAAGTTCCAACACCAACCATAGTTCCACCTACCCCTGTGGACGTGGACACACCAGCCCTTCTGGAGATTATGAGAGGAATGATGGCTACTCAGCAACATCAGATGTTGGCCCAGCAACGCATGCACACTCAGCTACAAGAGCAGAATGTGTTGCTCAACCAAGGATTGCAGACGGCTTTGGAAAGAGGAATGAGGACTGATTCAGGAGCATCAGCCAGGTTTTGCAAGTACAATCCCCACCGTTTCGAGGGCATGGAGGATGCCATCTCAGCAGATGCATGGCTTAAGGATATTGAGGCTATTCTGACAGCAGCTAAGATACCGGCAGAAGAACGTATGGATCTAGTGAAGTTGTTACTTCAGGATCTCGCACGTGATTGGGGGGAATCAGAGGAAGTGGGCATCAGACGTCCTGTGGCTTGGGACAATTTTACTGCAAGATTCAAGACCAAGTACTATGGAGTTGTGGCACGGTTTGAGCTACAACAGAAGTTTATCAACCTCAGGCAGGCCGGCAAGACTGTAGATGCTTATGCAGCGGAGTTATGCAGATTGAGTAGATTCGCCCCAGAGATGGTAGCAACAGAGAGCCAGAGGGCCATGAGGTTTCAGCAAGGGTTTCATCTTGAACTCTTACAATTGATAGAGGGGCACAATTACCAAACTTTTGATGAAGTATTGACGGCAACTCGAAGGCATGAGATAACCATTCAGAGGCTTGCGACAAGGACTGGGGGTTAGAAGAGATCCCACAGTCAGATTGAAGGAGGAGGGGGAGCAGCGCCCCGAACAACAGCACCATCCACTGGCATTCGTATCCACGATGTGGTAATACGAGGACCAGCACCACCACCCAGGCCGCAGCAACAGCAACAGAAGAAGAACCAGCAACCCCCGGTAGGCTGTACTTATTGTGGGAAGATAGGGCACACTAGAGATGTGTGTCGGACATTGAATGGACTGTGTCTGATATGTGGAAATCCAGACCATCGGGTTACCACATGTCCCATGAATTCGAGGTCAGGAGGACCAGGGCAACAGTTTCCTGCTCTGCCAGCACCAGGGGCAGGCCAGTATCGAGGACCAGCGGTGGCAGTAAGGCCGTTGGCACATCGTCCGTTAATGCCACAGGCTCAGATGTTTTGGCAGCAGGGGCTGCCGATGCAGCAACACCAACATAGACCACCCCAGCATCATCAAGGAAGAGGCCAGCAACAACATCAGGCTAGGCCGCAGTATGGGAACCAACAAGGAGTTCGAGGGCAAGCGTTCACTCTGTCCTTGGAAGAGGCATTGTCATCGAAAGATGTTGTGGCAGGTAACATTCTCGTCGCCTTATATCCCATAGTAGCATTGTTTGATTCGAGAGCATCCCATTCATTTATATCTGCACAATTTACGACACGACTAGGAGTGGAGTTCGAGGCATTGCCAGGGAGGTTGAATATACTCACTGGTAATGGGCTCGTAGGAGTTAGTAGAGTTATTTTAGCATGTAGCATTGTAGTTTGCGGGCATTCCTTACCCGCCCGGTTGATAGAATTTCCTGTTGGGAATTTTGACGTTATCTTAGGCATGGACTGGCTGAAAGACAGTCATGCAACAATAGATTGTCGTAGAGGGAGTGTATCTTTTGATATTCCAGGCATGAAGAGATTCACCTTAGTCAGATCAGAGGTAACTCAACAAGAGCAGGGAGTAATAACGACAATGGAAGAAGTTCAGATTCCGAAGGTAGTTGAAGAGTTTCTAGACGTATTTCTTAAAGAACTTCCAGGTCTACCACCAGTTAGAGATATTGAGTTCAGTATAGAATTGGCACCAGAAACTAAACCGATATCAGATCGAGTTTACAGAATGTCGGATTCAGAGCAGGCCAAGGTATATCAGCACATAGAGGAACTGAAGGAGAAGAAGTTCATCCAAGCTAGCGTGTCACCATGGGCAGCACCAGTGGTACTTGTGGGGTAGAAGGATGGGTTATCCAGATTGTGCATTGACTACAGGAAGCTTAACGCGGCAACAGTGAAGAACAAGTACCCACTACCCAGGATCGACGACTTATTTGATCAGTTGAGCAAAGCTAGAGTTTTCTCCAAGATAGATCTTCGTTCAGGGTACCATCAGGTGAGGGTTCGGAAGGAAGATATTTCCAAGACAGCATTCAGGTCGAAGTATGGGCATTATGAATTCTTAGTAATGCCGTTTGGTTTGACCAATGCTCCAGCAATATTCATGGATTTGATGAATCACATCTTTATGCCATACTTAGACCAGTTTGTCGTGGTGTTTCTTGACGACATTCTCGTATACTCTGCTAGTGAAGAGGAGCATGAAGACCACCTCAGGAAAGTGTTACAGGTTCTGAGAGAGAACCAGTTGTATGCCAAGCTCAGCAAGTGTGAGTTTTGGTCGGATCATATTTCATTTTTGGGTCACATCATATCAGGAGCTGGAGTAGCAGTAGATCCCAAAAAGATAGAAGCAGTAGAGAGTTGGCCAGTACCCAAGACCGTAGCTGATGTGCGGAGTTTCTTGGGATTGGCAGGATATTACAGAAGGTTTGTGTCAGACTTTGCGAGGCTTTCAGCACCCATGACCCGCTTGACCCGGAAGGATGTACCATTCGTTTGGTCGGCAGAATGTCAGGCATCATTTGAGACTTTGAAGCAGAAGTTGATATCAGCACCTATTCTTACATTGCCAGTTGGACCCGGAGGTTTTACAGTATATTGTGATGCGTCAGGTAAAAGACTTGGATGTGTCCTTATGCAACATGGGAAGGTGATAGCATATGCGTCTAGGCAGCTTCGGGACCACGAGAAGAATTATCTAACTCATGATTTGGAATTAGCGGCAGTAGTGTTTGCTCTGAAGCTATGGAGGCATTACTTATATGGTGACCGAGTGGACATGTACACAGACCATAAAAGTCTAAAGTACATCTTTACTCAGAAGGAACTAAATATGAGGCAGAGAAGATGGCTGGAGTTGATCAAGGATTATGACGTGGAGCTTCAGTATCATCCAGGCAAGGCTAATATAGTGGCAGACGCTCTTAGCAGGAGAGGCGACGCATTTATGTTGACAACACAGAGGCATATCTTAGAAGACCTTCAGGAGATGGGCATCGAAGTTATACTTCCTAGTGATGTAGGAGTTCTAATAAGTCTACAAGTTCAATCCGACTTGGTAGGCAGGATCAAGGCAGCTCAGGCACAGGACCCAAGAATTCAGAAGCTTAGGGCAGAATGTGAGTCAGGACTCAGGAAGGAGATGAGAATTCATGAAGATGGTACACTTAGGTTTGGATCACGTCTATGTGTGCCTAGGGGAGATATCAGACAGGAGGTTATGGCAGAAGCTCACAGTTCTCAGTATTCTATTCATCCTGGAGGGACCAAGATGTACCAAGATATCAAGCAGCATTTTTGGTAGAACGGGATGAAGAGGGAGATAGCTAGATTTGTTTTCCGTTGCTTGGTATGTCAGCAAGTGAAGGCAGAACAGCGGAGGCCAGCTGGATTATTGCAACCGCTTCCTATCCCGGAATGGAAATGGGAGCATATTACAATAGACTTTGTGACCGGTTTACCGAGATCACCAAGTGGTAAGGATGCTATTTGGGTAATCGTAGATCGGCTTACGAAGGTAGCACACTTTCTTTCTTTCAGAGTAGGGCAATCTACAGACAAGTTGGCAGAGTTATATATGCAACAGATAGTCAGGCAGCATGGAGTCCCTGTCAGTATTGTGTCGGACCGAGATACCCGCTTTACATCACATTTTTGGAAGAGCTTACATCATAGTCTGGGTACCAAGTTAAGATTTAGCACGGCTTACCATCCGCAGACGGATGGGCAATCAGAAAGAACGATTCAGACTTTAGAAGACATGTTACGAGCTTGCACTCTAGATTTTGGAGGGTCTTGGGAGAGTCACCTGCACTTGGTCGAGTTCTCATACAACAACAGTTATCAAGCCAGTATCCAGATGGCGCCATTCGAAGCACTATATGGTAAGAAGTGCAGGTCACCGCTTGCATGGGATGATATCGGGGAGAGGAAGATGCTAGGCCCAGAAATGATTGTTCAGACGGTTGAAGTGGTTAAGGAAATTAGAGAGCGACTTCGAGTTGCGCATGACCGGCATCGTCATTGGGCGGACCAACATCGTAGGCCGTTAGAGTTCTCTGTTGGGGACCACGTATTCTTGCGGATCTCACCTACTCGTGGGGTCATTAGATTTGGCGTTCGCAGGAAACTGAGTCCGCGGTACGTGGGCCCATTTACTATCCTTGATCGGGTAGGCGATGTTGCTTACCGTTTATCCCTCACACCTTCGTTACGAGAGGTGCATGACGTATTTCATGTATCTCAATTACGTAGGTATGTATCGGACCCAAGCCATATCCTCGATCACTCTGAGCTGGTTGTTGGTACCAACCTGTCTTACGAGGAACAGCCTGTGTCCATTTTGGACCAAAGAGAGAAGATACTCAAGAACCGAACAATTAGTCTTGTCCGTGTTGCTTGGGGTCATCACTCCTTGGGACAGTCAACGTGGGAGCGTGAGGATGATATCCGATAACGGTATCCATACCTATTTGACTCACAAGGTATATCTCTTTCTGTATACCTTGATTGTCCTGATTTTTCATGCTTATCACCTTATGGGTAGAGCTACTTGATATGGTAGAATGATGAATTTACATATATAGTACTTGCTTTGATATGGTAAAAATGATTGCTTGCTCACTAGAATTACTTGTATTAGTTTTGCTCCGATATTTCTACCTGCTTGGATTTGAAATTCCGAGGACGGAATTTTTCTAAGGTGGGTAGAGATGTCACTCCCCGTTCCCGGAATGCATATTTTTACATGTACAACTCATATATATTTATTTAATATTTATTATGTATTATCCTGTATTTAAATTCCTTTAATTTCATATTAATTAATTATCTGCATTTTATTTCCTGCAATTTTATTTCCTGCAATTTTATTTCCTGCAATTTTATTCCTGTATTTTATTTCTGTATTTTATTTCCTGCTGTTATTCCCTGCTTTTAGTCTTGCTTTTGGGTTCGGCCTAGGATGGTTCTTTTCGGGTTCATGGTGGATCCGAATGAACCCGACCCAATAAACCCCTACCTACCACCACTTCCATATTTAAAGCCCCCATCTCCTTCTCTCTCTTCATAACTCTCATTCTTCACCATTACTTCTTCTTCCTCCTCTCATCACTTTCCACTACCAGGAGAAGGCAAGTACATCTTGCTTCTCCTTCACCCATTTTTATGGTTCATTTGTCTTCCCCTTGTGATTCTAAGAGAGTTTACTGCTTAGCATTTTTGATTTCTGTGGCTTGTTTCTTCTAGATCTATGCTGTTGTATTTTCGGTTGTTTATGGGTTTTGATCTCCCAACTTGGCGTGTTTTCAGAAGGAGATAGTTCATGTTGTAGAGCTTCTCTTTCTACACCATTCTGAACCATGAGAACCTTGATTGGAGTTCGGGAGATTTAGTCACGCACACGTCTTTACGTGTTTGCGTGAATTTTCAGTCACGTACGTGCGTGCGTGAATTTTTAGTCACGCACACGTCTTTACGTGCGTACGTGAATTTTTAGTCACGCACACGTCTTTACGTGTTAGCGTGAATTTTGAGTCACGCTCACGCTTACTCTGTGCGTGCGTGAATTTCTTATCACGCTCCCACTGTGCGTGCGTGAATTTCTTATCACGCTTTTCACGCTCACACGCTCACGCTGTGCGTGCGTGAGTTACTTTTCACGCTCCCACTGTGCATGCGTGAGTTACTTTTTCACGCTCACGCTGTGCATGCCAACGTGAACCACTTTTCACGCTCACGCTGTTTATACGCTCACTCCTACCTACTAGACTTGGCGTGACTTGTTGGCCTTAGCATAGACTTGTTGGCGTGACTTCCTGACCTGGGTGTTTCTATTTGTTTTATAATTTATTCATTTAATGGTGGCATGATAGTTCTCCTATTATATCCTCATGCTTTTGCATGTTAATATTTTTAATACATATGGTTGTGTAGAACGTGCCTTGTGTCTTGATTGGTTTATGGATACCCAGTAAGACTGGAACTTAACATTGAGAGTTATAGACTCGACCCCAGTTAATACTAATTGACTTTCATGCCTTGTCACCATTGATAATAATGGTTATCTTGACTAAAATTGATCATGCGTTCCTGGTTGGAACTAAGAGACTGGCTAGTCGTCTTATTGAATTGAATGAATGAGACACGTTCATGATATGAACTATTGTAATCGACTGGCTGATCCCGAATATTGACATACATGCACATGCAGGCTTCAAACTATTTATTTATTTATTTTACAAAAGAAGCATGTGTACTTTATGGTCAAGGCATGATTATTCCGTAGTTAGTTTGGATTGTTGCATTACGCTATGTAAGACCTGCAACCTAACCGTACTGGTATCGTTGTAGAGTTGTGCATATCGTACCCCGTACGAAAGTACTCATTTGAATGACCATGATCTACGGCATGGGATTTCACTCAACGTAGAGACTATTAAGTTAAATAAAATAATGATTGCATGGAGAGAATGGATCCCCGAGTTCTTACATAGCAGCCCTCTTGGGACTAGTATGCCCGACAGGCCGGCTGGTTCCCACAGATACTGTAAACCTGCCACACGGGCAGGGAGCGGTATCTGCTTATATTATTATTGTATATTGTATATTGATGACGGGCGTCCCGCTGGGACTCGTCTAATTCATGATTGGCGCAATTGATTGACTGGATAGACTAGCCTTGCTCGCACATAGTAAGAACTGAGGAATTCCTAATTGCATAATTCCAGGATAACTTGAGACTCACAATAGCAAGCCGTAGGAGTTGATTGGCCATTCAAGATGATTTGTTTGTGCACTGTACCTACTCTGTTGCCTAACTGAGATGATCAGAATGTCAGGACATGACGGGCCAACTTCTGTCCTTGTTTGGTTGGGAGGTTGGTTCGAAGTGTCGTGATGTTATGTGAATCCTAGTGGAAAGCAGAGATCTATTATTATATTCTCTTACTTACTGGTTTAATCCTTCATATCGTCCTTTCTTGTGGTACTTGCTATTAGAGGTCTAACCTCTCTGGTTTTGCATGGCCAGATTTAGAGCCGGTTCCCGAGGACTCAGCTTACTTCCGCCTCCAAGATGGTCAATACTAGGGGAATGATCGCAGGAGGACTCGAGTGGGTTCCTTACTTTACCGCTCGTTTTGTTATTTACTTCATACTTAGCCGTTTGGCACCGACATGTTTGTCGGATTGTCTTGTACTTACTTTTACATAATTGTAACTAAGTCAGACTGCAGCTGATAACAATTGTGTATACTTGCTATATCATCTGGCTATGTTTTGTAAAGCCAGATCTCAAGAACATTTTGACTAAGCGTTTGGGACGTCTTACTGCTTTATTTTACATGTTCTCTATTTTTGCTTCTTGTTTGAATGATTGAGACAATAGATGTGAAGTGACCATAGAAAGACTTTTATGTAGTATGCACCCTCTCGTCTGGTTAGACAGCATTGATCGTATTATATGGTATTCTTCTACCCGTAATACGTAGCTGGCTGAGTCATTCCCCCGCTCTCCAGTATTCTGGTTCTGGGGCGTGACATGTGTCCTATGAGAGGCGTATTGTGCTTAGAGGTCATCTCTCCCGATCTACGTCTGTGGGTGATAATATTACGCAGATCTTGTGAGGAGAGTTTTACATTCGCACCCATTTCAAGCACATGGCAGGGCCAAGCGTCGGGGTGGTCATATGAATGCTGCGTCCCCTGATCCAGTTCCAACGCATAAGATGCACCCTGATCATTATTGCGAATCGAACCTACTTCATGCGCATAGCCCATGTGGGGGTTCAGAGCCCCAAGGTTTGCCCCCTGACTTGCTTCAAGCACATGAAATGCACCCAAATAGGAGGAGGACATCAAGAGTTGACTCGTTGCTGGTGCCGAAGCACCCAAGTCGAATCTGTACAACTTTTTATCAGCTGCACACATGACTTTTAGCGCACATTGCTGGTCCACTGTTGGCATAGCACGTTGACTGCGCATGGTCCGTGCTGCCTTGGACTTCTTTGTACTAGCCCGCAAAGGCACATAGTACTTAGAATCCAATTTTTTCTCGCAATGATAGCGAGTGATTCTGTCAAAGACAGAAGTCTTCTCCTGCCTATCAGAGCTCATGCGTGGGAGAGCGGCTGCGCCCTTGTTATGCCATCATATCTTCTTCAACTGAAAAGAAGAAGGTTAGGATCTGCAGTTAGCACTGTGCTTCCCAGGCAGATGTGCTACACTAGTTGCAATATTTTGCTTGCTGAGAACATCAGAATGAAGGATTGGCTGCACCGGCACAGCTTCTTTAGTTGTGGTGCTGGGCGTGTCGCTTTTGCGTACCCAGACTCGACGAGTCTTCTTCGACTTTGGCAGCCTCTTCGAAGGACTCGCGCTACCATCAGAGATAAACTACTCATACGCCTGTTGATTGAGGTGTACCACCATTGTCTTCTGGGAGGAGCCGAGCTTATTGTCGTCAGACTGCGACACGACCTTCTCGTTGGAAGAGAGTGTGGTCCCTAATAGAGTCGCTAGCTTATTTTCCATTACAAGTGTTCGGAATAAACTTTATATATAATCACAAACAGAATAAAGTACAATATAGGATCTCGTTGGGATCCTAGGAGTACACTTTTATTTTTCTCTGGGAACCGTATCGATAGAGCGAGTGGTGATTGTTTGACTCCGTTGACGATCTGATGATGATCTCGAACTCTCTGAAGGTCTGAGTTGGTCTAGAATAGGCAGGGCTTGAAGATGATTGAAACTCTTGCAAGGGCTCTGGATACTAAAGAGGTTGAAAAAGTTGGAGAGCTGAAGTGGTTGAATGAAAGAATGATCCTTCTATTTATAGGTAGCAGAATGATCTGCTTATGTGCGCATATGTGATGCACGCATAGAGGATTTACGTCTAGGGACGCTACCTGTCTGACTTTGTTGGGCGCCTGGATGATGTGTCGAGGAGCTGGAACTGAATCTGTTTGGACTGTACTGTTAGGCTTCAGAGGAGCTAACATGTGGCAGTTCCTGAGATTTAGTTGTTGCTAAAATCTTGGGTGGTTGGCACCCATTTGAAGGCATAACTGAGTCAAAGATACGTGGCGCGTGCCAATTACTCAAAGATCTTTGCAGGTTGATTTGAGTTGATGCGCCTAGGATCTGGCGCATGAGGAGACTTGGCTTCTGATGAGAGCAAGTCTGGGCACATGGCTTTTGAGGCGCATACAGAGTTTGAGCACATGGCTGCGGGGGCGCATGTAAGTGATTAGTTGGCCATGTGGCAGAGCACAGCCGTAACAGACAAAAGAGTGATGATTGTGTCTCTCGACTTCTGTAAAAGCTGACTACTCAGACTTTGAGACGCATGCTGCTGTCATTTCGATCACTTTAGCATTAAATGCTTTGATGGGTAGAGAGATTTAGGTAGGCGCATCAGATGTACAGTGCATGGAGCTGACGAGCGCAGAAGCTGCATGGCGCATCTGTTTTGGTCAGCTTCGTTGATTCATTTGAGGCATTGATAACTCCTTGACTTAGCTGAGTTTGAGGTGACAGATTCATCGTCATTAATGCATGTTTATTGTACTGTCTTCGAAATAGTTGCCATTTGGCGCATGGGTTTGATTTGCCCTGGCCTATAAATAGTAGCATAGAGAGTTTGTTCGTTCATTTCATTCAAACTTATCATTTGAGATGAACTCGACTGATCTTCCTCCTTGGCACTACGGATTATGGATCTCCTCGTTCGAAAAAGCTTTGATTTTGACGACGAACTCTTTCAGAAGATTGAGATGTGCTGGGAGAGCTATGGACACAACAGCTCATGTTCGAGCCCCTTGTCGGCAGTGTTCTTCTACGAGATGGCATTGGGTGCCTATTGCATCCAAAGATCGGGGTCGTCGTGCCCCGACTTTCATTATGCTAGAAAAGCTACGGGTTTAGATTGATTGCCAACCCGCGTTCTGCTCAATAGATGCTTTATTAGCCGAAGCACCCGTGCGTTTGACGAGGAAGTGATTCGCTCTGATGAGTAAGGGTGATACGCCTAAACAGAGACGCCAGATTGATACGCCTAGTTGTAGAGTTTAGGCTTTTTTGTAATAGACTTTTTATTGTAATTATTTAGTCATGTAATAGATTTTTATATGATATAAAAAATCTACTCTTTATGTGCTTTTTATCTTTGTTGTCTTTGAATGATGCACTGACATTTGTCTTGTGTCTTCGGTGCATGATGTTTGTGGTACATAGAAACTTTGGTCTTTGGATGCGCCTAAAATTCCATGCTTCTACTGTCTTAGATGAGGAAAGGGGTTTTTTGTTTCACATACTGCAGTTGTAATAACTTGCAACTACCTGTTATATATTAAATAGCAATATTGCAGCAGGGGGGTTCCTTGTACACGTGTTCCGGTATATGTAGATGTTACCTACATGCTTCAGTAAAAGGGATTTGGAAATCAGCCTAGGTAAGTAATAGGGAACACGACCCATAGGGACAGATCTAAAACATATACAGTAGGCATATACTAGGGAATTGTAATACGGGTTCCAGTCCTTGTGGCTTGGTAAGGGAGTACAGATTTTGCCTATACAAAGGATGTGTGTATGGATGGCAAATTGGGTAGATGAATGTACAAGATTTGTAAACTTTACAAGTACAGTTTAACAACAAGCCTTACCTACTATGTACAAATTGATAAGCAGCAGTTATGGGCAGGAAACCAAGGTAACTAAGGTAAACTGCAGGTTAGCCAAGTCTCAAGTGCTAATTCCAGCAGTTTAGTACACTGCTAGATGCATCAGTTGCGTAAACTGCACAAGGCAGCATGCAGGGAATGTCAGTTAATCAGGGCATCATAGAAATAGGAAAGTTGGGTGACTAGATATCCAATAGAAAGATACAGTACCATGGGTATCAGAAGGTAGTACTGAGAGTTAGTATACCAAGTAGGAGGGTATCATAAATATACATGTATAATCACAAGCAACACATAGGCAAACAAGTTTATAATAGTGCATTAGGAAGAAAGAGGATCAGGTAGGTAATCGAGGCCCATGTAAATAAGCCTACCTAAATGAGGTAGAAATTATAACTTAGAAGCCTAATAGGAATTAGATAGGATCTGATACTTTTTCATTTCCATTTTATACTTATTGATTAGTAAACTCGTAAAATAGGTTGATTGGACTCGAATTTTGTACCAGACCTATATCATTAGCACATGACAAAAGGCAAGTACATATACTGATTGCTTCCACTTCATGATAGTTTTCCTTTATATGTTATACATATGTATCTTCTGTTTTGCTGACACGCTTGTTTCATAGGATTAGTTTTATGGATTCCATAAATGTATCATATTTTGTGATTACTATATTCGTGACTATTGTATCCAGATGATTACCATTCTCACCTATTCATTCCGTGACTTGAATCCATGAGTAATAGTCGAACGGGGAAATATCTCAATAAACGTGTGAATTACCCTTTCCATCCTATGGTCTTTCGTGACGAATAGTAGCCGTAAACGACACGTGCGGTTGGCTAGATTTACCCCCTTAACCGTTGACATGTCAAACACGATATTTCAAAATACTTAGATAGGTGTCAATTTATTTGATTCTTCTTGCTTTCGTCATCACACGCCATGTTGTCATATGTACATGTCTTCCTTCTAATCCTGACTGGATAACTAACTTTAGGCGATGAGTTAGTAGACTTATGCCCTACTTATTATGATCTTATTGAGCATATTACAAGAGAGACTGATCTTAACATACAGGGTAACCAGGAGGCGACATTAGCAGAGTTGCCATCTGTAGATGATAGTTAGATGGCATTTAGTTTTTAACGGATTTGTCTCCAGTAACCTTTTCGGTTATTTATTTTCCTTGAGGATTATTTTGACTGGGACCATCAGATTGCCATTTAGTATTCTTTGACTCTTTGAGATTACTTATTTTTCTTAATTTTCTATCTATCCTCTCTAACTTTGTGATTGAGTATATTTTAGTTGCTCTTGATTTATATGTGAAATTGGAAGTGATATGGAATATATAAACTGTGTGGTTTCGTTAGATAAATTTATTGAGGTTTTAGACAGCATTCTACCGCTGACACTATAGCGTAGGCTAGATGTACCTACGACTCATGTCCGAATTTTTGGGGGCACGTGCACATTTTTATGGTGGCCCATGCAGGTTCATTTTTACAACTAGTGCGATGTCGTAGTAGTACTTAGGACTAGAGTGTTGTTACGAGCCTGCAATTGAATATAGGGATAATAGGAATAAGTAAATACTCAATCACATCCTAGAAAATTCTTCCTTGATTTGAATTTGTTAAGTCATGCTCAATACTAGATCATTACCATCTTTTCTATTTTTGTCCTTCTTGAATGATTTCTTTCCCAAGCTATATCTAATGATTCTTGTAAATTCATTTTTTTAGAAATGGCACCCATGACTAGACCGTCCCATTCAGGAACACCTATAGCTTCAGGGATATCTGTTTCTCTCGGCCTAGGAGCTAAAGAGCAAAATTGGTCTCCTTTTCCCTAACCCAAAGATCGGAAGGCGGCATCAGTTGTATCAGAGAGCCCTTCCCTTCCTCTACCGCCAAGGGGAATAGCCCTATATTGTCCTTGGAAGGTATGCCCACTGATGCAACGTAACTATTTGAGATCCTTCGAGGCATGATGGAGACGCAGAGGGCTCAAACTGAGGGTCATAAGGAACCAACCGTAATAATGCGAGAAGGTATAGAGAATTCTCAACATCTGGCGGTATCGGCTATAGAAAAAGCCGCCTTCCCGCAACAGCCTTATCACAAGAAGGTAAACCATATCACTGATTTAAAGAAAATAAATCCGTAGGAGTTTAAGGGCATAGAAGGAATTCATTACGCGGATGAATGGCTCGAAGACATCGAGCACATTTTTCAAGTTGCACGAATTCCAACATATCTACAAATTAAGGTTGTATGATTACAGCTTCACGACGTTGCCTAGACCTGGTTCAGGAATGATCCTATGATCCCAGATCCACATCTAACCTGGGAGCAGTTCAATGACCTCTTTAAAAGGAAGTTCTACCCTGCAGTAGCTAGAGGTATTATGGAGAAGCAATTCCAGAACCTAGAGCAGGACAAATTATTAGTGGATGAGTACGTTGCAGAATTCGGTAGGCTGAGCCGATTCACGAAATACATGGTTAGAGACCCAGAGGACTGAGCGAAGATTTTGCCAGGGCCTAGCAAAGGACGTCCGAATTTATATTGCCTCCAGCAACAACTTTTACGGGCTTCCTAGTAGAAGCCTAGAGGATAAAGGCGGATTTTGATAGCAGACCCAAGTGGGATCGGGACTCGGTTGAAGGTAGCAATGGTTCAGGATTGATAAAGTGTCCCTAGCTTCAGCAAAGGACGTTCCAACATTAGAAACAACACCCTCCCCTGGTTAGAGCTCCCTCTTCCCTGTAGATTCTGCAGAGGTAGCCAGTTTCCTTTTGCAACTATTACATGAAGCCCGGGCATACATGAGTGGTGTACAGGAAGCGACTTGGAGTGTGTTTATATTGTGGGTGGAATACACACTTATACGGGAGTGTCCTTTAAGCCAATTCGTCCAGCTCAAGGAATAGCCCAGGTCCTGAGAGTACCAGCAAGGCCTGTGGTAGCTCAGCAGCATAGAGGAACCCTACCCACACAACAGTAATGCTTTGCCCAGCATCATCAGCAGGGCAAGGCCTTCGCCATGACGGCCGTGGAGGTAGACGTATTTACAGACGTGATAGCAGGTTCCATTCTCCTTAAAACTTTTCCAGCTATTGCCTTGTTTGATTCTAGTGCTACTCATAGTTTCATATCTATAGCTTTTGTATTTAAATATAGCTTTGTATCTGAGCCTTTGGATAGTAATTACAAAATCTCGACTGGCGGGGGCATTATCCTAGTTAAGGATATTTACGTCGGGCATCGCATTATCTTGGGAGGCTGGAAGTTGAGCGAAAGTTTACTCGTAATGCCACTCCTGAGCTTTGATATAGTTTTCAGGATGGATTGGTTGACTAAACATCATGCCAGTATAGATTATTGCCGTGGATGCATAGTATTTAGTCCGCCTGGAGAGTCTGCCTTTGAGTTTGCTAGAGGAGCGGGGGAGCAGCATAACAAGGCTATTTGTGGAGCCATGGTAGAGGAGAAAGAGCTACCTCACGCTATCATTGCGAAGTTTCTTGATGTATTTCCTGAAGAATTGCCCAAGCTACTACCTGATAGAGACGTTGAGTTCTCTATTGATCTTGTGTCAGGCATAGAGCCCGTATCGTAGCATGTAGATAGGGTCAACAACAAGGAGGCGGTAGAATTGAAGAAGCAGATTGATGAGATACTGAAAAAAGGATTTATTATATCGAGTTCATCGCCCTAGGTGCTTCGGTGCTATTTGTGCCAAAGAAGGATGGGTTTGTGCGTATTGTGCATCGACTACCGTGCTTTGAACAATATTACCATTAAAACAAATAACTGCTACCTAGAATTGATGATCATTTAGATCAGTTAAGTGGTACGCGGGTACTTTTAAAAGTTGACTTGAGGTCGGAGTATCACCAGGTGAAAGTGAAGAAGGAAGATATTCCGAAGACTGCCTTTCAAACTAGATACGGCCAGTACAAGTTTATGGTAATGTCGTTTCGGTTGACTAATCCCCTGACAGTCTTCATGAACTTGATGAACAAGGTGTTCCATCAATACCTTGATCAGTTCGTGGTAGTGTTCATCGACGACATACTTATTTATTCGAAGACACCTGAGGAGCACGATGAGCATTTAATTATGGAACCTGCTTGAGACTCTCATAAAAAAGAAGCTCTATGAAAAGCTCTCAAAATGCATTTTTCTTGGACAGAGTGGAGTTTCTTGGATAGATAAGGGCTAGAGAGGGGATTTCAGTAGATCCAAAGAATATTGTTTAGTAGAATCATGGACTACTCCAAGTTCTATTGTGGAGGTCAGAAGTTTCTTAGGATTTGCGGGATACTATAGGAAGTTTGTGAAGGATTTCGCTCAGATCGCAGAACCGATGAGTAGACTTACTCAAAAGGACATGGAATTCATATAGACAGAAGACAACTAGGCTGTGTTTGATTAGCTGAAGAAGAGATTGACTACAGCTCCAGTATTGACAATTCTATCCGGATCGGGTGGATTTTCTATCAATAGTGATGCTTCAGGTAAAGGCTTAGGTATGGTCTAGAGCAGAACAAGTGGGTGGTGGCATATGCATCCAAACAGCTGCGACCACATGAGAAGAACTATCCAACTTACGATCTAGAGTTGGCAGCGGTGATCTTCGCTTTAACGTTATGGAAACATTAATTGTACGGAGAGCATGTGGAGATATTCACTGACCACAAAAGCTTGAAATACGTTTTCATACAAAAGGAGCTGAATATGAGGCAGCACAAATGGCTAGAATTGATGAAGGATTTTGACATCTTATTACAGTATCCCCAGGGGAAGGCCAATGTAGTTGTGGATGCCTTGAGCAGGTATCCGGTAGCTATGTATTTGACAATAGACCATCACTTGTTAGCAGACTTTGAGAGTTTGGGTATTGAGGTTATAATTTCGAGAGTTGAGATGCAGATGATGGGTATGTAGATTCAGTCTAGAGTGATGAACATGATTCGAGAGGCACAGTATCAGGACAAAAATCTAAGAAGTATCATAGCTCAGGTGCAGGCTAGATTGTTAGATGATTTTACGATTACGAAGGATGGCTCGTTAAGGCACGGAGCTAGATTATGCGTATCTAGTGGTGATATGTGAGAGGAGCTAATGCAGGAAGCTCATCATTTTCAGTATTCTATACATCCTAGTGCTAACAAGATGTACAAGGACCTCAGGGATCATGTGTGGTGGTATGGTATGAAGCGAAAGGTGGCACGCTTTGTCACTAGATGTCTAGTTTGACAGCAGGTCAAAGCCGGAAGGTAGAGACCCGGAGGGTTGCTTCAACCATTACGATCCCCGAATGGAAGTGGGAACATATCACGATGGATTTTGTTTCTGGTCTTCTACGTTCGCCAGGAGGGAAGGATACGATTTGGGTTATTGTCGATAGTTTGACCAAATTGGCCCACTTTGTACCTTTCAATGTGGGATTGTCCACGGAGAAGTTGGCAAAGTTATATGCAAAATAGATCGTCATGTTGCACGGGGTTCCAGTAAGTATCGTCTCTGATTGGCATAGCAGATTCATATCCCATTTTTGGAGGACTTTACAGGCTAGCTTGGGTACACAGCTCAAGTTTAGCACCACTTACCACCCCAGACGGACAGACAATCAGAAAGGACTATTCAGATGCTTGAGGACATGCTGAGGACTTGTGTATTAAAATTCGGTGGATCATAGGATGACTATCTTCACCTGGTAGAGTTTGCATACAAAAACAGCTATAAGGCCAGTATAGAGATGTCTCCATTTGAGGCTCTGTACGGACGAAGATGTCGAACACCATTATCTTGGGTCGATGTGGACGAGAGAGCACTCTTGGGACCATACATGGTAGTTGACACTGCGGAGAAAGTGAAGCAGATTAGAGAGCAACTCTGCTTAGCTCAGCCATCGGAAACCATTAGAGTTTGAGGTATAGATTTTCCTTATTGTAGATACGTGTAAACTTATAGGTTACATAATAATATCCTGTGTGATTCTAGGTCGACGATTTGGTGTTCATGAAGTTATCTATGACACGTAGCATGATTCATTTTGGTGGGGGCGGTAAGTTCAGCCCAAGGTTTATTGGACCATTCGGTATCATTGAAAGGATCGGTGCAGTGGCATACCAATTGGCCTTGCTGCCTACACTGGAGGGAGTAAACAACGTATTCCATGTGTCCCAGCTGCAATGATACGTGGCAGACCCCAGCCATGTGCTAGATCACTCAAAGATTAAGGTAGGACCGAGCCTTAGCTATCAGGAGCAACTTGTGAAAATCTTGGATCGCATAGAGAAGGTGCTGCAAAACTAGACGATTTATTTGGTTCGTGTCACGTGGAGACATCACTCTCCGGGTGAATCTGCATGGGAGAGGGAAGACGAAATGCGCGAGCGATACTCCTACCTTTTCGAGCCATAAGGTATATTTCTACCTTGTGTCTATCTTTAAATTTCGAGGACGAAATTTTCTAAGGAGGGTAGATTTGTAAACCCTTGAACCAAATTGTATACCTTTAGAAAAGTGCTTAAAATATTAATATGTAAATATTAATTTAGTTAACATTAGAAAGGGAGTTTTGTAAAACCTATTTATTAAGGGTTTTAATGCAGTTAGTCAAATTCAATTTTTTTTGTTCTAGCTGATTCCTTAACATCCCCTGTATTTAAATTTGTTTCAAATTCAGATTTGATTTCTTCTAATCTCTTTAGAAATCGAAAATATCCTTAACCTTGGGTATATAAGAACAAAAATCCGATCCCTTTCAGAAACCCTCATGCAATACCAAGAAGCTTGGATCCCGATCGGGATAGTCTGTGTGCCATCGTCTTCATGGTGATCCCCATTTGTGCCCTCATATAACAGGTATCAATCAACCTTGTTTTCCTTGATTGATAGGGGTAATAGGTTATAACCCGTTTGTGTAATTGCTATAGAAGAAATCAGGGATCCTAAACCAATCTATGAACCTCAACATGATCGAGGATATGAGGATTCGATACGGCATCATATATGTGTGTTTCACAAACTCGGGTAGGATACAACAGAACAACCAATCAAGTACCTACAATGTTACTGACTCGACAGCAGTATACACAGGGAATAGGGTTCCTGTGTGCATAGGATTAACCAGGGATATATACAGCACTACCTGTGCGTATCTGTGCATATCTGTGCATATTCGTGTATTAGTCGTGACTATGTGTGGGTATCGTAAAACAATACTGAGTAGTAGATGGTGCACTATAATAGATGCCGAGGTGTACGGTGTTCTTGTGTGTATCATTTTTGCCATACACACATAAATATACGGGTGTCTGGCCTAGGCAGGGGTTACTAGGTACTAGGCTTTAAATATGCGTAAGTGTATGTGCAAGTATTTTAATGATAGGTTCAGTCGGGACAGGGTTAGTTCAGCAGGAAGATTTGCATGACCTAGATGTATCAGATAAAACAGGGCAGTAAGGGGGTGGTTGTACTATGATGATATGTGCACCTGTGTACTGCTATTGAACCCAGTAATATGGTAACTGGATTACCTAATATAGTATACAACAGGGAGTTTGGGGTTCTACAACAGGGGAAAGGCTGTACATGTATTGCAAAATACAAACTGCAGGTATAAGAGGGTAGCTGCATGTTGCAGTACAGAGCAACTCGTAGATATATGTATATGTATAGAGTATATGGTATTTTGCAATTGCTGGGAACACAGGTAGGAAACTGTAGACAACCACAGTTGTAGCAGTTATTAGCATGTGCTGGTTACCAATATCTTGTTAGATGTAAACTATAGTCATATATATATTTAGTACAGGAACTTCCCTAGCAAGGGTGACTAATGTACACTAGGGAGTATCAAGGGGTGTCCACGTGCAAGACAAAGTAGTCTTAGATGAGGGAAGGGTTCGTTTGTTTCACATACTGCAGTTGCAATAACTTGCAACTATCTGTGTGCTGGGAGGTATACATTAAATAGCAGTATAGCAGCAGGGGGTTCCTTGTACACCTGTGCATGGTATATAAAGATGTTACCTACATGCTTCAGTAAAAGGGGTTTGGAAATCAACCTAGCTAGGTAAGTAATAGGAAATACGACCCTAGGGATAGATCTAAAACATATGCAGTAGGCATATACTAGGGAATTGTAGTGTGGGTTCCAGTCCTTATGGCTTGGTAAGGGAGTGTAGATTTTGCCTATACAAAGGAGTGTGTATGAATGTCAAATTGGGTACATTAAGGTGCAGGATTTGTGAACTGCACAAGTGCAGTTTAATAGCAAGCCATAAATTGATAAGCAAAAGTTGTGGGTAGGAAACCAAGGTGACTAAGGTGAACTGCAGGTTGGCCAAGTCTCAAGTGTTAGTGAATTAAATTCCAACAATTTAGTATACTGCTAGATGCACCAGTTGTGCAAACTGCACTAGGCAGCATATAGGGAATATCAGTTAATCAAGGCATCATAGAAATAGGAAAGTAGGGTGACCAGGTATCCAACAGGAATATACAGTACCGTGAGTATCATAAGGTAGTATCGAGAGTTGGTATACCAAGTAGGAGGGTATCACAGATATACATGTATATGCACAGGCAACACATGGGCAAACAAGTTTAAAATAATGTATTAGGGAGAATGAGGATCAGGTAAGTACTAGTGGCCCATATAAATAAGCCTATCTGAAAGCGGTAGAAATTATAACTTAGAAGCCTAATAGAAATTAGATAGGATTTGATACTTTTAATTTCTAATTTATACTTATTGATTAGTAAACTCATAAAATAGGTTACTTGGACTCGAATTTGGTACCAGACCAGTATCATCAACACGGGATGACATGCAAGTACATATACTGATTGTTTTCACTTCATGATAGTTTTCGATTACATGTTATACATATGCATCTCTTGTTTTGCTAACACGTTTATTACACGGGATTAGTATTAGGGATTCCATACATGTATCATATTCATGATTACTATGTTTGTGACTATTGTATCTACATAATTACCATATTCTGGACTGTTCATACCGTGACTTGAATCCATGAGTACTAGTCAGACAGAAAAATATCTCAGTAGATGTGTGAACTACTCTTTCCATCCCATAGTCTTTCGTGATGAATAGTAGCCATACACGACACGTACAGTTGGCCAGATTTACCCTTTGTCGTTCACATGTCAAACACGATATTTCAGAACACTTAGATAGGTGTCGAATTACTTGATTCGTCTTACTTTTGTCATCACATGCCATGTTATCATATGTACATGTCTTCCTTCTAGCTGCTATGTCTTGGCGAGGTTACATGTTCCTTTACTTGGTATATGATGATGTTAGTTTACCTGTTAGCTTACATGACATATGTTATTTCATGTTCTATAATTTCGATAATGTTTTGAATAGCTTGTTATATGTGTACTTATTCCAATCTTGGCAGGATAACTATTTTTAGGCCATGAGTTAGAAGATTTATGCCCCACTTATTATGGTCTTACTGAGCATAATACAAGAGAGGTTGATCTTGACATACAGGGTGACCAGGAGGCGATATTAATAGAGTTGTTATTTGCAAATGATAGTTAGATGGCATTTAGTTTTGACCGGTTTTGTCTTCGGGAACCTTTTCGGTTATTCATTTTCCTTGAGGATTATTTTGACTGGGACCATCAGATTGGCATTTAGTATTCTTTGACTCTTTGAGATTACCTATATTCATTCATGTTCTATCTATCCTCTCTAGCTTTGTGATTGGGGATATTTTAGTTGCTCTTGATTTATATGTAAAATTGGAAGTGATATAGAATATATAAACTGTGTGGTTTCATTGGATGAATTTGTTGAGGTTTTAGACAGCGTTCTACCGCCAATACTACGACGTAGGCTAGACGTACCCATAAATTATGCCCAAATTTTTGGGTGCGGGTCGTGACAGTAGTAGGGTTAAAAGTGGTCGGGGGTGATGAGTATCTGTCTAGTAGAAAGGAAAGTGAAGGGCTGCTAGGTTTTTAAGATGTATATATATAAAATCCGTACAAAAAATGGTAGGGCGCTAGTTTTACATGAGAGAAAATAATTCAGAAGTTTTTTAGATTTGGTTTGGTGAGTTTTGGAGGAGATTTGATGATTTAAATCAAAGGTGTATCTCAAAGAGATTTGATTGGATCCAAATTAGGAAAGTGGTTATAGTATTTAAATCAAAGGTGTATCTCAAAGAGATTTAAATCAAAGGTGTATCTCAAAGTGGTTTGATTGGGTGCAAATAAGGAAAGTGGTTATAGGATTTGATTTAAATTAGATTTAATTAATGTGGCTACATATTAATCCACAAAAATCAATCTAAAATAGGTCTAAGAGGTTAGGACCCTAGAATAGGCTTTACGAACCCTACTTGGACTAGTTTTGGGTCGGTTGAATTTTTGTGATCGATTTCAGTCCAATATGTCTATAGTTTTGAATTATGTGCCATTTTAAAATAAATAGCACATAGAAACTCAATTGTGTGGCACACTATTGACATGTGCGTAGTAGGCTCAAAACAGATCAAAGCCATATATTTGGTCGAAAAGTTTAGATCGGGTTTGGGCCTCAAATCGAAATTGGAAAAATATATCAAAATTATGGTGAAGGATAAAATGACCATTTTAAACCAAAATTGTGCAAAAAATATGTAGTACAAGGGAACATATTTGGGTGGGACATAGTATACCAAAATGAAGGTAGACTCGTCTAGAACATAAATATGGAACTTATTTTGAAGAATTGGTCAATTTTGTGCCTCGAAAATCAAAGGTACGACAAAGTGTCTATACAACCATAATTAAAAATAAAATATGGTTTAATATATCAAAATCATACAAATAAAAATAAAATCCATAAAAAATTAGGGTGCTTGCAGATCACATTCCAGCAAAAATACAACATGCAACGGGGCCCGGTCATCCCAAAATACCTTATGTTTGTGATCCCCAGGTGGATCAGAAATGTTTCAGAACTACCCCATAACAAAAGCTATAGTTCACGTCAATATTACCTTTGAACTACTCGGTTTTCACTACCCCAACTAAACTTAGCAAATACGTCCTCGTGGCCCAGCTGCTCTGGGACATTTTCTTATAATTTTCCCTAGTAGAAAATAATCATGTCCATATCACCTCTAAATTGTCCTTTACATCCCTATATAGTTTTATCTTACCACGTTCGTATAACCCCTGAGTAAGATTCCTCTAAACAGAACGTATGTTTACCACGTCCATATTACCTCTAAATAAACATTCTCACCTAGCAATCTTTGTATCATCTTTACCAAAAAACATTCACGTCCATATCACCACTAAATGTTTTCCTACTTCCCACAAAGTTATATCCTACCATGTTCAAATAACCTCGATGTAACATACCTTTAACAGGATTCTATTTATCGTGTCTGCATCACCTTTGAGTAAACAGCCTACCAATCGACTTTTCACTATCACGTCCATAACACCTTAGTTTTTGTTGTCTCAACTTACCATCTATGCCTAATTCTAGGTGCGTTAAGGATGTTAAGTCCATACAAAAAAATTTAGCGGAGTTACTCACCTGACTTCGTAACAAAAAATGAGTAAGAAGATAAAAGTCTTTATTTCTTTATAAAGCATAAAAGAGAAGAGACTACATTCATTCAAAAATCAAAACAAAAGGGAAAAAAGAAGGGGGACAACAAGCTAGGGAACGATATTCGTACAAAATTCGTCAATGCGACACTTCATAGACTCGGCCTAGCCTGGACGTTTGCCACAGCTCGGCGTTCGGCTTCTTATCGTAAGGTCGCTCCTCCTTCAAAGATAATAGACTTCATGTTAGACGCTTCTAGTTTTTCTTTTCGATCGTCCAAGCGTATTCCTCCGCCTTATGGCGATAGGTCACTTGCTTATTAGCCGCCCTCTGCGCTTTAGCTTCTAGACCGTCCTTCTTCTCTTGGAGAAGTCGGATCTGTTCCCCAAGCTCCATTATCCATTTAGCCAAGGTCTCCTGTAGGCAGGCTTGGGCTTCTTCGATGGTTACAGCCTCCAATTCCCTGGCACTAGCCTCTGCCATATCGCGTTCGAGGATCCATCGATTAGACAAGTACCAACTTGGTCTCAGAGACCTCGACCGACAGCTTGTCTAATACCTCATCCCCTATGGACTCAAGGTTATTAGATTTTAAGGCTTGAAGCTCCATAAGGCGATGTCCCAACCCACCTAAGGATGCTTCAAACACGTCTGTTCGACATGACAAAAGGTTGAACGAACTTTTTGTATATTGAACGTAAAAAAGAGTACAATTGATTCTTATGCGAAGAAATCTAAGTACAAAAGTTTCTGAAAAAGTGTGACGGTGGAGATCTAGCACTACAACGGCTCCTTTACTCCGTTGACGATCCGATGATGATATGAGACTTGCTCTGACATTCTGGTGCCTTTTATGGAACTCTAGGATTGCCGATCAGGAGGACGCCAATGTTGAATATTTTGATAATTCTGTGGGTCTTCGTTGGGGAAAACCTCTCCTATTTATAGGGGAGAGAGCCACATATGCGATATGCTTTAGGGTTTCGAGATATGAAGGAATCTGCTGTCCTTGCACGATGCAGGCTTCTGTGGCGCTGACACGTGGCGGGTGTTGAGATTCCCCTCAAACGAGATCTCTGGTGGTTATCAAAATAATCGAAGGAGGTGAAACGTGGCGTGTACCGATTTGCTTGTTCGGATGTAGCCGAGCAAATCTTAGGATTTCATCTCAGATTTGGATTCTGTGTAATCTTCGTCCGAGATAATCAATCTGATAAGACATTTGCAATTATCAACTTGATCAATCTCAATCCTATCTTTGAGAGAGGCGATTTAAGCAAATCGATTGGGTGGGACCATATCGTCTGTGCTTCAGGCAAGGCTGACTGCTTTTTGGGGCGACGAGTAGGACTATGCTTCTGGAGACGATGGAGCCTCTGTGCTTTAGGGCGACAAATGGACTATGTTTCGAAGATAACGGGACCTCTGTGCTTTTAGGGGCAACGAGTAGGCTGTGTTAAGGTAAAGTCATTGTGCTTTAAGGTGACGAGTAGGATGCGCCTTCAGATTGTAAACCCCCTAAATTTATAAGATTTATTATTATTATTATTATTATTATTATTATATAAGAGGAAAATGTACCTAAGGTCGACCTTAGGTAAGTTACCTAAGGTCGACCTCATTTTCCTCACTTTACAACATTTTTTTCTTGAATTTTTTTTTATGGGATTCATCTACACCTTATTGTTTGGCAACATACCAAATTTTAAGAAAAAATAATATTGTTTAGCCCCCTATCAATAAGGTGCAAAATCGATGGTATAGCAGGAAAGTTTTAGACCGTCGATTTTGCAAGGGATAGATAGGGGGCTAAACAATATTATTTTTTCTTAAAATTTGGTATGTTGCCAATCAATAAGGTGTAGATGAATCCCATAAAAAAAAATTCAAGAAAAAAATATTGTAAAGTGAGGAAAATGAGGTCGACCTTAGGTAACTTACCTAAGGTCGACCTTAGGTACATTTTCCTCATTATATAATATACACTACCATATTTCAAATAAATAGTTTGGTATTGTTATAATTTTATTAAAATAATAATTTATACCTACAACTATTGTGGGCCATATATTAACTCTAAACAAATATATTTTATGAAGAATAAATATTTTGATTTTTTTGTTGTTAATAAGGTTTGTTATTTTTGGGGCCTTATTGCAGATGCTTTTAGTATATAACTAAATATTAGATTATATATAAATAATAAGAGTTTTAAAACAAAACCAAAAGTATATATATATATATATATATATATATATATATATATATATATATATATATATATATATATATATATATATATATATATATATATTGGAAGGATAAGTATTATCATGGAGTTTTTGTAGACTAAACTGCTAACTGTGAGTATTTGGAAAATTTTAGAGCAAATTTTACTTTATATTAGAAATTTTGCATATAATTATAGGAGATCTTATATGCATATATGCATTTATATAGAAAAAAATAGATTTTGTGAATAGTACGAAGCACTGTTCAGTAATCTCCTCCTCGAGCCGACAGAGTAGGGCTCTGTACGCGTATGAGAAGGAAACAAAAAGAAGAAGTTGATGGTGGTTCAAATCTCCTTTAAATAGTAACCAATCTTTCCACAATTTAATCCTATCAACTCCTCATCCAAATCTCCTCCCAATCTACTCCAAATCTAAAACCCTAGATTTACTACGATTCAAATGGAGTTTTAAACTCGGATCCTCTGATCGAGTATATACTCGATCAAGGAAGTGGATCCAAAGACCCATTGCAAAACTGCCGACAAAGCAAGTCCCATCTTTCTACTCAGCGACCCCTGGACTTCAGCGTACCCCCAGCAAACCTCGACCATCCTCGTATGTCTACCTCGCAAAGAAGGCAGTGGCGCAACAGCAGCACCTACAACAACTTTTTGGTAACTTGGCGACGAGTTTTCGTCGTCGTTCTTCGATCGTTTTGAGAACCAATCAATCTGGTATGTACACAACCCTACCATCTAGAAACCCTAGAAAGTAGATGAATTTAATTCGTAGTGAATGGCATGAGAAATTGACCCAAAAGTTTAGGAAAATTTTAGTTTTGTAAAAAAAAACAGAACACAGAAAAGGGTTCCCAAACCCCTAAATTGGAAGACAGATTTCTGTCGAACAAGTGACCAATTTGCAAAACTACCTGATCAAACTTATAGACAACCTATAGGGCTGCCGAACCTTTTTTACAGAAGTCGATGTCGACGACTGTGCACCGAGAAATCAGTTTCCCAATATTGACAAAAAAACTGTTTTCAAACAATTAGAATTTTTAGAAAAATCTCCGATACGGCGTGCGCCCCGACAAACCGAGCGACGTGATCGCACACTATACACATCGAAAGACGCATATGGATATTTTCTACGTGTGGGAACTGACGGAACACGATTTCGTTGCGGGTGTGCGACGAAATCAGTACATATCCGTCAAAATATCCCCTATCGACCTTTTGCAAACTTGGCCATAACTTTGTGCACGTTCGTCGTATCGAGATGAAACTTGTGCTATCAGGACCGAATCATTTTTCTGGTCCTGTGTGTCAAGTTTGGTCTGATTCTGAGAAGGTCGATTGGAACGTCTATTTGGCGGGCTCGCGACCCGCTCCAACAGGCAAATTTGTGTACGGCCCGCTGAAATCTAACTTTGGATATACAGTTGGGTTTGTCTCCTCAAACCGGACCCGTAGACATATAGTTTGACAACTTTAGAGACCGTAGGTACTGGCACGCTTTTCGGTACAAAGCGGGTCCAACGGCGGACATCGTTTTGACCCAAAATTATGATTTTGTCCCTATTCCAGAATTTGACTTTTGGACATGCATTTCCTAGACATATCTTTTACACTGGAAACGTTCTTGATGTTTGTTTCAGCATCCGGAGTCGTTAGTGGATTTTGAGTTTCTTGCTGACGCTTCTGATCGTTGGATTTGCTATTTCCGCACAACCAGACAAGATACCTTGTCTTATTTATTGTTTATAATTAGATGCATCTTTATTTATTTATTTACTGTATATTTATTATCTGTTTTCAGTTGGATCCATTACTTGCTATTTTTAGTTCACTTTATTTTGCTTTCAGTTATTTTTTCTTCTTGCCTTTTTGTATGCATATGGATCAAGTCTTAGCGAACTACCTTCTGTTAGTGACCTTGGGAGGGAGAAGACAGTTAAATGTATGGTCTACCCAAATTCAAAAGTCGTAGTAACTGCGTACTATGGTAGTCATGTCACGGTGGTCACTAGCCTCGAGCTATATGGACTGATGGGTCACGTGGGCCGCTAGCCTCGAGTTATGCCGGCTAATAGTATTGGTACTTGACGTGTGCGTGTTGTGAGTTGTTACCTTGTCCTGGGGGAGTCAGCCTTCACCTGCCCATACATCGAGATGCCTTCTAAATTTCCTACTAGAAAGGTTAGGAGACCCAGTCAATTTCATGTTCCAGTCATGGCATGGAAAAATGTCACATCGCAAAATAGTGTGTTACCCCTTTTCCTTGTTTGGTTGTAGGGGTAGCCCACTGTTTCGATGATGGGATATTGAGCAGTGTTATGGTTTGGACACCTTACTTTTATCTTTACTTTATGGTGCATTTATATCCAGTTCATATGGCATGTTCATCATGTGTCTTGTTACGTCCCTCTGAGGACCTGGTGATCTCTCCAGGTGTAGGCAATTTTTCGCAGGAGTATGGATCGACACTGGATCCTTCATACCTTGATAACGAGGCATCTCCCGCTGATATCTAGATTTATGTTATTCTTTGAGACTCATAGTGGACATCTACTTTATTTTAGATTATTTTCATAGTTGTTTGGTGTAGGCATGTCTACCCGGCTATCTTTTGACTCACTCATTTATTCTATTTGGACTTCTTACATCTTCTGTGTGTGCTATGGATGAGATATAGTTTTATGATGTTTTGGCCTACGATTTATATTATTACAGCTTATGTATATATACGAGGATTCCATATATTGGAGTATTCTTCGTATATATGCAGCTGACATGTCCACGTACTTGGTCCTAAGTATTTTAGGACCAGGGCGTTACACAGATGGACCATTTTACTGTGCTTTATAGTAGCGGTCGTGTTTGTGCTGGAGGCAAACAGTGTCTCCCAAGTCTTTGCTGAGAAAAAAAGGGCCGTTGAACAGGCCGGGTACTTGGATCGAAGCAGTTGTCTGTGCTTCTGAGAGGGGGATGTACTGTCTACGCCTTGGAGGCAAAGGGACATAGTGAGGTGCCTGCATCTCCGGTTGGAGACAGCTTGGTTTTTAAGTCTTCTTTTCAGGAGAAGTAAATGACTACCCTTGAATGTAGACTCCTTCTTAATTACCACCGTTAATTAGGGAATTCCAAGGAGCATTTGAATAGTTTGGAGACTAACTTGAGTGGGCCTATTAATTGAGACCCATTGTGCCGAGTCCTAGGCTCATCCCATTAATGGGAAAATTTTGACCGTCGACCAAGTGGCCTATAGTTTGGACTAGTCCTGGTCCTATAAAAGGGGAAGTGTTCCTCTGAAGAGTCGCTATCTTCTTCCTGGCACCCTTCACCACCATGTTTGATCCAGACTTAGCTTCAGACGGTCGCTGGCCTTGCATAAGTCGGCTGTTGGTTGGGGCTTCTCTCGTTCGAAGGGGCCATGTTCTTATAGAAGACCTCTTTGTAGAAGGAGCTGTCACCGCTCTTGAGAAGTATCCAAGTATCCTTCCTAAGTAATTTGACTTTGGGCGACGTCTTGGAGGTCTTGGAGGTCCTGACGATCGAGTTTGGTCCGGTTGTCAGCCTGAAGCACTACAGGTTGTACTCGGCTCTGCTCGTTCTGGGCTTTGTGACCTACTACGCCTTCAGGGAGCTCGGGCCAATAGTTTCTTCAGGAAGTTGCTTGCTTTTGCCGAGCAATTGACGCGCATTTGGAGGGTCGTGCGTACAAGAAAGTCAGAATGCGCCTTGATGGAGGTAAATATTCTAGTATGCGTATCAAGAGGAAAGACGCCTGCACTTTGATGAAGACTAATTCTATTATTGACTCCTCTAGGGTCTGTTGAACCTGTGATCGATCCTTTGTAGAAGAAGTAGAATTAGTCCTTTACGTATAGTCTTGATGAACCTGTAATAGATCTTTGTAGTCTTAATAACAACAAAACTTCTTTCCGTATCTTATGTTATCTTTTTAATACTCGGTCGGCGCCTTTGTATCATCTGCGCTGTGGTGGAGGAATGTTATCTACTGAAATTTTTCATGCTTCTACAAGACCTCCTTCAAAGTGTCCCGAACTTGGGTCAAGCTCGGGTTACTTTGAACAAAAGCATGAATATGTGGCATGAGCGTACGTGCTTGGTGATGTTTCAGATTCTTGTCTCTATGTATGTAACTATGAAGAGTCTGTAATAGGTCTTTATAGCCACATGTTTCTGCATAAAAACTCTTCTGTTCCCTAAATTTTTTCTTCAACATAAGGAGGGGTCATTATAGAAGACACACCTAACCAGAGGTAATATGAACATGGTAGGCTAAATCTTTGCTGGGATGTAGAACAATAATTCAGAGGTAGTATGAACATGAACTATTTTCTAGATAGCCATGATAATCATAGGATCAACACGGAGAGAACGACTACTCAGAGGTAATATGGACGTGGTAGCTGCATCGTCTGGGTGTAGAGGAGCAATCCAGAGGTAATATGGACATGAAATGCTTCATCTACTGGAGAAAAGATATAAAAGAAAGGAATCCCCTTACCAGAACCCATAGGCACTCTTAGGGGATGCGAGAGCCTATGCCAGTTTCATCTTCAGGCGTAATACTTCTTTAGGAACTTGTCGTTAATGGCATCATTAGCAAGTCACCATTGGGTTTGGCTAGTCGATAAGCACATTTGAAGTATACCATTTCTATGACGAACGGTCCTTCCCACTTGGGCTCGAACTTCCCAGCCGTCTTGTGATTCATTGCCATCGGCCTTCGCACTGCTAAGACGAGGTTGCCCACTTGGTATGATCTTTCCCGGACTCTTTTGTTGAAGGCCCCCGAAATACGAGCTTGGTAAAGCTCGATCCTTTGCTGCTTTAGCAAGCATTTTTCATCCAACGCTTTCAACTCTTGTAACCGTTTGCGCTGGTTATCTTCTGTTGGCCCATTGGTCATGGTCAAACATAATTTTAATAATTGATCAAACACTGTCTCGATATACGAATCAATTCAGATGTTTACTAACGACGTTTTGGATACTGATCAAAGATAGATATCTACTCAGTTCAAGACCGAAGCTGTTTGCCACTCAAGATGTATTTCCTTTAAAGCAATATAATTTTTATTTTTTATTGAGTCTAGGAATACATTGTACACCAAGTCGTACTGGCAAATAGGCTATCCGAAATCGTTTTTCAAAACTGACCTATCTTTTTAAAATTGACCTATTTTTTGAAAAACATCTATTTTACAAAAAGCTTTTGAAGAATTTTTCAAAAAGCCAAAATTATTTTTCACAAAATCAACTGACCAAACCCTGACAGAACTCAGCCAGAGTTCGGCCAGAGTTCGGCCAAGTTGAACATTATGTGAACGTTTGATTTTGAACTTGGTCTCCCTTCAGTTGCGGTTGGTTACAAAGAGTTCTGTCTGAATTCTGCCCAAATTTTGTCAGAGTTCTGCCTTTGGAAAAACTATAAATAGAGAAGGATTTCGATCATTTCAACACACTAATTCACTTTCATCTCTTCATTTCTAAAGCTTATATTTCTTCCAAAGAGTTCTAAAAAGCTTCCATTTTCAAATCCCAAGCCAGTTACAATCCTCTAGTCGATTTGCCAGTACGGTGCGATCTAGAAGTTTTAGAGCAATTGTAATCAGAGGCTTGATTGAAGATTGACTCTTCACAATTAAAGTTGGTCGAGTTCTTCGTATCAAAGCTCGCGTCTGTAGAAGTTGTAAGGACTTCGTATGAAAACTTACGAGATTTTCCAATAGTGGATTCAACTAGAAGCTAGAGTTCTTCCGACTGGACTAGTCCTCACAAGAAAGAAACCAGTATAAATCTCTGTGTTTGTGTTTGCCTTCTGATCACTCTTTTCATTACTGTTATTTATTTTGTGATTATTATTATATCTGTGATCTAACTGCTAACGAGTTTTTGAATTAGGAATATTCCGCTGCCTACTCTATTCACCCCCCTCTAGAGTATTCTGCTTTACGATTTCGTTCCTACAATTGGTATCAGAGCAGGTTATACAGGTAAAGTAAGGTAAAATTGCAGCTATATTCACTTTTTTTCAATTGTTATATAGATCACAGAACTACACATGGCAACTGTAAAATTTACAAGTGAAGGCCAAGCCACAAACAGACCTCCACTGTTTGACGGCACAAACTACACTTATTGGAAAACACGTATGAGTTTTTTTCCTAAAATCTCTTGATTTTGACTTATGGTCTGTAGTTATTGATGGCTACAAAAAGCCTCCTTATGTTAATGTTGATGGAGTTTTAGTTGAAAAACCCCACGACAAATATACAGAGGATGAAAAGAAAAAGGCCAGTCTTGACGCACGTGCTATTAACGCTTTATTTTGTGATTTAGACAGAACTAAATTCAACAGGCTATCTACTTGCACAACATCAAATGAAGTGTGGAAACTTCTCGAAGTAACACACGAAGGAACAACACAAGTCAAGGAGTCAAAGATCAGCAGACTTACTCAGGAGTACGAGGCGTTCAAAATGATGCCAAATGAATCAGTTACTCAGATGTTTACAAGATTCTTAGATATTGTAAATCCTTTGTCTTCACTAGGCAAGGAATACAGTAACCATGAAAAGATTCGCAAACTTCTACCAGCTCTCACAAAGAACTGGATTCCAAAGGCTACAACAATTATTGTAGGAAACGACCTCTCAACAATGTCTCTGGAAACACTCATGGGTAAGTTACTTACTCATGAGTTAGAAATTCAAGATTTTGAAGATGCTACACCAAAGGAGAAGTCAGAAAAGTCGATCGCACTCAAGGCTCAACATAGAAGAACTGTCGAAGATGATTCTGACGACAGCGACTCTGACTCTGAAGATCAAGCTCTTATAGTAAGAAAATTCAAGAAGTTCATGAGATTTAACAGAAGAACAAAAGATAGCAACAGCAACAACAACGAGGAAGATCCTATTTGCTACGGATGTAAGAAGAAAGGACACATGAAGAAAGATTGTCCAACAACATCATCATCAAGAAAAAGCAGCAAATATGACAAAGGCTACCTGAAGAAGTCTACATCAAGGAAGTACGCCAACACAAGCATATAGCATAAAAGTGAAGCCAGCGATTCAGAAGACGAACAATCAAATGACGCTGCAAATGTATGCTTAATGGCTTGCGATCAGGTAATCACTAATCCTCTATTTGATCCTTATGATAATTTACCTTTGAGCAACTAGGAGAGGCTTTCAGTGATCTGTTAAATGATTACAGGAAACTGCGTAGTAAATATGAAACCTCTAAGAAGGTACTCAAAGAGTACAAAGGTGAAATAGAAAGACTTACCGACCAACTAGATCATGTTAGAAATAATGACTCTTCTATTGAGTCTGGTGAGCTTTCATCTATTAAGTTGTTGTTACACGAGACTATTAAGTTATCCGAAGAAAAAGACCAAACCATCATCCAGCTAAAGGAAGACCTATCTAAGGAGAGAAAGAGTCTCCAGTGTGCACAATTCAGAATAAAAACACTTATATATGACTACACTAGATTATATGACACTTCCAAAAAGTTGGAAATTAGTTTAGGAAAACGGCCCGAAGTTGCTGCTTCCTATTCTAACACGTGTCAATTACCGAATTATCGGAACACGTCCAAACCAAACACTGTCAGACCAAACCATACCAAACCTATGCCCAAGAAGACTAATAGGCATGCATTCTTCTATACTAGAAAACCAAAACCTACCAATCAAGCACCTCATACAACTTTCAACACTCAACATACAAAATGTCATTATTGTGGCCTCATTGGTCATATATCCTCTGCATGTAGAATCAGAAAGTTAGTAGATTTAAATGTTTATGCATGGATACCAAAAATTAACCAGTCAGGACCCTACAAGAAATGGGTACCAAGAGTTTCATCTGCAAATTATTTTGTAGGTGGAACACCCTTCACATGCTAGAAGCAAATGGATCCTCGACAGCGGTTGCTCACGGCACATGACCGGTGATGCTTCATTATTCGCAATACTGTCGAAGAAGAATAAAGAAGGATACGACTCCTTCGGTAATAATTTAAGAGGGTACATAATCGGTATCGGTGACATTGGTAAGGCTCCCTATCCTGTGATTAAAGATGTCTGTCTAGTTACCGAGTTAAAACATAATTTGGTCAGCATAAGCCATTTAGCTGATCATGGTTCTGGCATTAACTTCATCAAAGACAAATGTACTATAGTTGATATTTCAACTGGTAGTACTATCTTTGAAGGTATCAGGGAAGATAACATATATGTTTTCTATCTGTTAGAAGATGCTAACAAAGCAGGTAGATGTTTGATGGCTAAAAGTGTTGAGAGTCAACTATGGCATATGAGACTCGGTCATGCAAACATGAATACAATTTCAAGACTATCTACAAAGAAGTTGGTACGCGGCTTACCGGACATATCTTTCAACGTATGTAGTGAATGTGAAAAGAACAAAGCTACCCGATCCGCATTTAAATCCAAGAACGCTGTAAGTACCACTAGACCTTTACAACTGTTGCATATGGACTTATTTAGACCAAGTAGAATTGCTAGTCTAGGAGGTAAGTTATATGCATTTGTCATTGTAGATGATTTCTTTAGATATACATGGGTATATTTTCTTGCACGCAAAAATGATGTATTATCAGAATTCATCACCTTTTGCAAGAAAGTACAGAATGAAAAAGGGTTCATAATTACTCACATTCGTAGTGATCATGGCGACAAATTTGAGAATGCAGAGTTCAAGTAATTTTTTGACTCACACGGTTATTTGCATGAATTCTCTTGCGCTAGGACTCCACAACAAAATGGAGTTGTGGAACGTAAGAACATGACTCTATCTGAAATGGCTAGAGTGTCACCCTCACTTTTCCCAGTTAGGGATAAAATAGTAATTTTCCATTTTATAATATTTTTGGAAATTTTATTTCATGAATATTATTATTTAATTATTATAGGAGTCGGGTTCGAATTTTATTGTATTCCGAGTTAATTCGGGACCCCGGAGAAATTCGACTTGAGTCGTAATTAGCATGTTATTTAACCATGACCCATCACACTAAACTTTTAGGTTTAGGAGTTTGGACTAGTCCCCCATGAGTAATTAAGTTTAATTATGATTTTTATTTATTTTTAGCATTTTTCAAAACCCATTTTGGATTAATTTTGCATATAGGCTTAGGGAGGGGCAAATTTGTAAATACAAGTGCCCCTTCCATGGCCACCATGGCCGGCCCCTATAGGCACCCCCTCCACCTATCCTTTCTTCTTCACTAAGTCTTCTTCCTCTCTCTTCATTCATTTCTTCCAACTTCTTCTTCCTCTTCCAAATCTACAACAAGGTATGTCATTTAAACCCTCATAAATTCTCCCATTTTAATTATTCTTTCACATAAATTATAGGGGAGACCATTCTCTACATGTTGACCCTAGATTTTGTAGGTTTCCTTAAATTATAGTTTAGGAATTTATTTATGGTTTTATCCTTTTAGAGTGTATATATATATATATATATATATATATATATATATATATATATATATATATATAGAGAGAGAGAGAGAGAGAGAGAGAGAGAGAGAGAGAGACATATGTATGTGTGAATGTAGATTTGTATGTGTGGGAGTGTGTGTGTCCATGTGCGAGTGTGTGTCCATATGTGTGTGTGAGAGTGTCTATATTTTTTTTTTTTTTTTACATATATATATGTGTTGTGTGTGTCCATATATATATAGATACATATATAAAATATATATATATATATATATATATATATATATATATTTATATATATATATATTTTTTATATATATATATATATATATTTTTTTTATATATATTTTATATATATATATATATATATATATATATATATATATATATATATATATATATATATATATATATATATATATATATATATATATATATATAGATACATATGTGTGTGTGTGTCTATATATAAAATATATATATATATATATATATATATATATATATATATATATATATATATATATATTTATATATATATATATATATATATATATATATATATATATATAGATATGTGTAGATATATACATGTGTGTGTGTGGTCATACATATATGTGTGTGTGTATTTGTGAGTACAGAGAGGGGAAGGGAATGAGAATTAGTTGTGTGAGAGTGATATATATATTAGAGAGATTGAGAGAGGATTAGAGGAGAATTAAGAGAGAATTAGAGGAGGAATGAGAGGAAGAGAGGGGGAGCAGCCAAGGCACCAAGGGGGGGGCCTAGGGAGCTGCTGCCCCCCCCCCCCCCCAATAACAGCAACAAAACAGCAGTAGTAGCAGCAGCAGCAAGCTGCAATAGCATCAGCAGTTAGCAGCAGTAGGAGCAGCAGAGCACCCCCCAAACCACCCTCTTTTGACCCCCCATAACTCCCACTATATGCCTAATATATATGTATGTATATACACTATATATTTAGCTATTTGGACACCTATTTGACCCACTAAAATAGCCCCAAGAACTTGTCCCAAGAGGGTGTGGAAAATGGGTTGAGTGAGTGAGTGAATGTTAAGTTAGGATTTTAGTTAAGGGGTGAAATTGAGTTCCGTGATTCGGAACGCGCCGAAACTTGGAGGGGACATAGATAATGTGATTTAGATTTTGTGGGTAGGCTTCGGAGTTGGAATCGGGGTTGCGTGTGGGCTTGGGGAGACGGTATCGCACCGCACCATCCCATATCTTGAAATATTTACGATAACGGGTAAACGGGCGATACGGACCGTAAGATGGACTGGATGTCCACTTACCCTAGGAAACTTGGTAGGTAATGGTTGTATAGGCTAGTACCCTACTACCCTAGGAAGCACGGAGTGGAATTCCTAAGGGAAGGCCACTTGGCGTCGAGTTAGAACGGTTTAAGGGTAAATGTTAAGGGGTAATCGGGTAATTTCGAGATACGGAGTTCGGGTAGTCGGATTGACTTGAAACTTGGGTGGCATGTTGGGTACACCCTACAAATGTCATATTTGAGCCAATTTTGGCTCGGTTGACCCAGAGTTGACTTTTTACCCAAAAGTCAACCGTAAGTCAACACTTTGTCTAGATTTGACCAAATCGAAACCAGAGTTGACCAGTTGACCAAAAGTCAACTGTTGGTCAACATTTGACCAATTTGACCTAGAGTTGACCAGAGTTGACCAGGGTTGACCAGTTGACCAAAAGTCAACTGTAGGCCAACTCTTGACCCCGTTTGACTTTCTTCGACTTGTTTTGACCTGTGATGACTGGTATGACCTAGGGTTGACTTGGTCTGACTTAGATTGACTTGATATAACTTGATTTGACCTAGATTTGACTTGACAGGACTTAGTGTGACTCAGTGAGACCTAGTTTGACCTAGATTGCATATCATTCATTATGAATCATTCTTAAACTTGTTTAAACCTAAATTAACATACAGTATCTCATATTTAGGTTTCTGATTACCGCTCTGAGCATTGATATACCCTACAGCTCAGGACAACAGGCAAGTACATTTACTGATAGTTTTTATTGTCTTGATATCTGCTATATCCGATTCAGTCGTAGTGTCTTACTTGATTCTCAGTCACGATAGTTCACGGACTATTACACGTTGGATCATGACATGAGATGTTGTTCCTGGATTTCTGGGTATATTGGTACACTTTCTGTCTTGTTCCCTGTACTTGTATAGACACCGATTTCTAAGGGGATTTGCTACCCTCTTACGGAATCACGTGCCATGGCGTGTCATGTCCAGATCTATTGTACTATTCGGGGATGGGGAATTATTAGGGGCTATGTGATCCAAGCCACCCTGTCACTATTCATGTGCTCGCGCCACTCTCCCCTCATGAAGGGTGTAGCGAGATCCTTTTGCCTTGTGCTCGTTATCCAGGTTGGCCGGTATGACTTTCCGTTGAGGTCACCGCGGATTGCCGGGCCAAGTGGATAGCCTGTCCTGTCACTTATCCCAAGCCGATCACATATCGCTCTAATAATTCAAGTCACTTTTTATATTTACTTTATCTTATCGTATATCCTGCTCTGTTCTACATTCAATATTTCTCACCATGCCATGATATACAGTTACTCACATGCTCTACTTGCCTTTATATTGTACCTTGATTTAGAGACTAAGTTCTGCTCGGGAGAAGAGTTACAACCCCGGTCCTTGTTTGGTTAAAGGGTTGTAACTCGGCTTCCGAACGGTTCCCAAGTTTTCATATATCTGTCTCGTAGTTTATTATACTGTCTCTTATAGAATTTGTCAATTCACATGGAACTGCTGTTAGTGCTTGTACTTGCTCATTTTCCTGACAGGATACCGTTATGATATATTACAGATGATTCTGAGTCGGACTGCTCGACCTATTATGGGCTCGAGTCAGATGGAGTAGCCTTGGATCGTGGCCTTATAGTAGAGCCACTAGATTTTGTACTTCCAGAGTAGTGTAGATTAGCTAAGTTTGACTGGACTGCGATCCAGCTAGCTTTATCAGACTGTAGCTTCTATATTATATTTTGAGACCCTGTGATGTTGTATATATCTGCACTTGTATTGGACTCTGGACTTATTTACTCTTTCATCTATCATGTCTTTCCTTCTGAGCTATCTACCTTAGTTTTATTCTGTGATTGAGACTGTATTGATATGTCACCTCCATTCGGAGAGTATATACTATACAGGTACATTTATACTGTTAGTCATAGTATTTACAGACGTTATATACAGCGTTCTACCGCCGATACTGCGGCGTAGGCTGGACGTACCCACGTGCTCGTGCCCCTCATAAGGGTTCGGGTCATGACACATTTTTGTGGTGGCCCATGCAGGTCTGTGTCGCAATTAGTGCGATCTCGTAATGGTGCTCGACTTAGAGTACTAATTACGAGCCTGTAATTAGGACGTAGGACCTAGGACATGATAGGAGTTTCTCAATCACACCTAGGAAATTTTTGATCTTTTGATTATCATGATTATTTTCCTTGTATTAAATTAACTGTCCTTCTTTGATAAATCTACTTATGTGCCATATTGATCTCTTTGTTTCAATTCGTCTCCAGGATGACGAAGACGCACCCGCAGGCCTCTGGATCGAGTAGCTTGCCCGAGAGATCTGATCAGGCTGATGAGGAGGTTCACGAGACTGCCCCCAGTGATTCTACTCTCCCGGAGACCCCGACAGTTGCACAGGGAGGTCTACTACCTCCACCCCAGAGGGTTTCGGTCGTTGTTCCGGAGATGCTGCCACTACCACCACCGATACCGACGGATACACATCATATATTCCTTCTCCTTCAGCAGATGATGGAGACACAGCGGGCCCAGGCAGAGGCATCGCAGCGCCAGTCGGAGGCGTCACACCGTCAGATTGACATGCTGAGGCAGAGTATGGAGAACTCGCATCAGCTTGTACTGGCAGCAGTAGAGAGAGTGGCACCGGGTACGGTGTAGGGCCCTACTGGCCAGCAGCCGTACCAGCAGCAGTCCAGGTCGGGGATAGTATTAGACTTTAGGAAGATGAGCTCCAGGGACTTCACAGGCACAGAGGGCATCCTTTATGCAGACGACTGGCTAGAGGATGTACAGCGGAGCATGGAGCTGGCAGAGCTTCCTAGAGCACTTTGGGTTTCGGCCGCAGCCAGCCATTCTTCGACATTGCACTGACATGGTACCGCACGGATCCTCGTGCGTCAGTGAGAGGGCTGATATGGGAGAACTTCTGGAGACTCTTCAAGGAGAAGTTCTTCCCGGACGTGGCTATTACAGCATTAGAGGGCCAGTTCGTGGGTCTAGTGCAGGGAAACTCGTCGGTGGACGAGTATGCAGCTGAGTTCTTCCGCCTTAGCAGGTTTGCTCCCGATATGATCCAAGATGAGGGGCAGAAGGCTCGTAAGTTCTGCAGGGGACTTATTCATACAGTGCGCACCCGCACCTCGGGTCGCCGTGACGCGACGTTCGATCAGATATTGATGGATGCGCAGATCGCAGAGGAGGAATTCGTCCTCAGGCCGAAGAGGAGCGGAGATGCTATGGAGGTGAGTTCCAGTGCGGGACCGGCCAAGTGCCCCTACTTTCAGCATCAGCAGAGGCCATTCCAGCAGCAGCAGCCTCTGTTGTAGATTCAGCAGGCACCAGCGCGTGCCCAGCAGCACCAGGGACAGGGCCAGAGACCGGCTACTCCGTGCGACTTCTGCGGGAAGCCGAGGCACACCAGGGAGGCTTGCAGGATGAGGTTGGGCGTCTGTCTCTACTGTGGGGTGCCCGATCACCAGCTGAGGGATTGCTGCTTTCGCGGAGTCAGAGGAGGTCAGGACAGAGCGCAGCCGGCTAGAGGACCAGCAGTTCAGCAGAGGGGTCCTCCACTTCAGACCCAGCAGCAGCGCTTTGTTCAGCACCAGAAGGGAGCACCCGCGGGCAGGGTGTTCGCTTTGGCAGCAGAGGAGGAGGCAGAGCCCGTGGGAGATGTTGTAGCAGGTCATGTTCTCCTAGATTCTTTCCCTGCTTTCGCCTTGTTTGATTCTGGGGCAACCCATAGTTTTGTGTCTGTTTCTTTTGCTTTGAGACACAATATTATTGCTGAATATATGGGTAGGACTTGCAAGATTATGACCGGGAGAGGCATTATCCTGGTTAATAATATTTGCAAGGGGCGAAGAGTCACTCTGAGAGGCCGGGACTTGAGTGCGTGTCTGCTCGTAATGCCCCTACCGAGGTACGATATGGTACTTGGTATGGATTGGTTGAGCATACACCATGCTAGCATTGATTGCAGAGGAGGCAGAGTTCTTTTTAGGACGCCTGGAGAGCCAGAGATCGAGTTTGCTCGAGGAGCAGCGGAGCCGGAGGCTGGATTCTGTGGAGCTTTGTTGGCGGGGTAGGATTTGCCACATCCGTTGATTGCTGAGTTCTCGGATGTCTTTCCCGAGGAGTTGTCGAAGATACCGCCAGACAGGGACATTGAGTTCTCCATAGACTTGGTGCCGGGCGCCGAGCCCATTTCACAGCATGTCTATAGGGTGAACAACAGCGAGTTGATAGAGCTGAAGAAGCAAGTCGACGAGCTGTAGGACAAGGGGTTCATCAGATACAGTTCTTCATCTTGGGGAGTGCCAGTCCTATTTGTGCCGAAGAAGGACGGTACGTCCCGTATGTGCATTGATTACCGGACGCTCAACAATCTCACTATCAAGAATAGGTACCCTTTGCGGAGGATCGACGACTTATTCGATCAGCTGAGTGGGGCAAAGGTCTTTTCGAAGATAGATTTGAGGTCTGGGTATCACCAGCTGAAGGTGAGGTGGGATGACATTCCCAAGATGGCATTTCGGACTCGGTACGGACAGTACGAGTTTACAGTGATGCCATTTGGGTTGACCAATGCTCCCGCTGTATTCATGAACTTGATGAACAAGGTATTCCATCAGTACCTTAACAAGTTCGTGGTGGTCTTCATAGACGATATCTTGATCTATTCGAAGATGCAGGAGGAGCATGAGGAGCACTTGAGAGTTGTGTTAGAGACTCTGAGGAGGGAGCAACTCTACGGGAAGCTTTCGAAGTGTGAGTTCTTCTTAGACCAGGTGGAGTTCTTGGGTCATGTTGTGATCGAGCACGGGATTTCAGTGGACCAGAGGAAGATTTCGGCAGTGGAGTCTTGGTCTACGCCCAGTTCAGTTGTCGAGGTTCGGAGCTTTCTGGGTTTGGCTGGCTATTACCGAAAGTTTGTCCAGGAATTCTCGCGGATTGCAGAGCCGATGACTAGACTCACCAGGAAGGACGTGGAGTTTGTCTGAACTGTTGAGTGTCAGGCTGTATTCGATGAGCTGAAGAGGAGGTTGACTTCAGCTCCGATCCTGACTTTGCCATCTGGGTCAAGAGGGTTTTCGATCTTCAGCGATGCTTCGGGAAAGGGTTTAGGGTGTGTTCTTCGGCAGCACAGAAAGGTGATTGCCTATGCATCCAGGCAGTTGCGTCCTCATGAGAAGAACTATCCTACTCATGATCTGGAGTTGGCCGCGGTTATATTTGCTTTGAAGTTATGGAAGCATTACCTGTACGGAGAGCGAGTTGAGATCTTCACAGATCACAAGAGCTTGAAGTACGTATTTACTCAGAAGGAGTTGAACATGCGGCAGAGGCGGTGGTTAGAGCTGATAAAGGACTTCGATATATTCTTGCAGTACCATCCGGGGAAGGCCAACTTAGTTGCAGATGTCTTGAGCAGGTATCCAATTGCTATGTTCTTGACGACATATCGTCATTTGTTGGCCGACCTGGATAGTTTGGGTATCGAGGTCATCATTCCGGGCATGGAGATCCAGATGTGGGGTTTGCAGATTCAGTCTGAGCTGATGGATAGAGTCAGGTCAGCACAGTATGATGATGTTGCCCTGAGGAGCATCAGGGAGCAGGTGAGGACAGGCTTGCTTGACGATTTCTCTGTAGCCGAAGATGGGTCGTTGCGGTACGGTACTAGGCTGTGCGTTCCGTGTGGAGAGCTTCGGGAGGAGGTTCTTCAGGAGGCGCATCGCTCTCAGTATTCTATGCATCCTGGGGCCAACCAGATGTATTGAGACCTGAGAGAGCACGTATGGTGGTATGGCATGAAGTACGAGGTAGCTCAGTTTGTATCTCGTTGCCTTGTGTGTCAGTAGGTGAAGGCCGAGAGACAGAGACCAGGTGGATTGCTATAGCCGCTACCCATTCTCGAGTGGAAGTGGAAGCACATCACCATGGACTTTGTATCTGGACTTCCACGATCGTCAGGAGGGAAGGACGCGGTTTGGGTCATCGTTGATAGATTGACCAAATCGGCCCACTTTTTGCCTTTCAAAGTGGGTTTGTCTACGGAGAGGCTGGCTGAGCTGTATGTTCGTCAGATCGTGAGATTGCACGGAGTTCCGGTGAGCATAGTTTCAGATCGGGATAGCCGATTCACTTCCCACTTCTGGAGGAGTTTGCAGGCTAGCTTGGGCACCTCGCTCAAGTTTAGTACTACTTATCATCCTCAGACAGACGGGCAGTCGGAGAGGACCATCCAGACTTTGGAGGATATGCTTCGCACATGTGTGCTAGATCTCGGGGGTTCTTGGGAGGACCATCTTCACCTGGTAGAGTTTGCTTACAACAACAGCTACCAGGCCAGTATAGAGATGTCACCATTTGAGGCTCTATATGGACGGAGATGCCGTACTCCTTTATCTTGGGACGATGTTGGCGAGCGGGCGCTTCTTGGGCCGGAGATGGTTGTGGATGCGGCCGAGAAGGTCAGGATGATTAGAGACAGACTTCGGGTGGCTCAGGATAGGCAGCGACATTGGGCCGATAGTCACCGGAGACCGTTAGAGTTCGAGGTTAGTTTCAGTTCTTGTCGTGTTTGTTTGTGATTGTTTGTTAGTTATGTGATGAGTTTTGTCTTGTGTCTAGGTTGGTGACATAGTATTTTTGAGGATATCCCCGACACGTGGCACTATTCGCTTTGGCGGCGGTGGGAAGCTCTGTCCGCGCTACATCGGACCTTTCACCATCTTAGAGAGGATCGGTGCAGTAGCCTACCGACTGGACTTGCCTACTAGGCTTGAGGGAGTGCACAACATGTTTCATGTATCACAGCTGAGGCGGTACGTGGCAGATCCTAGCCATGTATTTGACCATTCAGCAATACAGGTGGGACCTACTCTCAGCTATCCAGAACAGCCGGTGGAGATTCTGGATCGCAGGAAGAAGGTGCTCCGGAACCAGGTCATACCCTTGGTTCGGGTTGCGTGGAGACATCACTCTCCAGGTGAGTCTACCTGGGAGAGGGAGGACGACATGCAGGAGCGTTTTCCTTATCCTTTCGCGCCCTGAGGTATAAATCTATTTCCTTTATTTCTGTTTGTGATTTCCTGTACTTGTTGTCTTCAATTTCGAGGACAAAATTTTTTTAAGGTGGATAGACTTGTCACCCTCACTTTTCCCAGTTAGGGGTAAAATGGTAATTTTCCATTTTATAATATTTTTGGGAATTTTATTTCATAATATTATTATTTAATTATTATAGGAGTCGGGTTCGAATTTTATCGCATTCCGAGTTAATTCGGGACCCCGGGGAAATTCGACTTGAGTCGTAATTAGCATGTTATTTAACCATGGCCGACCACACTAAACTTTTAGGTTTAGGAGTTTGGACTAGTCCTCCATGAGTAATTAAGTTTAATTATGATTTTTATTTATTTTTAGCATTTTTCAAAACCCATTTTGGATTAATTTTGCATATAGGCTTAGGGAGGGGCAAACTTGTAAATACAAGTGCCCCTACCATGACCACCATGGCCGGCCCCTATAGGCACCCCCTCCACCTATCCTTTCTTCTTCACTAAGTCTTCTTCCTCTCTCTTCATTCATTTCTTCCAACTTCTTCTTCCTCTTCCAAATCTACAATTAGGTGTCATTTAAACCCTCATAAATTCTCCTATTTTAATTATTCTTTCACATAAATTATAGGGGAGACCATTCTCTACATGTTGACCCTAGATTTTGTAGGTTTCCTTAAATTCTAGTTTAGAAATTTATTTATGGTTTTATCCTTTTAGAGTGGTATATATATATATATATATGTATATATATATATATATATATATATATATATATATATATATATATATATATATATACATGTGTCTCTCTCGCCGGGCCCTTGCCGACGCTGCCCCCTCCTTGAGTCGTGGAACGCCCTCTGGCCTGGACCCTTCGGCATCCAGAACCCCCCCAACTCCCTCTCCTTTGCGGACGCCCTGAGGCCTGATCGGATTAGGTCTGGCCCTCTTCCGGCCGCGGAAGTGGTCCGGCCAGACGTCAATCTGACGTCCCCGCCGGACGGATACCCTATCCGGGTCCCATTCTCCAGCGAGGAGATCCGTTCACTCTCTTCCCCCTTCATCAGAACATTGGTTCTCAAGTTCGGATCCGGATGCCCCAAAATGTCTATCGTTCGGGAGGCCATCACCAGATGGGGACTCTCGGCGACATACCGGATAGCTCCTCTTGACCCCAAACACCTGCTCCTTCATCTTTCCTCCGACCAGGACTTCAGCAAAGTGTGGATGAAAGGCACGACCAAAATTGACACTCAGTTTGCCAAAATTGTCAAATGGTCTCCGAATTTTAACCCCAAGATCAATTCGACCATCATCACCTCCTGGATCACCCTTTCCAATCTCCCCCTAGTGTGCTTCCCTGCCGCAGCCCTCAAGAGGATCGCCAGCTCTTTCGGAGTCCTCGTCGCCATCGCCGAAGAAACGAGAAACCTATCTAAATGTAACTACGCAAAGATTTGCGTAGAGCTGGACCTCGCAAACGAGCCACCCAAAGTGATTGAGATAGAACTCGGAGATCGATCATTCAGTCAAGCGCTGGTTTACGACAACAACATTATTTTCTGTCAACACTGCCAGATGTGCGGCCACTCTCTACAACAATGCTTCCGCGCTCACCCACAACTCAAAAAACCTGCACCAGGAAAACGTGCGATACTGATGCGGCTCCGTCATCCCGCCCCACAACGCAGATCCACCCCATTCCATCATCTCCCGCTCGGAGTTCCCCCACCCATTCCGCTTATGTCTCCGTACCTCCACCTTCTCTCGCCATCACTCTCCACAATTCCTGCAGAGCGTTAGTCTCAGTTGATGACGCTCCAGAGCCGCAGGTCTCAGACCGCCCCCCTAACCCCCAATCCCCCTCCCTCGCCATTACTCTTTATAATTCCTTCGAAGCTCTTGACTTTGATTCAGATGATTGCTCTCCTGAGTCACCCATCCCCGACGGCCTCCCTAACCCCCCACCCCCTCCCCCTTCCGGCCTCGTCATAGTCCCCCTCCAAAACACCCCCATCACCCCTCTCTCCCTCGCTGCCCCCCCAAGCCTCCCTCTCTGATACTTCCAGTGTCCAGTCTTCGGCCGGCCTCAGATCGTACTCCATCGATGCGGTTGCCGAGGCTCCGTCCCCAGCCGTTCCAGCTTCCTCCATTCGATCGGCCTTCGTTCCTCCTCGCCCGCCCTTCCCGTTCACAGGAAGATTTTGGTAGGCTCAGAAAGCGGGGTTCCTCGATCGAGACAATCCTCTTTGCGCTCTGGCGGAGTGTGAAGACAATGACACTTCTCCCTCGGCAGTCGCAGTCGTTTACCCGAGTTCAGATAGGACTCTAGAACCCGTCAGCAACAGCCCAGAAAATAACCCTTTCAAGAAAAAGAAGAAATCCAAGAAATAAAGGCAGTGTACGGCGATGACCACGAGATCCGCCGCAAAGCTGCAAAACATCCCTACATCCTCCCTGAATGCCTAACATTCTTTCTTGGAATGTTCGAGGCATTGGGAATAAACAGACTATGAATCGGATCACCAGCCTTACCAAAGCTCATCGGATTGATTTACTAGTCATTATCGAACCCAAGATTAAACACAAAGAATGAAAGAAATTCAACTCAAGCTGGGATTCCCTTCCGCGATCTCCGGATGTCACGACATTTGGATCTTCTTCGCAGCTGACTTCCGCTTCGGCATTATCAACGACTCCCCCCAAGCCCTCTCCTGTTGGGTTGAGCACCCCGCCTTCAAGTCCCGTATCCTCCTTTCGGCCATCCATGGTAGCTGCAGCATCCCGGAGCGTAAAGTTCTTTGGGAGCTTTTGTCGGGCCCCTCCCTTCCTCACGACGATATGCCATGGCTGTGCATCGGTGACTTTAACACGGTTTCTTGCAGAGAGGAGAAATCCGGTGGTCGTGACCCCCCCCACTCGGCCATGGAGGACTTCAACAATTTTGCCTTAACCGTCCACCTTTCCGCCATCCCCTTCCTCGGCAACCAGTTCACTTGGTGCAACATGCAAGAAGGATCGCGTAGGCAGTTCTCTTGCCTCGATCGCGCCATGGTGAACGACTGTTGGTCGGATTTGGGTTTGAATAGTAATCTATCGCATCTGAACTCCACTGAATCTGACCATTCCCTCCTTTTTCTCGAGATTAACATCTCCCATAATCGTATCAAAAAATCCTTCCGCTTCCTGGACTTCTGGCGCCACCACCCCCAGTTCATGCACATCGTGGAAGAGGCTTGGGCTTCGGTCACTCACCCGGATCCTCTGGTCAGAATTGCTTACAAACTCAAAGCTACTAGAAAAGCCCTCACGGCCTGGAGCAAAATTGCGTTCGGGGACATTTTTCAGGCCATTAAGGATGCGGAAGACGATGTCACCCGAGCGGAGATTGACTTCGCCCTCTTCAGATCCCAGGAGAATCGCGCTTCTTTCAACCTCGCCAGGGCCATCCTCAAATCTAGAATCAGGGTCGAAACTGAGTTCTGGAGACAAAAGGCTAGATTAACCTGGGACTTGGAAGGGAACAAGAATTCTGGCTTCTTTCACAAATGCGTCAAAGGACGCAGAAGCTCTCTTAAGATTCACCGCATCCGCGATGAAAACGGCCAACTGCTGGACGAAAAGGAGAACATTCAGAGGGCAGCCACGAACTATTTCTCCAATATTTTTGCTAAAGAGGACGTGGTTAAAGATGACGGTTTCCTGTCCGAAATCCCCTCCCTGATTTACGACAGGGACAACGAAAGCCTCTGCGCTCCCCCCCTCTATCGATGAGATTAAGACCGCTGTGTGGTCCATTAATGCTAACAGCGCCCCGGGTCCGGATGGATTCAACGGGGTATTCTTCCGTACTTACTGGGATATCATTAGGTCCGACCTCGGGGATGCCACAACCGTATTTTTTCAAGGAGCCACTTATCCAAAATCTATATCCTTCGCTCACATCATCCTCATTCCCAATAAAGACAACCCAGACACCTTCAAAGACTTCAGACCGATCAGCCTCTGCACTTTCACCAACAAAATTATCTCTAAAATCATCGCTTCCAGAATGTCGGATATCCTCCCCAGAATCATCTTCGAAGAGCAAAGCGGCTTCGTCAAAGGTCGTAATATCTCCGATAATATCCTCCTGGCCCAAGAGATGATCACGTGTATAAAATTTTCGTCCAGGGGGGGAATGTTGCCATCAAACTAGACATGGAAAAAGCCTACGACCGCCTTGACTGGCAATTCATGATCTGGATGTTCAGAGCCTTTGGTTTTTCGAAACCAGTTATCGACATCATCTTTAGATCCATCAACAACTCCTGGTTCTCCACCGTCATCAATGGCCAACCTCAGGGTTTCTTCAAAGCTACTCGCGGAGTCAGACAGGGAGACCCTCTCTCCTCCACCATTTTCATCATCACGGCGGAAGCTCTGAGCAGAAACCTCAAAATCATGCCGCGATCTCCTGGGTTCCAACACTTTCACACTACGACCGGGTGCCCTCTCATAACTCATCTTGCGTACGCGGACGACATCCTTATTTTCTCCGCTGGCGCTATTGGAGCCATTGAGGTGGTTATTAGAACTCTTGCCAATTACACTCGTTGCTCTGGCCAGAAAATCAACAACAGCAAGAGCGTGATCTATACTCATCACAAAGCCGATAGAACCTACTCGGCTGTGCTGTCCTCCATGACCTCCTTCTCCATAGCTTACCCCCTTTTCTGTACTTAGGCTGCCCGTTGGTGTACGGCAGAGCCAACTCTGGGATTTACGACCACATGGTGGGCAAGATTCGACAGAAAATTGCGGGCTGGCACAATGCCACCCTTTCACCTGGGGGAAAGTTAATTCTCATTAAGCACGTCCTATCCTCCATCCCCATGTACACCCTAGCGGTGTGCTTGCCCCCCCACCAAAGTGCTTCATTCTATTGAATCCATCCTAGCTAAGTTCTTTTGGGGACATCTCGAGGGGAAGAACAAGCATCACTGGGCCAGTTGGGCCACCATGGCCACACCCACCGTCGAGGGAGGACTGGGATTCTGCAGGCTGGCCCACATGGTCGATGCCCACTCAGCCATGTTGTGGTGGAAAATCCGCTCTGAAAACTCGATCTGGACCAGGTTCATGAGAGCGAGATACTCCAGATTCTGTCACTTAACTGAGGCGTCTGCCAACAACAGATCCTCCGCGTCGTGGCGGCGCATCATCCGGGGCTGAAACCTTGCGGAACCACACTTACGTCTGACCCTGGACAACGGTCATTCGCAGGCCTGCAAGGAACGCTGGTTGGGGGACGATATCCTCAGGCCCAACGCTTTTACCCCGCCGCAGTGTGAGATTCGTGACTTATGGGATGAAGACGCGTCAGGGTGGAATTGGGACAAGGTCCATGATTGGCTTGGACCGGCGGCCTCGGCGAGCCTGGCTACTTCTCATCTGTCGATCAATGACGCTCATGACCTGCTCAGTTGGTCCCCCAACCAGGGTGGCATCTTCACCCTAGCCTCAGCCAGAGCCATTATCAGAGGCATACAAGTCACGACTTCCCCTTCTGCCAAGTTTTGGCACACGTGCATTCCAGCGAAATGGTCTATTCTCCTCTGGCGTGCCGTGCGTCGAAAACTACCCACGGACGATGCCATCAAATCCTTCGGCTTCATTCTGGCGTCCAAATGCCACTGCTGTGTTGAACCCCAACCAGAATCCGTCGATCACGTTCTACTCTCTGGGGAATCTGCCTCTAACATTTGGACACACCATCAATACAGGTACAATATGGCCTCCACGACCGGGGGCATCAACGATCTGCTGGCCAGCTGGAACACATCTCACGGGCATCAGATCGTCGCTGCCGCCACAATTTGGGTATTATGGAAAAACAGAAACAAATTCAGATTCGAAGGCCGTCAATTCCTGATTCCTCAATTGTACAGAGAGGTGGTTCGGCAAATCTTCAAAAGAAAGAGGTGTTGCACTCACACCTCGAACCAGTTTTGGGCCGCACTGGACTTTTGATAGGGGCTGGGGCGCGGTTCCCTTGGGAACTTGCTTTGCCCGCCTAACCTTCTGATGCTCGGTCCTCGTACTGTTTGTGAGCTATACCTTGTGTTTCTCTCTTTGTTTTGGGTCGGTTTTTGCGCGAGGCGCGCTTACTTGTATAGGCTTCGGCATTTTGCGCCTATCATTCAATAAAGGTCTCATTTTCCAAAAAAAAATAATATATATATATATATATATATATATATATATTCATGTTTATTTGTGTATCTATATATATATATATATATATATATATATATATATATATATATATATATATATATATATATATATATAGAGATATGTATGCAGATTTGTATGTGTGGGAGTGTGTGTGTCCATGTGAGAGTGTGTGTCCATATGTGTGTGTGTGAGTGTCCATATATATATAGATACATATGTGTGTGTGTGTGTCTATATATATATATATATATATATATATATATATATATATATATATATACATTTATATTTATAGATATGTGTAGATATATACATGTGTGTGTGTGTGTGGTCATACATATATGTGTGTGTGTATTTGTGAGTATAGAGAGGGGAAGGGAATGAGAATTAGTTGTGTGAGAGTGATATATATATTAGAGAGATTGAGAGAGGATTAGAGGAGAATTGAGAGAGGATTAGAGGAGAATTGAGAGAGAATTAGAGGAGGAATGAGAGGAAGAGAGGGGGAGCAGCCAAGGCACCAAGGGGGGCCTAGGGAGCTGCTGCCCCCCTATAACAGCAGCAAAACAACAGTAGTAGCAGCAGCAGCAAGCTACAATAGCAGCAGTAGTTAGCAGCAGTAGGAGCAGCAGAGCACCCTCCAAACCACCCTCTTTTGACCCCCCATAACCCCCACTATATGCCTAATATATATGTATATATATACACTATATATTTAGCTATTTAGACACCTATTTGACCCACTAAAATAGCCCCAAGAACTTGTCCCAAGAGAGTGTGGAAAATGGGTTGAGTGAGTGAGTGAATGTTAAGTTAGGATTTTAGTTAAGGGGTGAAATTGAGTTCCGTGATTCGAAACGTGCCGAAACTTGGAGGGGACCTAGATAATGTGATTTAGATTTTGTGGGTAGGCTTCGAAGTTGGAATCGGGGTTGCGTGTGGGCTTGGGGAGACGGTATCGCACCGCACCATCCCGTATCTTAAAATATTCAAGATAACGGGTAAACGGGCGATACGGACCGTAAGATGGACTGGATGTCCACTTACCCTAGGAAACTTGGTAGGTAATGGTTGTATAGGCTAGTACCCTACTACCCTAGGAAGCACGGAGTGGAATTCCTAAGGGAAGGCCACTTGGCGTCGAGTTAGAACGGTTTAAGGGTAAATATTAAGGGGTAATCGGGTAATTTCGAGATACGGAGTTCGGGTAGTCGGATTGACTTGAAACTTGGGTGGCATGTTGGGTACACCCTACAAATGTCATATTTGAGCCGATTTTGGCTCGGTTGACCCAGAGTTGACTTTTTATCCAAAAGTCAACCGTGAGTCAATACTTTGTCTAGATTTGACCAAATCCAAACCAGAGTTGACCAGTTGACCAAAAGTCAACTGTTGGTCAACATTTGACCAGTTTGACCTAGGGTTGACCTAGAGTTGACCATAGTTGACCAAGGTTGACCAGTTGACCAAAAGTCAACTGTAGGCCAACTCTTGACCCCGTTTGACTTTCTTCGACTTGTTTTGACCTGTGATGACTGGTATGACCTAGGGTTGACTTGGTCTAACTTAGATTAACTTGATTTGACCTAGATTTGACTTGACAGGATTTAGTGTGACTCAGTGAGACCTAGTTTGACCTAGATTGCATATCATTCATTGTGAATCATTCTTAAACTTGTTTAAACCTAAATTAACATACAGTATCTCATATTTAGGTTTCTGATTACCGCTCTGAGCATTGATATACCCTACAGCTCAGGACAGCAGGCGAGTACATTCACTGATAGTTTTCATTGTCTTGATATCTGCTATATCCGATTCAGTCGTAGTGTCTTACTTGATTCTCAGTCACGATAGTTCACAGACTAGTACACGTTGGATCATGACATGAGATGTTGTTCCTAGATTTCTGGGTATATTGGTACACTTCCTGTCTTGTTCCCTGTACTTGTATAGACACCGATTTCTAAGGGGATTTGCTACCCTCTTACGGAATCACGTGCCATGATGTGTCATGTCTAGATCTATTGTACTATTCGGGGATAGGGAATTATTAGGAGCTATGTGATCCAAGTCACCCTGTCACTATTCATGTGCTCGTGCCACTCTTCTCTCATGAAGGGTGTAGCGAGATCCTTTTGCCATGTGCTCGTTATCCAGGTTGGCCGGCATGACTTTCCGTTGAGGTCACCGCGGATTGTCGGGCCAAGTGGATAGCCTGTCCTGTCACTTATCCCAAGCCAATCATATATCACTCTAATAATTCAAGTCACATTTTATATTTACTTTATCTTATCGTATATCCTGCTCTGTTCTACATTCAGTATTTCTCACCATGCCATGATATACAGTTACTCACATGCTCTACTTGTCTTTACATTGTACCTTGATTTGGAGACTAAGTTCTGCCCGGGAGAAGAGTTACAACCCCGATCCTTGTTTGGTTAAAGGGTTGTAACTCGGCTTCCGAACGGTTCCCATGTTTTCATATATCTTTGTCTCGTAGTTCATTATACTGTCTCTTATAGAATTTGTCAATTCACATGGAACTGCTGTTAGTGCTTGTACTTGCTCATTTTCCGGACAGGATACCGTTATGATATATTACAGATGATTCTGAGTCGGACTGCTCGACCTATTATGGGCTCGAGTCAGATGGAGTAGCCTTGGATCGTGGCCTTATAGTAGAGCCACTAGATTTTGTACTTCCAGAGTAGTGTAGATTAGCTAGGTTTGACTGGACTGCGATCCAGCTAGCTTTATCAGACTGTAGCTTCTACATTATATTTTGAGACCCTGTGATGTTGTATATATCTGCGCTTGTATTGGACTCTGGACTTATTTACTCTTTCATCTGTCATATGTCTTTCCTTCTGAGCTATCTACCTTAGTTTTATTCTGTGATTGAGACTGTATTGATATATCACCTCCATTCGGAGAGTATATACTGTACAGGTACATTTATACTGTTAGTCATAGTATTTACAGACGTTATATACAGCGTTCTACCGCCGATACTGCGGCGTAGGCTGGACGTACCCACGTGCTCGTGCCCCTCATAAGGGTGCGGGTCGTGACATAGAGTAATGTTAAACCAATTTAGTCTATCCAGATACTTTTGGGCTGAAGCTGTCAATACAGCGTGCTTTATTCTTAATAGGGTTCTAATTCAACATATATCGAAGAAGACTCCCTATGAACTATGGTTTGATTGAACACCCACTATTTCTTATTTCAAGATTTTTGGTTGTAGATGCTTTATTCTTAATACTAAAGACAATCTGAGTAAATTTGACGAAAAGGCCGATGAAGGTATACTTTTAGGTTATGCAACAAAGAGCAAAGGATACAGAGTCTTCAACAAAAGAACCATGATCATCGAAGAATCAATCAATGCCAAGTTTGATGAGCTAAATAAACACTTAGACGATGACGATAATAAAGACGTAATCACACCAAGTAAAGCTACTACAAAACCTTCACACAAAGATGCAGAACCTTCAAGCAAAGAAGCCGAAACTAGCAATCCTGAGGAAATGCCAAAAGAGATGAGATTCTTGGCAGAGCATCCAAAAGACTTGGTAATTGGTAAGATTACAAAGGGTGTAAGTACTCGTTTCTCTAATAAAGATATAGCTTCTTGTGTTGCTTTTGTTTCAAAGTTTGAACCCAAAAATGTTGAAGAAGCACGTAGTGATAATTTTTGGTTAGATGCTATGCAAAAGGAATTAAACCAATTTGAACGGAATCAAGTTTGAGAACATGTTCCCAAGCCCATTGATCATCCGATCATTGGCACCCGTTGGGTATTCCGAAATAAACTGTACGAGAATGGTTTAGTGACTCGTAATAAGGCTCGACTTGTAGCTCAAGGATACAATCAAGAAGAAGGTATCGACTACGATGAGACTTATGCCCCAGTTGCGAGATTAGAATCCATTCGCATGTTATGTGCATTTGCATGTTTTTATAATTTCAAGTTATTTCAAATGGATGTCAAAAGCGCATTTTTAAATGGTTTTATAAAAGAAGAAGTTTATGTAGCTCAACCTCCCGGTTTTACTGATTTTAAATATCCAGATTATGTTTTCAAGTTGAAGAAAGCCTTATACGGTTTGAAACAAGCCTCTCGTGCTTGGTACGATCATTTAAGCTCTTTTCTACTTGATAACGATTTTTCAAAGGAAAAGGTTGACACTGCATTATTTATAAAATCTTTGAATAACAATATTCTTTTGATTCAAGTCTATGTAGATGATATTATTTTTGGATCTACGGATGAATCTCTTTGTCAAGAATTTTCAAAGTGTATGCATAATGAGTTTGAGATGAGCATGATAGGAGAGCTAAAATTCTTTCTCGGACTGCAAATCAAACAAACCAACAATGGAACGTTCATAAATCAAGCAAAGTACACAAAGGATCTATTAAAAAAGTTTGACCTGGAAGCAATCAAGCCACTTAGCACTCCAATGGCAACTTCAACCAAGCTTGATATTGATGAACAAGGCAAACCCGTCGACATACGTGTCACGACCCGCACCCACTGTTAGGGTACGAGAACGTAACAACGCCCAGCCTACGCCGCAGTGTCGGCGGTAGAACGCTGTCCTAGGTCAATCATCTAACAATACCAAAGTACCTGTACAGTTTATACTCTCCGAATGGAGGTGACATAACAATATACATCTCAATCACATCTAGGGTAGAAGAACGAAAGACAGAAGATAGATAGTAACTCAAAGAGAACCATAGCATAGATGAAATAAGACTAAGTGTCTAAGATACATAACATCCAGAATGTCAACTCATAATACAAGACTAAGAGTCTATACATAACTCCACATCTCAAAATACAACTCAGATGTGAGACAAAAGTAAATATAGAAAAGACTGCTAGGCTAAACTGGTCTAGACTACTGGAACAACATCCTCTGCTGCAGGTGGATCCTGCTGAGGGTCCACAACATAAGTATCATCTAGTCCTGCTCCATAATAGGTAGACACCAGGGCCTCCTCCTCATCCTCTGTAATATTTTCAACAGGTCCAATCAGGACGGGAACGAGCACAATACATCTCACGCAGTGCATAGAATGATAGGAGATATAAAGCATGCAATAGAGTAAAATACAGGAACTGCTGAAGGAAGATACATGTAGCAAAAGAGATAGCTGTAAAGGAAATATCTACTGTATATAGAGAACTAGCAGTGTCTAGTGAGTCAGAGTAAAATATAGACATGTGAAATGGCATAGGAGATTCATGACTACAGCTAGAAGTGATTCATGACTACAGCTACTGGGGTAATATCCACATGACTATTTCCACTCCCCCATCCCCAATCAATACACAAGGATCCATTCAGGTTATGTTAAGATTCGTGATAAGCCCATAATTGGGTGATACGTGAGTGATTCATGAAGATTCATGGAGGCTCGGTGATCATGAGAGTACATGAGTCACTAGCTGATACATGAAGATACATGAAAATAGAAGCATGAGATACATGATGTAAGTGAAACACACATGACAAAAGTACCTGATGCTCCCGAGGGGGATAACATCTCATGAAAAGATCCATATAGTACCAATCCGTGATAACAATCGTGTCAGCATCAAGTAAAGTAAGCTAGAGCAAGAATATAAATCCTGGCAAATATGAAACGGTCAGAGAATGTACTCGCCTGATAACTGAATGTCTGAAGAAGGTATACTGCCTGAGGAGAGGTGTGTGGCTCCTAGTCAGGGCAATACAAGTCACAATGTATCCACAATAGTAAAAATAAAATATACAATGCATACTACATGATTCTAGGTCAAACTGGTCAAAAGTCAACTCTTGGTCAACTCTAATAGTCAAACTAAGTCACAGGAAGTCATACTAAGTCAAATAAGGTCAAACAAGATCAAACAAGGTCAAACAAGTTTAATCTAGGTTTAAGTCAACTCCTGGTCAACACTCTAATCAAACTAGTCAATACTAGCCAACATGATCAATCTGGATCAAGTCTAGATCAAACTTAGACCAACTAAGTCATTGGTCAAACAAAGACTAGTCAGTTAGGATAAATAGGTCAAATAGGGTCAGACTAGTTGAACTAGTCATTTATTAGGTCAATTAGGTCATGGTTTGACCAATAGTTGACTTTAGTCAACCATGGTCAACAATGGTCAACTCTAAGTCAAAGCTAGGTCAATACTAGTTAAACTAGTTAGGGTTTTAGTCAAACTAGTCAAACTAGTTGATTTAGGTCATTCCTAGTCATTCTAGGTTAGTTTAAGTCAAACTAGGTTAAGCTAGGTCAACCTTGACCTAATGTTGACTTTGGTCAACTTTCAGTCAACAAGGGTCAACACAAAGGGTTTTGGGCCATTAGGGTTAGCCCCAACCATAGGCCAATAACCCTGGCCATAGGCTAGTATGGGGTTTCATAAAAACTATAACTAGAAGTTATATATATATATATATATATATATTTACATCTATATACTACCTATATACCCATATATAAATACTAAATATAAATCAAACCACACTCACATATTTATATATAAAGACCTAAGTAAACTAGTACAACATATGCATATATATCATACATATATATATACAAATATATATATATATATAAACTAGATATATTACATATGTATACATATAACTCATATATATACATTTATATATAAAGAGAGGGATATAGAGAGAGAGTGAGTGAAGGAGAGAGAGACAAAGGTAGTGAGAGAGAGGGACAGTAGACAGGTCAGGACAGGGGGGGATTGGTTTCCAGGTTCTGGAACCAATTCCAGAACCATATACACACACACACCTAACACATATACATACATATGTATATACATATATATCTACACACACACACTACCAATTTCACTCAAACCTCACCTACACACACTCATACTTATACACTACACATATACATACTAAAATACACCTATACAATGTATAAATCACATTAAAATAGGTTTTGAAATTGGAATTCAAAAACTGGAAAATACCCAAATTCTGGAAACAGTGCACTGTGTAGGAAAACATAGGTAAACTCGAATTCACATACGAAACCGAGCTAGGACACGAATCTCTAGGTTGGTAATCGTGTCCCACAACATATACTAGTGTCCTAGGACACTGACACGACACCACGACACGTTTTCACGTGTCCAAACACTCAAAAACATGACTCGGGTAAATTCCTGATACACACGCACACACACAGTATCGTGCACGCGTGCACTTAGCTCTAGGACACGACACACGTGTCTAGAAGTCTCGTGCACGTGTGGGTAGGTTCGCCTAGGGTTGGTCTAGGGTTTAGGTAGCCTGTCTCGTGTCCACGTGTCCTCAGGACACGGCACGAACTCCGTATCAGTCGAAGGAAATCGACTGATACTCAGTGTTCTGCACCGCGTCGTGCAGCGATGCACTCATCTCGTGCTCGCGACACAGGACACGACGCACCTCGTGCTCGTGTCCTCGTGTACGCCAACTATAGGGCTACACTCTCGTGTCACTACGAGGTGTCCACGACTCGTGTCCGTGCGACACGAGTCGCGTGTCAGTGGTGAAAACATGCGTGTGCACAGTCTGCCCGTGTCCAGTGCGAGTGAGATTTCTCACTCGACACGACACGAGGCGACACCAAATTTTGGGGGCATGTGCGCAGACACTGCCCCCTCGTGTCCACCAATTTTGGTGTGTCCACGTGTTGTGTATAGGGAGAACCAAGGGGGTGGTAGCAGGGGATGAACAGTGTACTGCAGTGTTGGACAGTGTTGTGTCCCAGTGTCTTTTATGTCCAGTTTTGGACACGACACAAGCTAAAATCGTGCACAGTGACACAGGGTTAGGTTTAGGTTAGCTAGGCTAAGTTTAGGCTAGAATTTAGTTCAAAAAATATTTACAAACAGTGAGTGAATACCCATGTGACAGTGTGCTAAACACATTAAAACACAATGTAAATAAATTAGGACACGTGTCCGATACACACCAAACAAAACCCTAAACTCACCAAACCTTACCCATAGCTAGATTACAACTATATGCATGCAATAATGAAGAAAAACCAGTAAAATAACTAGGTTAAATATATTTACCTCTATGTGCAAAATCCTTGAAAATTCAAATAATGAGGGGGTGTGTCCAAGTCCACTTGTGGGTGTGTCCAAGTCTTGTGTCCAACTTGCTAGCCTCCCTTAGCACCCTCTAGGTTGTAGGAACCCAATGCAAGAGGTTTGAAGTGATTTGGATCACTAGGTTGAGAGTTATGGATTTTTGAAGTAAAGGGGTATTTTTCATGAATTTAATTCAATGCAAATGCAATGAATTAATCAAAATATATAGGAAGGGGTCATGCCAAGGGGGGGGGGGGGGGGTTCTTGGCTGGTCATAGCAATGAGGGGGTGTCCTTGGGTTGCTTGCAAGCTAAGGGAAGGACTTTGTAAAAAGGGTTTAAGATATTTTGCATAATTTAAGCAAAATATCAATAAATAATATCTAGATATTTATATAGCTTAACTACCATGAATATCTAATCCCCTTAGTCATTCTAGGTTAGGGTTTAACCTATAGATTAGGGTAATTAGGTTAGGGATTAGCAAGTCACTAATCTAAAAGTCCATAAATAGTAATATCTCACTAATCCCACTAAATTCCAAATAAATTCCTAAAAATTACCAAAATACCCCTATGGCTAAAAACCACCAAAATGATGTTCTAAGCCTATGGTCAAGTTCTCATGGTCATGGCAACTTCTAGGTTAGAGAAACTAGGGTTTACACTAGGGTTTACTAACAAAGTCACAAAGTCATAAGTCATGACTTAGCATGACTTTAGAAATGGTTTATCTTAACTAAAATCACCAGAAAATCATACCATGACTAGAATACCACTAATAAATAATAAAAATAATAAATTTTCAAAAATCCCCAATTTTCAGAAACAGGGTGTTACAAGTCTACCCACCTTAAAATAATTTCGTCCTCGAAATTCAGATGGTCGTACTCCCCTAGGTCAAACCTCCAACAATCAAGGACGAAGCCACTACCTGGGCAACATACAAGGTCAACAAGCAAAATAGGGGTAGTAGACCTATACTGGGTCCTGTCTAAGAATTGGTTGGCAGTTTTAGGTCGTAGGGTGTCCTTAATTCAAATCGAAGCCAAAAGTAACTCCATGGGGTAAATCAGGATAGAGTCTCGGGTCAGGAAAATCGTACTAAGCAAATGAAACACACGATGGTATGCCTGAGTGGGACACTAAGATCATGGGTGTAGTATGTCATGTCAAGGTCAGGTATGTGAAGTCAGTTTCGAGGAAACAACTAGTCTTGTGCTCCAAATTTAAAAGTCACGGTAATGTACCTACGGTGATCGTAAATTAAAGTGGGAAAGGTCTATAGCCTAAAGTGAACCAAAATCATGATGAATAGTGGTACCAGGGGGACAGGTTAAATGGAACAGTCTGTGGTCTCTTCTAGGTGCACTAGTCATTCTAGATCAATACTGTCCTATGGTATCAAAACGTACAGGCAATCTAAGGTGTCCTAATTGGAAAGGTAAGGGAACAACAATCAGCAAGGCTATAGGGTCGTCTACCATCCTATATGAAAATGGGTCATTAACAAGTAAGTGAGAATCATTAAAAGTTACCATTCCATAAAATGGTAAAAGAAAATTGAAAAATTAGGCACAACAATCACAAATAGATTTTTGTCTTGACACGATCTAAGTTGATCAATTTCAGGATAAATCGAGATTTGGGCAAGATGAAAAATTAATGAAATCGAGTATGAGCATGAGCATCCAATGATGAAGATCCAGGTCATGATAAATTTAATTCAACTGGATACGAATACGAGGTTCATAGGCGATAAAATAATTCCAAGGAAAATTGTCAAGGCTGTTGTGGATAAGATTCTAGGATAAGTTTAACTGTCTCCATCCACGTAGATTAATATATGAAAAAGCGAACCAAAACGCAATAGGTTGATCAGACCATCATGCGCCGGTTCTGATTAGACAATATATTAGTGGGTGGCCACCCAATAAAATATGTCATGACCAAGCTCGAAAATAGATAAGCTTGCAAAACTAAGGCTAATTTAGCTGCACAAGATATAAGGATGGTAATGATGAAAGGAATTACATAGTCCAAGTTTCTTAGCCAACGGGTCAAGTAATCAGATAAGGTACAAGGTTAAGTATTCAAGGATTCAAGTAGAACACCATCACATGCCAGGTCGAAAGAATTGAACCAAGGTGGATTTCTAATTGAAATAAGAATAAATTTAGTATCATGGTAGAGGTTATGGTTTAGCCATTTGACCAGAAAATTATGTCAAGAAAATAGTGTACAAGGAGACGGGTTTTAGTGGGACATGGAATACCTACATGAAGGTAGGCTAGTCTAGGTCTTACATGTGAGGTTTGTTGGGAGGTAACAGCTAGTATTATACTCTGAATATCTAAGTCACGGTAATGGACGTCCAATGATCTAGAATAGAAAGTGGGAGTTCGAGACGTGACAAATTGATGCAAAAATTGAAGAAGATCAATTTAACTCATGAAATAAAATTAATCAGGAATCTGGTAAATAATTTAGGAACACAGTCCTAGGAATAGATAGGCTACTAGATGAATATAGTTAGGGTTTGATCAATCAAGGGTCAAGGTTAGAAGGTCTCAATAAAGTCTTGATTTGAGGAAATGTCGAGTAAGTCAGGTTTGGGATACAGTCACATAGATTGGTAGAAAGAGTTTAAGCAAGATGCAAATAGATAGGACAGTTCATTTTTTTTAATGAAAAGCAATTAGCAAGAGGATTAGATGGCAAGAAACAAATAAGAGTTTTCTCATAATTGTGATTGAGTGCCCCAAAAATAAAAGATATTAATCTAACACTAAGAAATTAAATCAACAACTACAAAAATTTCAAAATCATCAACTAATACCAGGATTCAAAGTTCTACAGTGAATCCTCCAAAATCAAATTCAATCAAGGGAAAAGGAGTTTAAATCAAATTTCAAATGAGATTCTCAAGGGTCATCCCAGGAATCTCTCAAAGTATCCTAGCAGTGATTGAGTATCTATTCTCTCTAAGTCTATTCCTCTAATCCTATCGCAGGCTGTAGTGATACTCTAGTTCGAATACCACTACATAAACTCGACCTGCATGGGCCACCACTAAAAACGTGTCACGACCCGCACCCACTGTTAGGGTACGAGAACGTAACAACGCCCAGCCTACGCCGCAGTGTCGGCGGTAGAACGCTGTCCTAGGTCAATCATCTAACAATACCAAAGTACCTGTACAGTTTATACTCTCCGAATGGAGGTGACATAACAATATACATCTCAATCACATCTAGGGTAGAAGAACGAAAGACAGAAGATAGATAGTAACTCAAAGAGAACCATAGCATAGATGAAATAAGACTAAGTGTCTAAGATACATAACATCCAGAATGTCAACTCATAATACAAGACTAAGAGTCTATACATAACTCCACATCTCAAATACAACTCAGATGTGAGACAAAAGTAAATATAGAAAAGACTGCTAGGCTAAACTGGTCTAGACTACTGGAACAACATCCTCTGCTGCAGGTGGATCCTGCTGAGGGTCCACAACATAAGTATCATCTAGTCCTGCTCCATAATAGGTAGACACCAGGGCCTCCTCCTCATCCTCTGTAATATTTTCAACAGGTCCAATCAGGACGGGAACGAGCACAATACATCTCACGCAGTGCATAGAATGATAGGAGATATAAAGCATGCAATAGAGTAAAATACAGGAACTGCTGAAGGAAGATACATGTAGCAAAAGAGATAGCTATAAAGGAAATATCTACTGTATATAGAGAACTAGCAGTGTCTAGTGAGTCAGAGTAAAATATAGACATGTGAAATGGCATAGGAGATTCATGACTACAGCTAGAAGTGATTCATGACTACAGCTACTGGGGTAATATCCACATGACTATTTCCACTCCCCCATCCCCAATCAATACACAAGGATCCATTCAGGTTATGTTAAGATTCGTGATAAGCCCATAATTGGGTGATACGTGAGTGATTCATGAAGATTCATGGAGGCTCGGTGATCATGAGAGTACATGAGTCACTAGCTGATACATGAAGATACATGAAAATAGAAGCATGAGATACATGATGTAAGTGAAACACACATGACAAAAGTACCTGATGCTCCCGAGGGGGATAACATCTCATGAAAAGATCCATATAGTACCAATCCGTGATAACAATCGTGTCAGCATCAAGTAAAGTAAGCTAGAGCAAGAATATAAATCCTGGCAAATATGAAACGGTCAGAGAATGTACTCGCCTGATAACTGAATGTCTGAAGAAGGTATACTGCCTGAGGAGAGGTGTGTGGCTCCTAGTCAGGGCAATACAAGTCACAATGTATCCACAATAGTAAAAATAAAATATACAATGCATACTACATGATTCTAGGTCAAACTGGTCAAAAGTCAACTCTTGGTCAACTCTAATAGTCAAACTAAGTCACAGGAAGTCATACTAAGTCAAATAAGGTCAAACAAGATCAAACAAGGTCAAACAAGTTTAATCTAGGTTTAAGTCAACTCCTGGTCAACACTCTAATCAAACTAGTCAATACTAGCCAACATGATCAATCTGGATCAAGTCTAGATCAAACTTAGACCAACTAAGTCATTGGTCAAACAAAGACTAGTCAGTTAGGATAAATAGGTCAAATAGGGTCAGACTAGTTGAACTAGTCATTTATTAGGTCAATTAGGTCATGGTTTGACCAATAGTTGACTTTAGTCAACCATGGTCAACAATGGTCAACTCTAAGTCAAAGCTAGGTCAATACTAGTTAAACTAGTTAGGGTTTTAGTCAAACTAGTCAAACTAGTTGATTTAGGTCATTCCTAGTCATTCTAGGTTAGTTTAAGTCAAACTAGGTTAAGCTAGGTCAACCTTGACCTAATGTTGACTTTGGTCAACTTTCAGTCAACAAGGGTCAACACAAAGGGTTTTGGGCCATTAGGGTTAGCCCCAACCATAGGCCAATAACCCTGGCCATAGGCTAGTATGGGGTTTCATAAAAACTATAACTAGAAGTTATATATATATATATTTACATCTATATACTACCTATATACCCATATATAAATACTAAATATAAATCAAACCACACTCACATATTTATATATAAAGACCTAAGTAAACTAGTACAACATATGCATATATATCATACATATATATATACAAATATATATATATATATAAACTAGATATATTACATATGTATACATATAACTCATATATATACATTTATATATAAAGAGAGGGATATAGAGAGAGAGTGAGTGAAGGAGAGAGAGACAAAGGTAGTGAGAGAGAGGGACAGTAGACAGGTCAGGACAGGGGGGGGGATTGGTTTCCAGGTTCTGGAACCAATTCCAGAACCATATACACACACACACCTAACACATATACATACATATGTATATACATATATATCTACACACACACACTACCAATTTCACTCAAACCTCACCTACACACACTCATACTTATACACTACACATATACATACTAAAATACACCTATACAATGTATAAATCACATTAAAATAGGTTTTGAAATTGGAATTCAAAAACTGGAAAATACCCAAATTCTGGAAACAGTGCACTGTGTAGGAAAACATAGGTAAACTCGAATTCACATACGAAACCGAGCTAGGACACGAATCTCTAGGTTGGTAATCGTGTCCCACAACATATACTAGTGTCCTAGGACACTGACACGACACCACGACACGTTTTCACGTGTCCAAACACTCAAAAACACGACTCGAGTAAATTCCTGATACACACGCACACACACAGTATCGTGCACGCGTGCACTTAGCTCTAGGACACGACACACGTGTCTAGAAGTCTCGTGCACGTGTGGGTAGGTTCGCCTAGGGTTGGTCTAGGGTTTAGGTAGCCTGTCTCGTGTCCACGTGTCCTCAGGACACGGCACAAACTCCGTATCAGTCGAAGGAAATCGACTGATACTCAGTGTTCTGCACCGCGTCGTGCAGCGATGCACTCATCTCGTGCTCGCGACACAGGACACGACGCACCTCGTGCTCGTGTCCTCGTGTACGCCAACTATAGGGCTACACTCTCGTGTCACTACGAGGTGTCCACGACTCGTGTCCGTGCGACACGAGTCGCGTGTCAGTGGTGAAAACATGCGTGTGCACAGTCTGCCCGTGTCCAGTGCGAGTGAGATTTCTCACTCGACACGACACGAGGCGACACCAAATTTTGGGGGCATGTGCGCAGACACTGCCCCCTCGTGTCCACCAATTTTGGTGTGTCCACGTGTTGTGTATAGGGAGAACCAAGGGGGTGGTAGCAGGGGATGAACAGTGTACTGCAGTGTTGGACAGTGTTGTGTCCCAGTGTCTTTTATGTCCAGTTTTGGACACGACACAAGCTAAAATCGTGCACAGTGACACAGGGTTAGGTTTAGGTTAGCTAGGCTAAGTTTAGGCTAGAATTTAGTTCAAAAAATATTTACAAACAGTGAGTGAATACCCATGTGACAGTGTGCTAAACACATTAAAACACAATGTAAATAAATTAGGACACGTGTCCGATACACACCAAACAAAACCCTAAACTCACCAAACCTTACCCACAGCTAGATTACAACTATATGCATGCAATAATGAAGAAAAACCAGTAAAATAACTAGGTTAAATATATTTACCTCTATGTGCAAAATCCTTGAAAATTCAAATAATGAGGGGGTGTGTCCAAGTCCACTTGTGGGTGTGTCCAAGTCTTGTGTCCAACTTGCTAGCCTCCCTTAGCACCCTCTAGGTTGTAGGAACCCAATGCAAGAGGTTTGAAGTGATTTGGATCACTAGGTTGAGAGTTATGGATTTTTGAAGTAAAGGGGTATTTTTCATGAATTTAATTCAATGCAAATGCAATGAATTAATCAAAATATATAGGAAGGGGTCATGCCAAGGGGGGGGGGGGGTTCTTGGCTGGTCATAGCAATGAGGGGGTGTCCTTGGGTTGCTTGCAAGCTAAGGGAAGGACTTTGTAAAAAGGGTTTAAGATATTTTGCATAATTTAAGCAAAATATCAATAAATAATATCTAGATATTTATATAGCTTAACTACCATGAATATCTAATCCCCTTAGTCATTCTAGGTTAGGGTTTAACCTATAGATTAGGGTAATTAGGTTAGGGATTAGCAAGTCACTAATCTAAAAGTCCATGAATAGTAATATCTCACTAATCCCACTAAATTCCAAATAAATTCCTAAAAATTACCAAAATACCCCTATGGCTAAAAACCACCAAAATGATGTTCTAAGCCTATGGTCAAGTTCTCATGGTCATGGCAACTTCTAGGTTAGAGAAACTAGGGTTTACACTAGGGTTTACTAACAAAGTCACAAAGTCATAAGTCATGACTTAGCATGACTTTAGAAATGGTTTATCTTAACTAAAATCACCAGAAAATCATACCATGACTAGAATACCACTAATAAATAATAAAAATAATAAATTTTCAAAAATCCCCAATTTTCAGAAACAGGGTGTTACATTATAAAATCTTTGAATAACAATATTCTTTTGATTCAAGTCTATGTAGATGATATTATTTTTGGATCTACGGATGAATCTCTTTGTCAAGAATTTTCAAAGTGTATGCATAATGAGTTTGAGATGAGCATGATAGGAGAGCTAAAATTCTTTCTCGGACTGTAAATCAAACAAACCAACAATGGAACGTTCATAAATCAAGCAAAGTACACAAAGGATCTATTAAAAAAGTTTGACCTGGAAGCAATCAAGCCACTTAGCACTCCAATGGCAACTTCAACCAAGCTTGATATTGATGAACAAGGCAAACCCGTCGACATACGTAAGTATCGAGTTATGATCGGTAGCTTACTGTATTTAACTGCTAGTCGACCAAACATTATGTTTAGTGTTTGCTTGTGTGCACGTTTTCAAGCTAATCCTAAGAAATCACATCTGTGTGCAGTTAAGCGTATCTTCCGATACCTTAAAGGCACTTCTTCTGTCGGCTTATGGTATCCCAAAACCACATCATTTGACCTAACCGGTTATTCTGATGCTGATTTTACTGGATGCAAAGTAGATAGAAAAAGTACCAGCGGCACATGTCATTTTCTAGGAAAAGCTTTATTCTCTTGGTTTAGCAAAAAGCAAAATTTTGTTACGTTATCAACAACCGAGGCTGAATATATCGCCGCAGGACGTTGTGCACAAATTTTGTGGATGAAGCAAACTTTAGAAGACTATGGATTACATTTTACACATATACCCATTTTTTGTGATAACACTAGTTCTATTAATTTGACTAAGAATCCAGTATGTCATTCTCGTACTAAGCATATCGAGATTCGACATCACTTTCTTAGAGATCATCAACAAAATGGAGATATAGACCTTGTATACATAAACACACAAAATCAATTAGCTGACATACTCACAAAACCTCTAGCAGAAGATCGTTTCAATTATTTACGTCGAGAATTAGGAATTTTAGATATCAATAATATTAATTAATTTGGTTTATTAATTAATTTATTCAATACTCAAAACCTGTTTTCGAGACAAGCCTAAAAAGAGTCTGTCTGTTACCACGACTACACTTGAAGCGAAGCGGTATTTAAGAGTTCCCCGGTGAACCTCCGTTAGCTGGGACAGTACTCCTATAGCTAATCTGAAATAGATACTGAGTAAAGAATATTAATTATAAAATAATATTAATTGTATTATTTGAAATTTAAAATTATTAAACTCTGAATTAAATATTTGAAATGTTTTGATGAAAAGACGTGGCCCACAATTTTTTTTTATATAGCCAGGAGAACCCTTGGCGAATTCGGCCCAAGTTTGGTCCGAATTCGGCCAGAGTTCGGCTGGATATATACATATATCAGTCAGAACCCGAGGCCCCCATCTTATTCATTCCTTCCAAAACCACATCAACAGCAGCAGCAGCGCCCGAAAACCCTAGTTCTTCTCTACCTTCCTTCTTCAAATCTACGTGGAGATCTTCGTCCAAAATTTGGATTCGTGCGGAGAATTGCGTTCTCTTCAGCATATCTAATTCTCGAAAGTTATAATTCCTTCTCTCCCCTACTTTCAAATTATTAGGGTTTCTAGTTTTTGGGATAGAATGCCTAAGGGATTCAATCCTTTCAAGAGGAAGAAGACCCATGCCAGTGAAGAGGCATCGTCTTCTGATCCGCATACGGATTCTCTCTATTCTTCGGTTCAATCGGATGACGGTGCATCGGACGAGTTTTATTTCAAAACTTCCGACCAAGCCTTACTTTGGTATGCCGACTTTATTATGCGTACTATATGTACCGGATCTACGATCAAATGGCCTGTATTTCCTGACCACCGTCCTTACTTTGAGGCATTAGGGTTACATCACTTTGTTACTTTACAATTCGCTATAGCTACTAATGCCATTAGACTATTTTACTATAATTTCGTGTTAGACACTTTTACCGCGAGAACTCGTGTCGGAGGGATAGGTATCGAGTTCAATGATGAATTGCTAGCAAAAATCCTTGGTCTTCCAAAAGAAGGTGCCCCGCTCGATGACATCACTGACTTCGATTTCCCCGAGGGCACGACTCTTGTTAGTTTCAAGAATGAGCTTTGTGCGCCCGCACGTGCTCGTCCTGGAAAGTTCAAGGCCAATAACTTGAACTTATTTAACTACGAATTACACCGCATCATCTATTCCACTATACTTCCAAAATCTACTTCAAAAGATGATGTTACTGTACTTGAGCTTTCTACTTTATATCACATTCTTAAGGTGATTCCTTTTTCTACCCCTAAGACTATCATTCAGATGATGGGTAGATGTCGCGGAAGAGACCGCAACCTCTCTTATGCGATGATCATCCCACGCATCTTTCAGAGAATTGATATTGACTTATCCACTTGTGCTCTGGACCCTGAGCCCAAGTTCTTCAAGCTTTCTCGTCGCAGCATTGCCACTGTTCCTCCACCTACTGTACCTGTACCTACTGCACCTGCTCCCACAGCACCTGGTCCTCCTCAGTCTTATCCTATGACCTTTGAGGGTATTTACCAGCATCTATCAGATCTGCAGACATTCTTCGTTGACACCTCCAGGGAACATGAGTTCCATGACGTGACTCGGTTCCAGGCTATTGCCAACTCCTTTACCGATCTGAGATTTGCACAGACGGGTCACTCTGCTAGCTCTCTTCCTCGAGACCCTTCTGTATCTGGCTACCGCATTGATGATGAGGTGGTCCACTCTCTGTTCCAGCCAGGGAATGCTTATGATTGGTATCATACTTCTGGTGCTACTCCACATACTTCTGGAGCTGGCACTTCTGGAGCTGGTCCATCTGGATATGCTGGCACTGCAGCCGATGATGATGAGGATGAGGATGACTTTTGAGATGTTAGTTTTTGAGACTGATGATTTTGTCTTATGTTTACATGGAAATGCTCCGACATTCCAAGATAGTATCAGTACTCTTTTATTTTTTGGATATCATTTGTGACATTGATAGACATATTTTTATGCCTCAGTTTGGCATATGACTCAGTTTAGTTTATTATTCAGCACTTTATTTGTTTCAACTTCATTATAGCATTATCTTTCTTTATGCTTCCATATAAACTGTCTGTGACAAATACCATGCCTATGTTGTTTATACCATATCTATTTTATTATGTCTATAATGTTTCTATCATGACTGTGTAGAAATAATGTTAGAAATAATGTCCTTATTCATATTTTTTTGTGTTTCTTCACTGATTATTACTTATACATTTATTGCGGGGGAGCTTTCTCTTTTGCAATTATTTTGCTAAGTGACAACGGGGGAGAAATAAGATCTAACATCTTCATAGATACAGGTTATGAACAATTTTTTCCTTTTATATCTCAGTACAATTGGTATATTTTGAACTGATCAAAACCAAGATGTTATATCGGCCAAGGTTTGTCAATTATCAAAACGGGGGAGATTGTTGGCCCATTGGTTATGGTCAAACCTAATTTTAATAATTGATCAAACTCTATCTCGATATACGAATCAATTCAGATGTTTACTAACGATGTTTTGGTCACTGATCAAAGATGGATATCTACTCAATTCAAGACCGAAGCTGTTTGCCACTCAAGATGTATTTCCTTTGAAGCAATGTAATTTTCATTTTTATTGAGTCTAGGAATACATTGTACACCAAGTCGTACTGGCAAATAGGCTATCCGAAATCGTTTTTCAAAACTGACCTATCTTTTTAAAAATGACCTATGTTTTTGAAAAAATATATTTTACAAAAAGCTTATGAAGGATTTTTCAAAAAGCCAAAATTATTTTTCACAAAATCAACTGACCAAACCCTGACAGAACTCAGCCAGAGTTCGGCCAGAGTTCGGCCAAGTTGAATGTTATGTGAACGTTTGATTTTGAACTTGGTCTCCCTTCAGTTGCGGTTGGTTACAAAGAGTTCTGTCCGAATTCTGCCCGAATTCTGTCAGAGTTCTGCCTTTGGAAAAACTATAAATAGAGAAGGATTTCGATCATTTCAACACACCAATTTACTTTCATCTCTTCCTTTCTAAAGCTTACATTTCTTCCAAAGAGTTCTAAAAAGCTTCCATTTTCAAATCCCAAGCCAGTTACAATCCTCTAGTCGATTTGCCAGTGCGGTGCGGTCTAGAAGTTTCAGAACAATTGTAATTAGAGGCTTGATTGAAGATTGACTCTTCACAATTGATGTTGGTCGAGTTCTTCGTATCAAAGCTCGCGTCTGTAAAAGTTGCAAGGACTTAGTATAAAAACTTGTAAGATTTTCCAATAGTGGATTCAACTGGACGCTAGAGGTCTTCCGACTGGACTAGTCCTCACAAGAGGAAAACTAGTATAAATCTCTGTGTTTGTGTTTGCCTTCTGATCACTCTTTTCATTACTGTTATTTATTTTGTGATTATTATTATATCTGTGATCTAACCGCAAACGAGTTTATGCTCAATGCACTAATACATATTACACATACTTAAAATACTAATAAAGCATTCAAAATATTAGTAGCAGTACAACCCATACATTTCCAAAGCTACCTAAATATTAAGGACAGAGAAGAACCCACACTTACTTTAAGAAGGAAGGAGAGAGAGAGAGAGAGAGAGTTGTGTGAAGAGAAGGGAACAGAGGGCTTTAAGGAATGATCGAGAAAAAATAGGTTTTGCTTACCGAGGCTCGTCAGGAAGGGCACGGTGATGCAGCTGTGCGTGTTGTTCGGCGCGGAGGCTGGTGCAGGTTGCTTGGGAAAGTGCGGTCAACGAACAGTGGTCCCGGTCTGGCGCTTGACTCGCGGCTCTCGGCGGAGGTCGACTCGAGGCTGGCCGTCCATGGTGTCGAGCGAACCGGTGGCGACAGCTGAGCAGCTACCAGATCTGGCGGTCCCCGTCCTTGCCGCGATTAGACGCAACACGACGGTAGAGTTGGACGCTCGCCGAGTTATGTAGGTGTGATCTTGCTGCTGTGATGCCGGCTCGTTATTGACTGGCGTATGCGCGGTTGTGAACGACACACACGAGGAGGCACGACAGAATTTTGGCCTCGTGCGGGGCCGCTCGTCGCTGGCGAGGGATGCGACGACAGAGAGGGGTGCCCGTGCGTGGCGGCTCTGGAGGTAAGTGGCGGTATTGGGGTTTTTTTGTTTTGGTTGGTCGCGGAGTTGGCTGCTGGCTGGGGTGGAAGATGTGCGGCGTTTGGAGGCGGGCAGAGAAGGAACGGTGGTAGTGGAAGCCGTTGGTGGCTGTAACTCCCCAGTCCCAAAATACGTAGGACTAAGTACGTAGACATGCCAGCTGTATACATACGAAGTACATGGGCCTTGTATGTATATATAAGCTGTAAAATGCAGTAAATCACAACTAACTAATCTCATCCACAAAATAAGAGAATAAAAGATATCATATAATGAATTATTCTGATACAATATGTTGGGTGGAGACACATCCACTACCAACCAAAATAAAAAGGAAGAAGTACATGATATATAAAAGGACTAAATGGAAGTAGCAAGGAGGGACCAAGTCACGTCATCTTCGAATAAATGGAGGAGACCACGATCCCGGCTAGGATACCTGCGGAAGACATGAACACACACCTGGGGAATAACCAGGTCCTCAGAGGGACATAACAAGATACATGAAGAACAAGCTAATATGAACTGTCAAAATAATAATAATATGCAAGACTCTCCTAGACACCAATATGCAAAAGGGAATGCTAATCATCTATTGTGCAATTTAGAGGACAACTTTCATGCGCATGGGTGGGATTTAGGCTACATGTACGTAACTGGCATCCAGTCATCCGTCCGTAACGTCCAAAAAGTCAGAGGGCATCTGCAAATATAATTGCCACAGTTCCATCCGGAGACTGTGGTTTACCTGTTTGGATTCCCATACGCACTAGCGACTGTCCTCACCCAATGTTTCCCACACTGCCCAAGTCATGTCCATAACCCATCCAGTTTTGTAACTGCTTGAGTCTCTATACCCTAGTCATAGCAGTTACGAACATCTACCGTCACACGACTTTAAAGATGGCCAGTCCATAAGTCGTGCCCCTAGCAAAATATCTCAAACTGTGTAGTCTGAGTGTCATGGCCCAAAGAGATATAAGGATATCCCCCAACAAGAAGATAGTCCGCTAAAACTACGTTAACATGCATATAGTAAAGTAAAACAACTAATAGAGTCGATTGCACCCAAGTGTGGCTTGGACGCACAGTTTATAACAATTAAAAATAACAAATATGAAACAAAATAAATAATGCAAAAAATAAATAATATGACAGTTAATTATCAAGGTATACTTGCCTGAGTCCTGAGCACTGTGGTAGCGAAGAACAGACAGGAAAGTAGGTGGAACAACGGCTGCCGAGGAACTAAGGTCCAAACAAACATCTCCGGATACTGAAAATAGTCTATTATCTAATTATAATTAATACTGTTCCTACTAGATGTATTTAATAAATTTTAAAATTAAGATATGGTATAGATTTTCGTATCAGCTTTCCGAAAAACTAAACGGATCACATTTTTGTGCCCGAAATCTCCCAAAATTACGAAAATATCGAAATACATTTGTTTTTCGGACATCTAATACTCAAATAGTTTTACAGAAATCTACAGAATGAACTTTGTCTATTAAAATATGTTTTTGGAAACCTTACCTCAATACGCTTCTTTTAAAGAAAACTGGAGGTGAAACGGAGTTCGGAGCTAGGAGATATCGTCGTTCCAAGTTGCTCTTGCTGCTAAAAAGTGGGATTGAATTCTAATGACGAATTTTAGAGTTTCTATTGGACTAAAAATAATTTCGAATTATGGCTGATAGAAGGGGGATATATTGGGTTTATATAGTTATTTATTTCAGATTTATCTCCTAAATTAGATAGGATTTGATTTAAATAAATTGGAGTTTGCTTTGTTAGGATAGGATATAGATAGAGATGTTTTCCTAGTAGAAGTAGGATTAGTATTTATTTAAATTATTGTTTATATTTATCTAAATTATCTATAACATTATTTAAAATTACTATCGATAATAAATAGAGTTAATATTTATTTAAACAACCTTCATCTAATCTCATTTATACAAGCTGAAATATTTAATACTAATTTGACATTTATTCTATATTATGTAAATAGTGTACAATATAAGTAACATGTAAAAAATAATAAAATTTATGAAATGAATCCTAAAATTTTGAGAAAAATTATATAATATAGTTTAGATCCTTAGTGTACTAGAAAAATAGTTTTATATATTTTTATACTAAATTCACTAACGAGCACTATACTAAATATATGTAAAATAATACAAATTATATAATAAGTCAATAAATAGTTATTTAAATATCCAAAAATTCTATAAATATTTATTTTGAAAAATCAGGGGTTTACAAAAGTCTTATCTAGATAAGGACTAAGAAGAGTTTTAATTCCCCGTAAATTTTCCACTATTTAATTAAAAGTAACTCAATCAAATATAATCTAATGTAGATAGATTCTACCTCTAATTTAAACTGTATTTAAATAACTTAATATATTTTTCCAACTTAAATCACCATAATTAATTACATATTAAATCAACCCATATTTAATATACTTTTTTCGAAATAATATATTAGTGATAATAATTAATTTCAAAAATACAAATATATATACACTCGTATGCAAAAATAATACTTACATAAAACACAGTTTTTCTAAATTACTAGTTATACTTGTACCATAAAATAAAATAGCATTTCTTAAATAAAAATAAAGTTTGGCAATCCTCGGCGCGACACATTTACAACTTCAAGTAATATAAAATATTTATCGTCTATTATTTTGAAATATTTTCTACATCTATATAATTAAAACGTTTTATAAAAATATGTACTTCGCACTTATTCGTACTTGACGAGAAATTTACGAAACGCAAACTCGTACGCAACGTACAAATACGAAGTACAAAAATTAATTCCATATTTATTAAAAAAAATCGTAGTAGAAATTTAGGGGTTTTATCTCCTACCCAACTTACAAGGATTTCGTCCTCGAAATTTAGGAATAGCTAGGGTAGGGAAGATAGAAAGAGTTCATCAATACCGAAATACGATTAAATTTTTGGATGTGGCGAAGAAACGACGTTCAACACAAACATGCATTGGAAGATTGTGATTTTGATATCTGCGAAATACATCATGGTTATGGAATTGAAGAAGGGTTGCTAGTTAAGGTAATAAAATTATGATAACACGAATTAGAGAATAGAAAGGAATTGAGTATGTCAAAGAGAATAATTTAGACATTTAGGAGAGATGGTTTCCTGAGCGAATATAGTCGTCTAGGTTTAAGGTATGGTTAAGGAAATGATTTGAATCATTTTCAAGTTTCAAGAACGATTAGAAGGTTGCGATAATGAAACTAGGGTAGAGGAAAAAGGTAACTCAAGACGGGGATATAGTCACATTGGTTGGTCAATGGTTAACTATCTTGGCAATAGATGGTGGGCAACTAAAGGGATATCAAGTACGAGTGTTTGTCTTTCTAATATAGATGAAAGACGAAAATAATAAAGAGTTCGAAGAAGATATTATCGAATACGAATAAGTGCTTCAAGGACGATTGAAAATTTTCAAAAAGAATTGCCAAGGCAGTCGCGGATGGAATTCTAAAGGCCAAGTTTAACTACGTCTCCATCCACGACGAACAATATATGAAAAGCGAACCAAAGTGCACTAGGTTGATCAGACCATCATGCACCGGTTCTGATTAGACAATGTATTAGTGGGCGTCCCCAATAACACATATGTCGTGAACAAGCTCGATAAAAGAATAAGCTTGCAAAACTAAGGCTAAATTAGCATCATAAGATAGTCAAAATATAAGTAAAGAATACTAATGAAGGAAATTAAATAGTCGAAGATCCATTAAAATCTAAGTCTTGTCCGAAGTTTGGGCTTATGCAGTCGTCCTAGTGCTTTATTATCTATGGCTTGGTTGACTAGATAAGTTAGGGTTCTCTGAATTCTATAGTCTAAGTAAACTTATCAATATAGGTCACAAGGACAAAGGTTTGTTAGGTCATGAGGTATTCTACCCAACTTACAAGAGTTAAACTAGTAGTGTGGTGGGACAATGGGTCAAGCAATCAAGATAAAGCTCAAAGTTAAGCATTTAAGGAATTAAGTAGAACAAAATCACATATCGTATCGAAAGAATTGAGTCGCGGTTGAATCCCTATCCTTGGTCGAAATATATATCGGTATCATGGTAAAGGTTACAATTTAGTCTTTTTGGCCCAAAAGTCATATCATAAAAATAGAGTACAAGAAGACGTGTTTTAGTGGCACGTGATATACCTACATAAAGGTGTGCTCGTCTAGGTCTTACATATAAAATTTGTTGGAAGGTAACATCTAGTATTACACTCCAAATATCAAAGTCACGGTAAAGGACACAAAAAGATCTAAAATAGAAAGTGGGAGTTCATGAAGTGACAATTAATGCACAAATATTAAAGAAGATCAAGTTGAAGCATGAAATGAATTAAAATTAATTAAGCAATCTAGTAAAATAATTTAGGGACAGTTTTTAGAGAGAAGATAGTCTCCTAGGTGGATAAAGTCAAGGAACGATTAATTCATTTATGAAATTTCAAACGGTTAGAAGGTCACAATAAAAGATCTGGATTTGGGGAAAGGTCGAGTAAGTCAAAATTGAGATATAATCACATGGTTTGGTAGATGACTAACTTCACTTGTGTATGTGCAATGATCATGGATGATATGGCAATTAATGGGGTATACTTCTATCTCATTAAGGTGACCCCATGTCTATCTTGGTTTCTTATCAATACAAGTCTAAACTTCTAATTTTTCAAGCTTCCTTAATAATTCTCATTGGGTTCTCAAATTAATTTACCAAAAATCATTTTATGTCGCCAAGTATAATCATACTTTAAAATTTTAATTCCTTTAATAAATCTTGAGGTATCCCTTTAGATTATTGTCAACACCTTTCCTCTCCTCATTTTTTACCAACATTTAATACACAAATCGAAACCTTAAACTCAAAATCTAAATAACTTTAATTTTAAATCACATGACACGAAAAACTTAAGATATATTTTTTCTCTTTCACATCCCCATATATCATAAGTATTTCTAAAACCTTCAAATAAAATTTTGTTTTCTCCATCTTATAGGATTTATCGGTCCTTTCATGAATACCTTCCAACAGTCTCAAATTAACCTTTATCATAACACCAATAAATTGTTCATCAAGTTTTTAATGTTATCAATCCAACTTTAAACTCAAAATAATCTTATCAATCAATCATCAAATATAAATTTGAAATTTAAAATTTCCTTCAATCAATTTCATATCTTTCAAAATATTTTAAACCAAAATTTTTACTATCATCCTTCAAAAATAAACTTGTAAATCGCACCACTAAATCTAAAAAATCTTAAGCTATTTCTTATATCGATTTCATACTCAAATAAATCGTAACTATTTCACAAAAATCAACATTTTGTTTTCTCAATTTATCAATCCTTTAGTAGTACCAAGATAAAATCCATCTCTACTATCCAACTTAGAATTTACTAACTCTTAAGATAATACTTTTAGGAAACATAAATACTTTTATACACAAATAAGACCTCAATGCATACTAATTGTCAATGTAATCCTTCTAGCCATGTGTTTAACCTATGAGCATATACTAGTCTAGTCATCTTCCTAGTTGTCACTAAGCACGAAACTAAGAATTTACGATAGAAGGAGTCAAGCAAGATGCAAATCAAGGAGGTCGAACGAGAGTTCGGAATTTAGAGTCAAGAAGGGATGTCAAGTAGATGGATGAGATTCTAGACTCTAATCCGATATGTAGGCTTACATCGGTACAATAACGTAACCAAAGTGATAAACTTGACCTGCATGGGCCACCATACAAACATGTAACATCCCAGTCCCAAAATACGTAGGACTAAGTACGTAGACATGCCAGCTGTATAGATACGAAGTACAGGGGCCTTGTATGTATACATAAGCTGTAAAATGCAGTAAACCACAACTAACTAATCTCATCCACAAAATAAGGGAAAAGATATCATATATTGAATTATTCTGATACAATATGTTGGATGGAGACACATCCACTACCAACTAAAATAAAAAGGAAGAAGTACATGATATATAAAAGGACTAAGTGGAAGTAGTAAGGAGGGACCAAGTCACGTCATCTTCGAATAAATGGAGAAGACCACGAACCCGGCTAGGATACCTGCGGAAGACATGAACACACACCTGGAGAATAACCAGGTCCTCAGAGGGACATAACAAGATACATGAAGAACAAGCTAATATGAACTGTCAAAATAATAATAATATGCAAGACTCTCCTAGACACCAATATGCAAAAGGGAATGCTAACCATCTATTGTGCAATTTAGAGGACAACTTTCATGCGCATGGGTGGGATTTAGGCTACATGTACGTAACTGGCATCCAGTCATCCGTCCGTAACGTCCAAAATGTCAGAGGGCATCTGCAAATATAATCGCTACAGTTCCATCCGGAGACTGTGGTTTACCTGTTTGGATTTCCATACGCACTAGCGACTGTCCTCCACCAATGTTTCCCACACTGCCCAAGTCATGTCCATAACCCGTCCAATTTTGTAACTGCTTGAGTCGCTATACCCTAGTCATAGCAGTTACGAACATCTACCATCACACGACTTTAGAGATGGCCAGTCCATAAGTCGTGCCCCTAGCAAAATATCTCAAACCATGTAGTGTGAGTGTCATGGCCCAAGGAGATATAAGGATATCCCCCAACAAGAAGGTAGTCCGCTAAAACTAAGTTAACATGCATATAGTAAAGTAAAACGACTAATAGAGTCGCTTGCACCCAAGTGTGGCTTGGACGCACAGTTTATAACAATTAAAAATAACAAATACGAAACAAAATAAATCATGCAAAAAATAAATAATATGACAGTTAATTAACAAGGTATACTTGACTGAGTCCTGAGCACTGTAGTAGTGAAGAACAGACAGGAAAGTAGGTGGAACAACGGCAGCCGAGGAACTAAGGTCCAAACAAACATCTCCGGATACTGAAAGTAGTCTATTATCTAATTATAATTAATACTGTACCTACTAGTTGTATTTAATAAAATTTGAAATTAAGATATGGTATAGATTTTCGTATCAGCTTTCCGAAAAACTAAACGGATCACATTTTCGTGCCCGAAATCTCCCGAAATTACGAAAATATCGAAATACGTTTGTTTTTCAGACATCTAATACTCAAATAGTTTTTTAGAAATTTACAGAATGAATTTTGTCTATTAAGATATGGTTTTGGAAACCTTATCTTGATACGCTTCTTTTAAAAAAAACTGGAGGTGAAACGGAGTTCGGAGCTAGGAGATATCGTCATTCCAAGTTGCTATTGCTGCTAAAAAGCGGGATTGAATTCTAATGACGAATTTTAGAGTTTCTATTGGACTAAAAATAATTTTGAATTATGGCTGATAGAAGGGGTATATATTGGGTTTATATAGATATTTATTTCAGATTTATCTCCTAAATTAGATAAGATTTGATTTAAATAAATTGGTGTTTGCTTTGTTAGGATAGGATATAGATAGAGATGTTTCCTAGTAGAAGTAGGATTAGTATTTATTTAAAATATTGTTTATATTTATCTAAATTATCTATAACATTATTTAAAATTCTATAGATAATAAATAGAGTTAATATTTATTTAAACAACCTTCATCTAATCTCATTTATAGAAGCTGAAATATTTAATACTAATTTGACATTTATTCTATATTATGTAAATAGTGTACAATATAAGTAACGTGTAAAAAATAATAAAATTTATGAAATAAATCCTATAATTTTGAGAAAAATTATATAATATAGTTTAGTTCCTAAATGTACTCAAAAAATAGTTTTATATATTTTTATACTAAATTCACTAATGAGCACTATACTAAATATATGTAAAATAATACAAATTATATAATAAGTCAATAAATAGTTATTTAAAAATCCAAAAATTTCACAAATATTTATTTTGAAAAATTAGGGGTTTACGAAAGTCTTATCTAGATAAGGACTAAGAAGAGTTTTAATTCCCCGTAAATTTTCCACTATTTAATGAAAAGTTACTCAATCAAATATAATCCAATGTAGATAGATTCTACCTCTAATTTAAACTGTATTTAAATAACTTAATATATTTTTTCCAACTTAAATCACCGTAATTAATTACATATTAAATCAATCAACCCATATTTAATATACTTTTTTCGAAATAATATATTAGTGATAATAATTAATTTCGAAAATACAAATATATATACACTCGTATGCAAAAATAATACTTACATAAAACACAATTTTTCTAAACTACTAGTTATACTTGTACCATAAAATAAAATGGCCTTTCTTAAATTAAAAATAAAGTTTGGCAATCCTCAGCGCGACGCATTTACAACTTCAAGCAATATAAAATATTTATCGTCTATTATTTTGAAATATTTTCTACATCTATATAATTAAAACGTTTTACAAAAATATGTACTTCGCACTTATTCGTACTTGACGAGAAATTTATGAAACGCAAACTCGTACGCGACGTACAAATACGAAGTACAAAAAACAATACCATATTTATTAAAAAAAATCGTAGTAGAAATTTAGGGGTTTTATAGTGGCAGTTTGGTATCCTCGGCTGGTGGCGGTGCTGTACAGAGGAGGGCGAGACGGCACTTATCGATACTGGCCAGAATAACTAGGTTCAAGATTTTCTTTATGGGAGGTTGTTGTATCGAATTGGGATGTGTCTGATGTTAGACACGAAAACAGGGCTCTGTGGGTGTATTGTTTGATGCAAAATAGCATGGGTACGGACACGGACCCGGACGCACGGGTCCGGACACAATTGATATTGTAATCTATGTATTGGACACGGACATGAGGATACTAATTTTGCTGTGGTTGGAAACTCGATGACATGGGTACAGGGAGCGGGACGACGAGTAGTAGGTCGGCCCTGCGGGTCGACGTCAGTCGAATGCGAAGACATTGGTGGTCTGCTTCAAAGTTTCACAGGGTGGGGTGATGGCATGGAGATGGCTCGCGATAGGTCAGTGGGATGTGCGTGATGGCAGGTCTTGGCGGGGAGAGGATGACGACCAGGGGTTGGCTTTCAAGGAGTAGGCAGTAGAGGAAGATAGGTAGTAATAAAGATTGGTTATATGTTAAGAGAGCTAAGAGAGAAAAGGTGCACATGGTGGTCTTCCCGTATTTGTGAAGGAGCATAGAGAGTGTTGGGGTGACGGTGATGATAGGTGTGGGAGAAATCTGTTATGGTGGCTGGCTTTGTTTTTGAGAATTTGTTTTGGGTTTGGAAAAATTATCTCTCCTCAAATAGGGGAGGTAATCCCTAAATGGATAAGAATTAGAAGTCTAGTTGATAGATCTTTTCCCTAGTTTAAAACCGAATAACTATTTAAAACTAGTTTAACTTGATCTTAACCCATAATTTTAAACCCAGAGAATTTTAAAAAGACTAATATAATCTTAATACAACAAGTGATCATAATATATCCCTTTTAAACTAATAATTAATATCCTCAAAATAATCTATGTAATATCTGATACTATGGGGATAACTTAAAGTATATTTTCTTTTAATCTATAACCTTATCTAAAATAATTCCATAAATCTTATTCTCATTCAAGGATAACACTTAATAATATCAAATAATATTTTAATTACACTTCGTAAATTCAAATCGTAAAATAATTGATAATATTAGATTAAATAATTCTAGAAGTACATTATATAATAATAAACCAGTAAATATTATAGAAATAAATATTTCTACGAAAAGTAAACGGTAATCGCAAATAATAAATTTAATTAGTTTTGGAAGCATAAAAAAATAATAGTAAATATCTTATACTAAATTTTAAGGAAAAATTCACTTTAAACGCTAAGTAGAAAAAACAAAATTTAGGAAATTACTTTCAACGTAATATTTAAAAATAATGGGCAAATCCTTTTGTCTATAAGGATATCATCAAATCATGTGAAAGTCAAGAATAATGATCAAAACATCTTTTATAATTATAGCACTCTCAAAGTATTTAATTCTAAAAACTTGTTTTCAATAGAAATTAATCATAAAGTTACTCACAAAGTCTCGACAAAAGCGACCTCCAAGCACAATAAAAAAAGGAAAAAAATTAATAATTAGGAAAATTCGGGAAGAGAAGTTACAATGCCAACATGACTATTTTTTTTTGCTTCGCCTAGGTTCGAAGACATTATCGTCTCCAGGCACTGTTCAAGGAGCTGTTCCTTGTGCACAAGTTGTCTATGACCATGCAAGATTAAACTTAATTATCGTCCTACATAGTCATTACTCAATCAATGTGTTTTCATACTTTTTTTTTCTTTTCCTTAGCACCTATTGTTTCAGGGGTTGCCTCGACGTATGCCTATTATTTCAGGGAGCCTTGGCATGCTACAATTCTGCTTACTTTTCATTCGTGTTTCCATACCTTTGACTCACTCAGGAATGACTACTTGTGAGCCTCCTTCATATTCAACTTGAACTGACCGTATTCTATGTCGGTGTCGTGACTGGGCCATAAGCAGGTGATATAACTTAACCCGTGGGATGAACAAAGGTTATGCTAAACCTTGCATCGTGGAAACATGCATTGAGACTTGTAGGACAATTATGCTATACCAAGTATTGGGCGGTGGGGCAGTGTCTACCAAATATTGGATACTGGGATTGTACATGCTTTACCAAGTATTTATATCATACGACGCTTATGACTATGCTAAGTTCATAGTCTTGTGACAACATAGACCAACTTTTCCATCTCCCGAGCCACTAGACGAAGGACCGAGTGTCAATTTGAAAGCACATCGTGCAACAGTTCTAACCAACCATGGGACCTTTCCATATTCTAACTCAATTCGACTCAGAGCGGGATTATTCCCTTAACTATGAGGGTTTGTCCCTTTATCATCGAGCAAATTCAGTGTTGTGAAAACTTCAATTTTATTAGTGTGAATGCTAAGCTGAGGTAAGTTCACCGAAGCCACCCACCTGAGTGAGCAGTTGCCTCGATCGAGCAGGAGTTCGAGCAAGTCGTTGCATGGATAAGTCCAAATGCATTTGGCAGTTTGATTCCTCCGATTGAACTGAGCAGGATGGGACATTACATTATACACCACTCAAAAAAAAGTTTTGTCCTCAAAACTTACTTAGTTCACAGTCATCGACTTATCACTTGATTCAATATCCAATGGTTCTCACACACACTCCGCCTATGCATTTCTTCAATTTGAGCCATGCTCGCACCTTATTTATTTTTCACCTCGAATAACTATATCTCAAATTTGGTGTAACTTATACTCGTCACACACATGGACAACATAGTTCTATGGCAAACCACCATATCAATCGACATTCAAGTTTATTTCGAATCCAACGATTATACTACCGTCAAAATTTTCTTTGAAACACAATTTTAAAATCCTCGATACCTTCTTGTTTCTTTAGTCCCACCTTAATTCAACATATCACTTAGTTGGATCGGGCACATATTTAATGCATCCCCCAAATATATGCATTTCAACTAAGCCTCGTGATAGAGAATCTTCCATTACCACTCGAGTCGAATCGTGTCCATATTTAGGTGTTCCTAAAATATATGCATTTTAGCCAAACCTTGTGAGTAGTGCTCCACATAGTTAAATCGTTCTATCCATTAATACTATTCTCCAATCCTATCAATCCTTGAGATTTTTCAAGAATACTTCGACAACTCTCACTATGGTCGATTGCACAATTTCTATCTCTCTACACAGGGATGTCTACCTAACCGCTAGGCTATCTTTCCAGGCTAAAGTCAACCGTCACAATTGGAATCACCATTCCCAAATAATAATATCAACACTGACCCCAATCCTAAGGTCAAACCAAAGTTGATAGTACGGGGTTTTCTACCCAAGCTTATATCACTACGATTTTTAAACTTCGAGCATAGTTTTCTCCTACTCGCACTCGCGGCGTTTAGTCCAAGGGATCCGAGTCGTTCAGTAAAGCCATCCTACGATAAGTTTCGCTCAACTAATACATGTTTATATCACTATTGCATGTCCAAACTAGCAATTTGTATAGTCTATCTCTTCAAACATGTTCGATATAATCTACCTATCCATCATATCCAAGTCAATGACACCACAACATGATTTGTCACCAAACCAAAATTTTTATAACATATTCCCTAATTCGTTTAATACAACTTACGTATTTGATCACAAGGTCATCTAGCATAATAATATGTCATGCCCTAATCTCCGGCAAGTTTGATTATCCATGCTGGATATGAAGATCACCATACTAACGCTTATACAGGATAATCGTCCTTCTCGGGACGTAACTCTTGCTTTGAGTCTAGACTAATTTATTTTCGATACACACATAGGGTCTACCCAATCCTCAAACTTACTTTATCGTCAATCACAAGTCCCACAAATCCTCGAATTTACCTTTGCATAAAACCATAAGTCAACATAATCTAATTGCCATGCCCTAATCTCCCGCAAGTTCGATCATCCCCGCTGGACATGAATCACCATTCCAGCGTTCCTGCAGAATGATTGCCCTAATCCGGCATGACTCATGTGCGAGGCTGGAGTTGCACTCGCACAAGACAAGAACATCAACGTTGTGGTTATTATCGAAACAATCAAGACACTTTCATTTTCATCCATCCAAAAATTTATTATTATTAAAATCCTAAGTATTACATCCATCGAAATAATAATATTTTACACGATCATCATTCCTTGAATCAGAGTACTATCGGGTTATCGCACATCTATCTTTGGTATGCCTCAATACTATCGATAATGTACATAACTCGATGATTTTTCTCTGCAACAAACTTTGAGTCGTGTAACTGATGCTACCATACGAATTGGATATACCATAATCTTCTCAATATTCAAGATTAAGTTCGATCATTATCCCATGAACTAGTTACATGATCAATTCGTTTAAACCCAAAATCACGTATGTTCATCTGCCTATCTTAAGTAATCGAGCATCATATTTTTCCAATTGTATTGTTCTATGCTAACTCAAGTTATCGAGCAATATTTATCCCAAATCCTTAGAGTCATTCTTGTATATTTGAATCATTTCTATGCATGCTAACTCCGAATCATGCTAACTTTTTGTATACGATTCACATCGATTCATCAACTAAGTCATCCGTTTGTTATACCTTAACTTTTCTTGATTCAATCTACCTACTCGATTATTTTGTATTTTATACTCAGTCCAATCCTGCCTATGTGCGTCATCTTCTCGTTTGTTCGAATTATCTCGTACTAGCCATCTAAAATCACAATTACTTTGGAACAGTCTTTTTAAGGCTTTGCGTACTTGTCACTTGCTGATAGACTCACTAGCACCCCGCATCCTACATCAATCGACATACACAAGGCTATCCCATATAAAACTTAAGGATGAAGTCATTTGACAAATCCTTGAAACAAGTTTCGAATCACAACCTATTACTTCGAATTTTAGTTCGAACCTTTCCTCAAAATCCACTCACGTTTTATCTATATCGTATTGACAATAACACCATTCGATGTCATTTATATCGCAACTACCCAACACTTTTATGAATTGAGTTTAACTCATTCTTGTCCTATACAGTTTGAATCTTGTACTCAAATTTTCCAACATTAACGCAAATTTTGGTGTATATGCCCAACCTGACTTAGCCACCGTGCTTTATGTAAACCATCTTTTGTTTTTTATAAAAAAACTATTCTTATAGGATTTGCAAATTATATAGACATAATGTATGGTCATCCCGTGGAACATTGAGAGAGAGTGCACCAACAATATCGATTTACGAAATGACATTTAGCACGAAGCCATCAGAGTTAAAAAATTCAATCAAAAGACCAAGGACGTAAAGTCGTCCTCTGGTACCATTATGTCATGTCCCACTCTCGGAGGAGCGATCGTCCTCACTAAGGTGTGATGCCGCATGAGCCAAGATTGTGCTCATGCAAGACGGGTTCCATAATGGTCGATTATGGGCTAAGCGATGGGGTCATCGCAGAGAAGTCCCAAAGCAAAAATATTGAATAAACAGTATGTCGCTAGCGGAAAGTTGAAACAACATAAGTCATACAATAGCTCTTTATTGATTATGAAACAAAGATTACAAATGGGACACGAGACCAAGATTTACAAGTCGCTCAAGCTTACTTTTTTCTCTATTTATAAGTCACTCTACTCTCTCTCATCTTTTAATACAACATAACGAACCAACGGATGCTTCAGAAGGCAATGTCCATACATTATGTCCCATATAGGAGAAGTCTTTAATGCGGCTGCACGCCTCGAAATGTCTAGGAAACTGCATGTCTCAACGCATCGAAGCAAGCTCTGCCTCGACCATCGAGTATCTATAACCTGCGCATGAGAACTGTTGAGTAGTCAGTACCAACCGTACTGGTGGTGTGAGCTTTTCGCCCATCTATACAAAACCAACACGTTCATTTAATTTGTGCAACATATTCCTTTTTTATTGTCTTTCTAATCTTGTCTTAGGATTAGTTTTAGGACATAGATGTTTGGTCTATTTGGTGCATAAACGACATAGTCGTGCCATGAATCCCTTCGTGTAATATAATTGAGGCAGTGCCTTAGCACATAGTAACTTGCCCAAACTTCGTGTCTTAACGACATGGTCGTGCCAACGATATCAACATATCGACTCGTACTTGCCTTTCGGTCCATCATTTAAGATGCATCAATATTGGTCGTGCCACAAACTCGATTCGTATATCAACATTGAGGTTGTGCCTCGCAACATAGTATATATTTACTCAATAGTTGCTCTATGGCCTTTTACCCACTTTGCCATGGAAATGGCTGAATTATATTCTCTTATTTTATCTCCATAAATGGCTTATTTATAGACTTGTGAACTTTAGTGTCAATGACTCAATTGTGAATCAGGACTTGTGTCAATGACTCAAACACCTGACACCACATTTGTGCCGAAGCACGTGTCTCTACTTTATCCAAATCTTAGGCTCCGTAATTATGTTGCAGAACGTGCATGTACCTTACTTTACTCAATTGTACCTTACCCATATTACTTGACTCAAATCCAAAGACATGCACGTGGATCGCCACTATATGTCGACTCATCTATAAGAAAGGGTCACTAGCACCACAAGCTATCTTGGACAATAACTGGGCTTAGACCATGACCCTTTCAGTACAGGTAGCGAGCCTCACTGAAAGTTTTCGACTAACCCATATGAGGGTTGAATGCTAATACGACTATTTTCTTTTGTTCCACCTAGGTTCGAAGTCAGTACCGTCTCCGAGCACTATTCAAGGAGCTGTTCCTTGTGCACAAGTTGTCCATAACTATGCATGACTCAACTCAATTAACATCCTACATAGTCATTACTTAATCAACGTGTTTCTATACTTTTCTTTCTTTTCCATAGTGCCCATTATTTTAGGGATTGCCTCGACGTATGCCCATTATTTCAGGTAGCCTTAGAGTGCTACAATTCTGCTTACTTTTATTCATGTATCCATACCTTTGACTCACTCAGGAATGACTACTTGTGAGCCTCCTGCATATTCAACTTGAACTGACCGTATGTTCTATATCAGTGTCATGACTGGGCCATAACCGGGTGATACAACTTAACCCATGGGATGAGCAAAGGCTATGTCATGTCCTGTATCGTGGGAAATTGCATTCAGACTTGTGGGACAATTATTCTATACCAAGTATTGGGCGGTGGGATAGTGAATACTCTACCAAACATTGGACCGCAGGATCGTGTATGTTTTATCAAGCATTTATATCGTGCGACGCTTATGACTATCATAAGCTCATAGTCTCGAGGCAACATAGACCAACTTTTCCTTCTTCCAAGCCACGGGACGAAGGATCGAGTGTCAATTTGAAAGCACATCGTGCAACAATTCTAATCCAACCGTAGGACCTTTCCATATTCAAATTCAATCCGACTCAGAGCGGTATTATTCCCTTAACTGTGTGGGTTCGTCCCTTTTATTATCATGCCTATTCAGTACAATAAAAAATTTTGTTTTATTAGTATGAAGGCCAAGCTGAGGCATGTTCTTCAAAGCCACCCACCTGAGGAAGGAGTTGCCTCGACCAAACAGGACTTCGAGCAAGCCGTTGCATGGCTAAGTCCAAACGTCGTTGGGTTTTGATTCCACCGATTGAACTGAGCGGGACGGGACATTACAGTTCTTGTAAGAAATATAGCTTAAGCAAGGGTAGAACATTTTGCTTTACGACCGCCAAAGTGTTATTCATCTTGGAAAGTACCCGGTATTTCATAAGTCGATCCAAGCATATTGCAACTCGGTGTCATTGGATACAAGATGTGCTAAAGGCGATGGACGCAGTTCTTGAGAAGGTTTATACAGAGGAAAATGGAACAGATATGCCCACAAAAATTCTGCCAATACAAAATTTTGAGTACGGTAGGAGGATCATCGAAATGACGTGCTCCTCCACCTAGTTAAAAATGGAGGGATTTGTTGGTATTGGCTGACGTTCCAAAACTATATGGAGAATACTCGAAGTACGACGAGTATCATCCATGTGTTTGAGAAGTTCGAGAAGTCAAAAGTGGCAAAGGACGCTCTATTTGAGAACGTATCAAAGCTTTTTGGCAAAGCAGTATCAGAGTCTACGGTATACCATCGTATACAGCTGTTGGTATACCATTGTCGGTGACCTAGCCCATATGATTTTCCCAGGAGAAAAACAAACATAACACAAGAACAACAAAACAATTGATCAGTCAACAAGGAGCAGATGGAATCGAATTTCAAGATAGTTATAAGAGGCAATTGTGGAAATAGAATCGAGAAGATCGGAACCTACAGCAAGATCTCCAATGGCCTGTGCATCCTATACTGTCCTGGCAGAAGCTCGCCCCTGTTGGTTTCCCCTAGTCTGCTGCTGATGCTGCATGAACTGCTGCTGCTGAGAGAAATCAGGAATGACGGGGAAAGGTCTCTGTCTAGGCGGAGGTGCACCTTCAATGTAGCAGAAACTCCAACCTGAGTCGGCATAACAGAACTGCGGTCTCGAGACCCTGTTGAACAGGACGAGAGGTGGCCAGGCTCTCGATAGTATCCCCCGAACCGGAGCGATGAGATCGTGTCTCCATAACCGTCATGAAGACAGATCAAACAAGAATCAATTACTGAGAATGAAACGAAAAATCAAGGAGGACATTTTATATTCAAGGGAAGACAATAAGCAGCAAATTTAGATAAAAAGAATCTGATTAAGAGTTTTTCCTAGTGTGATTGAGTACCCTCAAAAATATCCTAATCCTACTGCAGGCTGTAGTGATACTCTAGTTCGAAAACTACTACATAAACTCGACCTGCATGGGCCACCACTAAAAATGTGTCACGACCAGCACCCTAGAGTAAGGGCACGAGAAGTGGTTACGTCCAGCCTACGCCGCAGTGTTAGAACGCTGTCCTAGGTCAATCATCTAACTTTATAAAGGTACATGTACAGTATATACACTCCGAATGGAGGTGACATAGCATAATACAGTCTCAATCACATCTAAGGCAAAATGATAAGATAGAAAGATAGATAGATACTGAAATAAGATCCACAGAAATACAATCAGAAAGTAGTCTAAGTGTCTAAGATAACATCTCCATAAACATCAGATAAAACAAACTCCCAGTAAATACAATAACGTATCAATAAGAAAGACAAGGTAAGAGTCTAAGCTAGCAGTCTAAACCACTGGTGGTAGATCCTCTACTGCAAGTGGGTCCAAGTCACAAGTGTTGTCTAAAGCTGCACCATAATGGATAGACACCATAGCCTCATCATTCTCTGTAATATTTTCAACAGGTCCAGTCAGGACAGGAGCGAGCACAATACATCTCACGCAGTTCATATCAATTTGGAAAAAATAAAGCATGCAATAGAGTAATATACAAGAAACGCTGAAAAGAGAATATATGAAGTAAAAGAGATAACTGTAAGGAAATATCTACTATAAATAGAGAACTACCAGTAACTAGTGAGTCAGAGTAAAATATAGACAGGTAAATGGCATAGGAAGATTCATGACTACAACTAAGAGTGATTCATGATTACAGCTACTTGGATATTATTCACATGCCTATTTCTACTCTCCCATCCCCAATCAATACACAAGGATATGTTCAAGTTATGTTAAGATTCGTGAAACTTCACATGGCTTATAAAATGAGTGATACGTGAAGGTGATTCATGATGGCTCTGTGAACATGAGAGTACATGTGTCACAAGCGATTCGTGAATCAGTAAAAGCATAGAGATACGTGATGATTCATTAAACGCACAAAACATACAGTATCTGATGCTCCCGAGGGGGATAACATCTCATGAAAAGATCCATATAGTACCAATCCATGCTACCAATGTGTCAGCATCAAGTAAAGTAATCTAGAGCAAGAATATAAATCCTAGCAAGTATGAAACATTCAGAGAATGTACTTGCCTGATATCCTGAACGTCTGTATAAAATACTGCCTGAGGAGTGGTGTCTGGCTCCTAATCAGAACAGTACAAGTCACAACATGTCCAGCTAATAAAGTAAGATACTATGATGCAATCTACATGATATTAGGTCAATTCTCGACCAAAGTCAACCCTGGTCAACTTCAGTCAACCCTAACAGTCAAACTAGGTCAACTCTAGTCTAGTTAGGTCAAACTAGGTCAAACAAGGTCAAACTTGGTCAAACTAGTCTAGCTTGGTTAAACCTAGGTTTAACAAGTCAATCTAGGCCTCTAACCAATTAACCTAGCAACACACACTAGTCTAGTGATACACTAACTCATGTGTGTCTACACCACATGCCATTGGCTATCTACCTAGGCCATGGGCCAAATCATATATAGGCCAATACCCATTTACCATATATCTATATACACATTAATTATATATATATATCAATAGCAATATCTATTTACTCATATTATACATTCACATTACACATAGGCAATTGTACTATCTATTTCATATTATACTATCACATTACACATTTCACATTTATATATTCACATAGGTTAGATATTATATATATATATATATGTATATATATATATATATATATATATATATATATATATATATATATATATATATATACATAGAGGGATAGATATGTAACTCAAGGTAAATGTGTGTGTGTGTGTGTGTATATATGAGAGTGTGAGTGTGTGTGTGTAAATGGTGTTTCCTGTGTGTGACAGGAATCTAGAATAGAGGGTGTGTGTGTGGTGAATGAGTGTGTGTGGGTGGTGAATGCCATAGAGTGTAGGCATATGTCTAACATGTGTGCGTGTGGTATAGTGTAATAGAGTGTGTGTGAGGAATTAAGTGGCAGTCTCAGATTTTGTAACATAATGACATCAAAACAGTGTGAAAGACCATGTGTGTGTGAGTGAGTGTGTGAGTGCAGGAAAACTTGTGTCTCAGATTTGTGTGACAATGGGTAACATGACAGAAAATAGAGTAAAGTGTGTCCATGTGTATAGTGCAGCCAATGAACCCCAACAGTGTGAACCCAATGTGAAGATTAGTGTAACAGTACAACGTGTAATAGGTGTGCATGTGTATGTTACACATGAGAGTGTATTATTCTCTAAAATTAAGTGACAGGAATGTGAAGTGTCAAGGTGAAATAACATCATTTCTCAGGAACCCAATGACAGTTCAAACAAACCAATAGTCCTTTAGCAACTAGCAACCTAAATTCAAAATTCGAAACCCATATGTTCACACAAATTACAACTAATCAAGAACATTATTCATTAAACATGTAGGTACACTTAACCTAATCATTTAACATCACAAAATCAGTTTAAAATCAGGAAAAATCAATTCGGCAGGGTGTATCAGCCGGTGTCTGGAAAAAATAGGAATTTAAGAATTATAATCAAATTAATCATCAAATTTACAACTAAGGAGTTGGTAATTAGTGTAGCATATGTGTAGGTGTCCTGAGAGTCGTTTCGTGTCCAAACATCACGACACACAGACGTGTCCAACACAATACAAACACATGGGGTGCACCCAGTGTAACACAGTGTCGTGCACGCATATACACGAGTGTAGGACACGACATACGACACTTCGTGTCACGTGCACACACCCACATGGTCGCCTAGGATAGGGCTACACGTGGGATATCCTGACACGTGCCCACGATGTGTCTACAGAGGACACGAACGCATGTTGTGCGCGTGTCTGTGCGTGCTTCAGCCGCCTATGTGCGACAGTGCGCGGCCAGTGCGGGCATAATTTCTCCGTGTGTACTCAACCATCTGCTCCCAAATTTCGGTAGCATGATGTCAGACATTGCCCCCTATTCCCCACAAAATTTCGTGTCTCGAAGTGTCCTGTGTCACGAGTTATAGACCCCGATAGGCAGGACACTGGCGTAGGGTTCGTCCAGCGTGTCCAAAGCAAAAACGCAACACAAACCGACATGAAACCCATAACATCCTTCACAAAATTTAATACACACGTGTAGATCTACAGATCTATGAAATTAGATTTCAAAAATATGAAAATAAATCCCTAAGGGGCATTTCTACAAACACCTATGTATCTACTATAATACGTGTCCGATACGGACACCAAACGGACACGAATTGTGCCCAAATTTCGAGGACAGCTAGGGAATCCTTAAACCTAGCCATATATGCAAAGAAAACAGGAAAAACAATGGGTTTAAATGGTTTACCTATTGAGCGTCAATACTCAAGAAAAGCTTCAAATGGAATGATTCCAAATAGCAACTCCCAAGCTCCAAATGGCACACAAACTGAGGTGAACCTCCAGAATCAATAAACAAACAATAATTAGATCCTAATGCAAAAGACTAGGGTTAAAAAGGAGTTGAAATGAATTAAATAGGATTTTAGGGGAATGGGAAATTACCTCTCCTTCCAAATCTAGGTTAAGAACAAAAAAGGCAAGAACACACTAAGAGATTACTTATAGGCAAGGGACACCCTAATTGTGGCTGCCATGGGTTGGTTAGTTTGGGTTTTGGGCTTAAGTCATGGGCCTATGGCTTAATTACAAGTCATGAAATCACAAGTCATTGAGTTAAGTCACAAGTCATTACCCATTTCACTTAAACTTAACCTTCCTACTTTAAAACTAATTTCTAATAACTAAAAGTAGGTTATCTTAAGTTAGACTAGGATCACCATAGCTAGGGTTAGCTTTTAGGCTAGTCTACAAGGTCTCAATTAGTCAAAGTCAAAATCACAACCATCAATCCAATAATTAATCAAATTATTCTAATAAGTCAAAATGACCAAGTTATCCCTAGGCTAAAAATGATAAATAGATATTCCAAATCATAGGGTTAGGCTCGAGGTCAGACTGTCTCTACGGTTTCACTAGCTGTACATCAAAATCATAAGTCATAATTTTTTAAAAATAGTTTTAAATGATTAAAAATCACCAAAAATTATATTATTATTTAAATATCATAATTAAATAATTAAAAACACAAAATTTCAAAATTACCCTCATTAAGAAAACTGGGTGTTACAAGTCTACCCACCTTAAAAAAATTTTATCCTCGAAATTTAAGATGGTAGTACTCCTTTTAGGTCAAACATAGTCAAGGGTCAACCACTAGTCAATTTCTCAACATCCAAGTACTTAGTCATCAACTGGTCAACTTCTTAGGATTTTACCTATGCTAGCTATCTAGGTGTTGGCAACTAGAGATTAGCAAAAAGAAAAACTCTATAATAGACTAACTTTTAACCTTCCAAATCATATCAAGTCACCCATAACTAAGTACCTATATTCTAAGCACATAAATTCCAAATACCACATATACATAAGCTCAAGAACAACAACCCATTACATACACCCTAAGTATATCATCTATAAAATATATATATATATATATATATATATATATATATATATATATATATATATATATATATATATATATATATAACTGATCATCAAGGGTTTAAGTAGACTAAACTTATAAGGGACTGAAACAAATGCTCAGAAATTAGGCTAAGGATGAATGGTCTGAAACATCAGTGTAGGTAAAAGGGAATGATGCTAAGGAGACTGAAATTACAAGCTAAAGGATAGGACATTTAAGTCCACTTGTAAAGTCAAAGTGAAAGAAAACCTACATGGTTACTGAAACATGCCTCTAGATCAACCTGGCCTCTCCTTTCTATCTGGCTGAACGAACTACATGCAGGACAGTGGTCTGAAAGAAGTGAACCAAACTGGTGTACAGGGTATGCAATAGGCAGTATATTGTAAATGAGTGCTGGCTACGTACCAATCAAAATACCTTACATATACATACAAACTATATATATATATATATATATATATATATATATATATATATATATATATATATATATATATATATATATATATATAACTCTCATCACCTCAACTCTACTCAAGGTCTAATAACAAACACTCCCTACCACATGCTATCACTCCAATGAAGGGGTCAGATACTGTAGGGTGTATTGGGACAGAACAGTGAACTGTCCCAAGTGGTGAGTGCAGACCTCTAGTATGCATGATACTAACTCTCCAGATATGCAGAATATGGTAAGGGGTTGATGGTTATATAGGTGAGTCAATAATTAGGGTCTGAACTATGGTCCAATAAAATCTATGATGCAACATGGTAGGTAATGAAAGTTGAGTGTAGTGAACAACTTGAAATAGTATGAACCGAGGGAACATGGTCTCTAATGAAGGGTCTGCATACGGCCTATAAAGGTTGATCAGCATGACTGAACTCCACACAAGAGAACTTAACTAAAATAAAAAACTGAACCAAATATAGGCTGAACAACATGTCAATACCCTATACAACAATGGCCTATAGATACCACCAACCTATATCCCATATGCCAATATCATCTGCAATCTATCTATATATATAGAACTCTCAGTCTTAGGTGAAACTACAACTATACTCAAGGACAGGCTCTGGTCATGGGTGCCTCACTGGAAGGGTAAGGGAAAATAATAATAAATCATCAAGGCTGTATGGCATACTAACATCCTATATGTAAACTGGTTGGTATTATAGATAACAGGAGAATTATCTGCAATGGGTTACTATTCTAATACCAATGCTAACTATCACCTCTAGGGTACAGACACTCTACAAGTCATCATATCATTACACTATGAAAGATCTACATATGAACAAGCTCTACAAAACTAAATATCCCTACTCCTAAGTTATTTGATGATGGAATACAATTTTATAACAACAGAAGGGTACGATAGAGATGATGTGTTTTAAAAACCTTCTCAAGATACAATCTGATAATCATATGCGTCTGTCCAAAATCATGTTACTCAGAGTCTTCGTCATGCTAGTGAGCAAGGCTACGATAATCACAGAGTCCCTGACTAAGGTACATACCTCCGAAATCATGGTATTTAAAATTTTTGTATTGCCGTATGCGACGGCAAAAATCTTAAATTCCCACACCCGAGAAATACGTCCAAAATCTGACTATATGTCCTCACTATGCCAGCTAATACGACTATCGAAGATTCTATATCCCATAACTGAGGTGACCTAGCCCATATGATTTTCTCAGAAGAAAAACAAACATAACACAAGAACAACAGAACAATTGATCAGTCAACAAGGAGCAGATGGAATCGAATTTCAAGATAGTTATAAGAGGCAATTGTGGAAATAGAATCGAGAAGATCGGAGCCTACAACAAGATCTGCAATGGCCTGTGCATCCTAGACTGTCCTGGCGGAACTGGTTTCTCCTGGTCTGCTGCTGATGCTGCATGAACTGCTGCTGCTGAAAGAAATCGGAAATAACGGGGAAAGGTCTCTGTACAGGCGGAGGTGCACCTCCAATGTAGCAGAAACGCCAACCTGAGTTGGCACAACAGAACTGCGGTCTCGAGGCTCTGTTGAACAGGACGAGAGGTGGCTAGCCTCTCGATAGTATCCCCCGAACCGGAGCGATGAGATCGTGTCTCCATAACCATCATGAAGACAGATCAAACAAGAAGTAATTACTGAGAATGAAACAAAAAATCAAGGAGGACAGTTTATATTCAAGGGAAGATAATAAGCAGCAAATTTAGATAAAAAGAATCTGATTAAGAGTTTTTCCTAGTGTGATTGAGTACCCTCAAAAATATCCTAATCCTACTGCAGGCTGTAGTGATACTCTAGTTTGAATACCACTACATAAACTCGACCTGCATGGGCCACCACTAAAAACGTGTCACGACCCGCACCCTAGAGTAAGGGCACGAGAAGTGGTTACGTCCAGCCTATGCCGTAGTGTCGGCGGTAGAACGCTGTCCTAGGTCAATCATCTAACATTATAAAGGTACCTGTACAGTATATACACTCCGAAAGGAGGTGACATAGCATAATACAGTCTCAATCACATCTAAGGCAGAATGATAAGATAGAAAGATAGATATATACTGAAATATGATCCACAGAAATACAATCAGAAAGTAGTCTAAGTGTCTAAGATAAAATCTCCATAAACATCAGATAAAACAAACTCCCAGTAAATACAATAACGTATCAATGAGAAAGACAAGGCAAGAGTCTAAGCTAGCAGTCTAAACCACTGGTGGTAGATCCTCTACTGCAAGTGGGTCCAAGTCACAAGTGTTGTCTAAAGCTGCACCATAATGGGTAGACACCATAGCCTCATCATTATCTGTAATATTTTCAACAGGTCCAGTCAGGACAGGAGCGAGCACAATACATCTCGCGCAGTTCATATCAAGTTTGGAAAAATAAAGCATGCAATAGAGTAAGATACATGAAAAGCTGAAAAGAGAATATATGAAGTAAAGGAGATAACTGTAAGAAAATATCTACTATAAATAGAGAACTAGCAGTGACTAGTGAGTCAGAGTAAAATATAGACATATAAATGGCATAGGAAGATTCATGACTACAACTAAGAGTGATTCATGACTACAGCTACTTGGATATTATTTACATGCCTATTTCTACTCTCCTATCCCCAATCAATACACAAGGATCTGTTCAAGTTATGTTAAGATTCGTGAAACTTCACATGGCTCATAAAATGAGTGATACGTAAAGGTGATTCATGATGGCTCTGTGAACATGAGAGTACATGTGTCACAAGCGATTCGTGAATCAGTAAAAGCATAGAGATACGTGATTATTCGTGAAACGCATAAAACATACAGTATCCGATGCTCCCGAGGGGTATAATATCTCATGAAAAGATCTATATAGTACCAATCCGTGCTACCAATGTGTCAGCATAAAGTAAAGTAATCTAGAACAAGAATATAAATCCTAGCAAGTATAAAACGGTTAGAGAATGTACTCGCCTGATATCCTAAACGTCTGTATGAAATACTGCCTGAAGAGTGGTATTTGGCTCCTAATCAGAATAGTACAAGTCACAACATGTCCAGCTAATAAATTAAGATACTATGATGCAGTCTACATGATATTAGGTCAATCCTAGACCAAAGTCAACCCTGGTCAACTTCAGTCAACCGTAACAGTCAAACTAGGTCAACTCTAGTCTAGTTAGGTCAAACTAGGTCAAACTTGGTCAAACTAGTCCAGGTTGGTCAAACCTAGGTTTAACAAGTCAATCTAGGCCTCTAACCAACTAATCTAGCAACACACACTAGTCTAGTGATACACTAACTCAGGTGTATCCACACCACATGCCATAGGCTATCTACCTAGGCCATGGGCCAAATCACATATAGGCCAATACCTATTTACCATATATCTATATACAGATTAATTATATATATATCAATAGCAATATCTATTTACTCACATTATACATTCACATTACACATAGGCAATTGTACTATCTATTTCACATTACACTATCACATTACACATTTCACATTTATATATTCACATAGGTTAGATATTATATATATATATATATATATATATATATATATATATATATATATATATATACACACATAGAGGGATAGATATGTAACTCAAGCTAAATGTGTGTGTGTGTATATATGAGAGTGTGTGTGTGTGTGTGTGTAAATGGTGTTTCCTGTGTGTGACAGGAATCTAGAATAGAGGATATGTGTGTGGTGAATGAGTGTGTGTGGGTGGTAAATGCCATAGAGTGTAGGCATGTGTCTAACATGTGTGTGTGTGGTATAGTGTAATAGAGTGTGTGTGAGGAATTAAGTGGCAGGTCTCAGATTTTGTAACATAATGACATCAAAACAGTGTGAAAGACTATGTGTGTGTGAGTGAGTATGTGAGTGCAGGAAAACTTGTGTCTCAGATTTGTGTGACAGTGGGTAACATGACAAGAAATAGAGTAAAGTGTGTCCATGTGTATAGTGTCATCCAATGAACCCCAACAGTATGAACCCAATATGAAGATTAGTGTAACAGTACAACGTGTAATAGGTGTGCATGTGTATGTTACACATGAGAGTGTATTATTCTCTAAAATTAAGTGACAGGAATATGAAGTGTCAAGGTGAAATAACATCATTTCTTCGGAACCCAATGATAGTTCAAACAAACCAACAGTCCTTTAGCAACTAGCAACCTAAATTCAAAATTCGAAACCCATATCTTCACACAAATCACAACTAATCATAAACATTATTCATTAAACATGTAGGTACGCTTAACCTAATTATTTAACATCACAAAATCAGTTTAAAATGCAGATTAAAATCAGGAAAAATCAATTCGACAGGGTGTATCAGCCGGTATCAGGAAAAATTGGGAATTCAAGAATTGGAATCAAATTAATCATCAAATTTATAAGTAAGGAGTTAGTAATTAGTGTAGCATATGTGTAGGTGTCCTGAGAGTCGTTTCGTGTCCAAAAATCATGACGCAGACGCGTCCAACATAATACAAACACATGGGGTGCACCCAGTGTAACACAGTGTCGTGCACGCATGCACACGAGTGTAGGACACGACACACGATACTTTGTGTCACGTGCACACACCCACATGGTCGCCTAGGGTAGGGCTACATGTGGGATAGCCTGACATATGTCCACAACGTGTCTACAGAGGACACAAACGCATGTTGTGCGCGTGTCTCTGCGTGTTTCAGCCGCCTGCGTGCGACAGCGCGCGGCCAGTACGGGCGCGATTGATCCGTGTGTACTCAACCTTCTGATCCCAAATATTAGGAACATGATGTCAGACATTGCCCCCTACTCCCCACGAAATTTTGTGTCCCGAAGTGTCATGTATCACGAGTTATAGACCCTGATAGGCAGGACACGGGCGTAGGGTTCGTGCAGCGTGTCCAAAGCAAAAATGCGACACAAACTGACACAAAACCCATAACATCCTTCACAAAAATTAATACACACATGTAGATCTATAGATCTATGAAATTAGATTTCAAAAATACGAAAATAAATCCCTAAGGGGCATTTCTACAAACACCTATGTATCTACTATGATACGTGTCCGATACGGACCCTAAATGGACACGAATTGTGCCCAAATTTTGGGGACAACTAGGGAATCCTTAAACCTAGCCCTATATACAAAGAAAACAGGAAAAACAATGGGTTTAAATGGTTTACCTATTGAGTGTCAATACTCTAGAAAAGCTTCAAATGGAATGATTCCAAATAGCAACTCCTAAGCTCCAAATGGCACACAAACTGAGGTGAACCTCCAGAATCAGTAAACAAACAATAATTAGATCATAATGCAAAAGACTAGGGTTAAAAAGGAGTTAAAATGAATTACATAGGATTTTAGGGGAATGGGAAATTACCTCTCCTTCCAAATCTAGGTCAAGAACAAAAGAGGCAAGAACACACTAAGAGATTACTTATAGGCAAGGGGAAACCCTAATTGTGGCTGCCATGGGTTGGTTAGTTTGGGTTTTGGGCTTAAGTCATGGGCCTATGGCTTAATTACAAGTCATGAAATTACAAGTCATTGAGTTAAGTCACAAGTCATTAACCATTTCACTTAAACTTAACCTTCCTACCTCAAAACTAATTTTTAATGACTAAAAGTAGGTTAACTTAAGTTAGACTAGGATCACCATAGCTAGGGTTAGCATCTAGGCTAGTCTACAAGGTCTCAACTAGTCAAAGTCAAAATCACAACCATCAATCTAATAATTAATCAAATTATTCTAATAAGTCAAAATGAACAAGTTACCCCTAGGCTAAAAATGATAAATAGATATTCCAAATCACAGGGTTGGGCTCGAGGTCAGACTGTCTCTATGGTTTCACTAGCTACACATCAAAATCATAAGTTATGATTTTTTAAAAATAGTTTTAAATGATTAAAAATCACCAAAAATCATATTATTATTTAAATATCATAATTAAATAATTAAAAACATAAAATTTCAAAATTACTCTTATTTAGAAAACTGGGTGTTACACAAGTTTATATCTATCTTGAGAGAGGAAGAGAGATTCGGAGTTTACAGAGTTGTTTCGAGGGAGATCGGTCAAAAAGTTCTACAACGGTTCTTCCTTATTGTCTTATCTTCAGTAATTTTCATTTTTCTCATTGTAATCTATTTTAATATGAACGAAGTGTTGCGGTGATTCATGTGGATCAGTGGAGAATTTTATAAGGAGTCGATGTATCTTCTTATTCCATTAGTTGAGGCTTTACCGAGTTAGACTCTGATTGTCATGTGGTTTTTTCTATTCGAATTTTGTACGTAAAAGTCTTCGTCTTTGCGTTGAGGTTTCTTTGCGATTTTTGACTATTTTGTTTGTGCTTTTTTTTTCGTTCTTCATCAGGTCCTATCAGTTATGGGCATTTGTTTATTTTTGGTGGCACTATAGGTATCCTCTTTTATGTTCGTACGGATTTAGACCAACCACATTAAGTTGCAAGAAGTCATGTCACAGTGGATTTTAACACCAACCATATTGAGTTGACATTAAGTCCCAAGAAGTTACAAATTTGGCCAATATTACATGGATATATCTGATGCCTTATACAGTCTCAACAACAAAAGGTTTATCGCTAATAAAAGTTTTGTCCTCGTTTTCTTCTATATTCCAGATCTACTATAATGCATACACTGTTCTAAAGAAAATAAATCATAAAGAACAAATATCTAGGAGGCGCCTGCTTGAGCATTAGAACTTTTATGCTAGAACTTATAAAAATTGTCTTGAATTGATTGTTGTAGTTATGAACTACTCTGTAATATGACTTCAGTCCACCTACAACTATTTTAAACACTATTGTCTGTTAATATATTTTTCCCCAACAGTCAATGTAGCCATCTTGTATGCATCTAGTTTTTTTAAGACAGATTTATCTCGTTTAAGTTTCCAAGTTCCTAACTTCATCCTTCTTTCTTTTGATATAGAGAACTATGTGTTAGGATTCATGCTTGTAGTTAATCTTTTAATATAGATCTTTATTTCTAATATTGACCTTGTTGTTTCCTTCTTCTCTAGCTATGCTTTAATTAAACTAATAACATTTTATGGTTAGTATTTCTATTATTTATGACATTAATATTAGTTAGCACAAAATTACTGTAGATATGATGGTTATTGATCTGATGCGTTGCATCCATATAAATTTCAAGGGACATTATACATATCACTACTCTATCTAACTAGTTAGCAAAAAATTATTTGAAGTACTGTTTACTGTAGTTTAAAAGCTAGTGTTAGGTCGTAACGGGTATGTGTGACATAATTAATAAAAAAATTAACAAGAAAATGCTGCCTGATCTAATCTAGTTTAAAGTTTCACATCAAAACTTGCCCATGAATGCCAATACTTCTCTATGTCATGATATTTCCTTCCTAAACTTCTTGAACTCTTTTTATTTCATGTATCTTGTATTTCGGAATGACAATATTGTTTTACTTGAATCTTAGTAGTTAGTTCATTCCTCATGTGCATGTTCTTTCACTTCGGGTACATTATAGATTCAGAGGTTGACATCTGTTGAAAGACTTAATTGTAGGAAGTCCTCAATGAAGGAACGACTTAATTATACCAAGTCCTCAATTAAGGAAAGTCTTATCATAGAAAGTCTTAGGATAGATTTTTAATTGTAATTATTTGGTGTACTTGGGTTTGTATCTATATATATACTTGCCTCCAAAGATAGATGAATACACAATTAATTCTATTAGTTCTTCTTGCTATCAAAGCCAATTGTCAAGAACAAGAAACATCCTAGGTCGTGTAGTTGTTTTTGAGCCACAAGCCACTGAGCCGATCGTCAATCCAATGCCTACCACCGCCTTTGACACCTGTCATAGCTCTTCTATCCTCTTCTTGATCTGTAACCAACCTCCTTTCATTGGCGATCATCGATCGGACATACACCTGAATATTTTATGGACGCAAAAAATCCATGACAACTATGGGCACCTTTTATTTAATATTTGAGTGTTGCTGGATGAGAAGAATTATGATCCATAGGCACCTCTTATTGAGATACACATAGCCGGAAGAAAGAAGATGGCATATCTTCGTAGCTCGATTAAGCCTCTGACCGAAGACAATCTCATATATGATGATTGGTACTTTGAGGATAAAAAAGTTAATAGTCGGCTTCAATCATCTATGAAGCCACAATTGAGGAAGCTTTATATATGTTTGCTAACTACAACGAAGATATGGAAATACTTGAAGACTTCTTTCCTTGATTAAAAGAATGAAGTATGAGTTTACACCCTGAGTCAGAAGATGTCTCGACTCTGACAGAATAGGATGCCCGTTTCCATCTACCTTGGTGAACTCTCTAAACTTTTTCAGGAGTTGGATCACTACAATAAGGTGACCATGAGTTGTGACAAGAATATTAAGATCTATAAAAAATTGTAAGAGCGCCAGCGTGCATATCTTTTTCTGGAGGGCCTTGACGACCAACTTGAACAAGTCTATGGTGAAGTCATGTGCAAGGATCCGTCCCTAGATTTTGGAATCTTATGCATTTTTTGTTGGGAGTCGGACAGAAGGATGCCATGCAGAACAAAGAGGAGAAGACTGAAATCATAGTAGTTCATAAGCCTTATCAAAACAGGTCCCTTTCATCTAGTTCAAGAGGTCAACCGTACACCGACTCTTATTGGTCGATCAAATAATGACCCCTCTACCGTCCTACAAGAAAGTGTAGCCACTATAACCTCCTTGGTCATTTGAAGGCCCAGTGTTATGAGTTAATTGGCTAACTTGAACGATGAGACAAAACCCAAGATCCTCGATACAATAAATAACATGTCGTTGTTGCAAAACAAAGAATGAATATGAGAGTGTTGTTGAGTGAACTACTGATTTGGTCATTAATATAGGTAATGAGGGTAAGGGCATAAAGATTTCTGATTCTATTTCGTATAGTACTGGATAATTCAAGGTCTATTTATAAGCTAGTAGGGGTACTGAGTTCGGGCAGAGTTCGGTCTCCTAACTTTCATAAATTCGAACGTTAAAGCCAAGTAGGAAGAAGAGGCCGACTAGGGAATTAGGTTTTACCCTGACCAAGTTTGGTCACATAATTAGGGTTTTGAATTTGGTCTGTATTTGTTGACTAGTTTATATAGTGGACTAAAATATATTTGGTAGGATTGGATTTTAAGCTTTCTAGTGCCAACTACAAACCTGATGTACATTTGGTCATATGAACAAAGATAAAATATAAAAGAAATATAAAATCGAGCATCATGTAGATGATCACTGTATCCTACAACATGGCTTGACTTTTTTTCCTTTGTTCGATGATGGCTTTTTTCGTTAACTACAGTTGTCCAAAGATAAATAGATCATAAAATCTGAATATCTTTTAAGGGCTTCGCCCTTGTACCCCCACGGGGGACGCTGTCCCCTCGTCTCCCATCCGCTGTCTAGGCAGTTGAACCCCCGAGTACGAGTCTCCAAAGATATCATAGGTAGTTTAGAGTTCTGCTATAACATCGCTTTTGGCTCATCATAATTTATTCATTGCATATGTCTTAGTTCGATCTTACTTTTCTACAAATACATGTTAGACGAGCAAAGTAGTATGATATATTTAATGCACAGTTGGACACTGCTAAGTTTAGGTATTGACAATATAGTAATTATATGAATACTAGTGATATCATAATATTAAACTTAATCAATTAACCATATTTAAAAATATGATGGAATCATTGGCTAACAATCTTCCCATTTTTTATTATGGCAAGTCTCATAAATCCCATAAATCATGACCACATTCAACAAGATATTAAAATAAAGGAATATAGATCCATGATGAACTAGGTATAACACATATTAAGGTTATAAATAAATGGAAACAATTTATTTGCTCTCCCTTAGAATATGATTATCTAGTTCCAAAGCAATTATATGTAAAAATTAGATAAATACAAAATCCATGGGATATCCAAGACATCATGAATCTTTCTTTTCCTTTGCTTAATGCATATAAAGCTATTTAACGTTGTCACAAAAACGAAAACTATCATCCAATTAATAAGAAATTAAGGATAAGCATTAAAAGGAAATCTTCAATTAAGCAAATATTAATCAAAATATGACATACACGAACAATTAAGTATATAAGTTATAAGATGCCATTGATGTGTTAATTACATGTGTCCATATGTCCTACAAAATCAATGGATAACAATAATATTGGGCCCTGATTTGTTGCTGTGTTCTGGAACCTAGGAGACCGAGTTCAGTTCCTTGGATCCAGAATCAAAGAATAGTTTCAAGTAGACGTTAATAGATCTTCAATCTATAAAGTATTGATCACCTTGGATTACTTGTAGGGGTCAGTTCCTAGCTAGCGGTGGTCCAAAGGCACTTAAATATCGTGTCGTTTAGGGCTATTTATACCCATTTGAGAGAAGGACCCTTTCGACGTGCACCTAAAATAATCTTTAGCTTAAAAACTTAGATTTAAAGAATTATGCAATATAATCATACAACATCGAAATCCAGAATCCCTAATTCTTGATGAATAACGTAAAAAATATAAAAGAAGCAAATATAAGTACTATCAAAGTGATCAAGTAGCAATAGACCAGAAAACATGCTAAATTTTAAAAATAAGATCATTTAAGAGGAATCCACCTACAATGTTAGGCAAAGACTTAGGTATCCAAATATACTTGGATGTACATTGGTTGGCTTTGGGAACCCAAGTAAACTTACTCATATCAACCATCTTTCTAATTATGCATTATGTTAAATGTCTTTTCTGTCCACAGTAGTGACATGTAGTATGGACATTAGTGTTTGCAACAGTAGTATAAGTGTTATATGTGATAGGAATATTCTTCTGTGGTTGTGTATAGTAATAGGCATGGTTGTGTTTAGAGCATCTCCAACCCTATTGTGAGTTTGAAAAAAAATGGTTGCCACATAGGAATGACAACCATTTTTTTTCCAAAAGTACTTCTCCAATGCAAATGTGAAATAAAGTGTGGAGTTGACATGGCAAAGACAATGTGAAGTTGGTTGTCTAGATCTAGACAATGCACTTCACAATGTCTTTATGTCCATATTATCCACATCATCATTTGTGAATAAAAATATTTATAAAAAGAAGTAGAAGAGTAAAAGTTGTCTTGGAAGTTGTAAAAAATTACTTTGTATTGTCTTCTTAATACTTTTGTATTGGAGATGACTTTTTAAACTCATTGTCATTTGTGAATATAATCTTGCCACCTATACAAGACATTGTCTTGTGTCCCATGCCACCTAAGATTCACAATACAACATAAGACAATAGGGTTGGAGATGCTCTTAACCTTGGATGTGTCAGATCCCTTTTGAAAGGATTTCTTAGAAGTGACCTTGGGTTGTGTCACATGCCCTGTCTTTGATTGGGTCTTAGCTTGAACAACTTATTTTTCCAATCTAATCTCTAACTTTTGAGAGCTTACAATAAGATCATCGTGTTTGACAGTAAGTGCATCAATCCTACATGAAGTAGTAGAGTACTTCTCATTTTCTGATTCTAATTCCTTCTTAAGTTTAGCATTTTTATGAGTGCTTTTTTCAATGCATTCAAGTGCCTCATGCAATCTAAGTTTAAGTGTGGAGATCTTAACAGAATTATCAGGAGAAGAAGTATCTAACATCATTCAATAAGCAAGTAACTTTCCATTCTCAAGCTTGTATGAGAGAATATCTTTTCTAGCTTGCTTATACTTATCTAGAACTTTTTTGTGATGTTCAGATAAATCATTAAAAGTGTCAGATAATTCATCATAGGAGAATTCATTTCTTCAAAAGAGGACAATTCTGTACCTCATTCGATAATTCTATTAAGCATATATTTGCAGCTTGACGAGGGTTTCTTCTTCTTCAGAGTCGCTTGCTTCGCTTTCACACCATATGCTTGTGTTAGCATATTTGTGAGACAATAATCTTCCTTTACTAGATCGTTCGTTGTGATTCTTCTTTTTAGCAGTAGGGCAATCCTCTTTGATGTGGCATGTCTTCTTGTAGTTGTAACATACAAGCTCTTCTTCATATAAGGGGTTGTGATTCATCTCAAATCTTAATGCCATAATACACACATTTGCATCATTATAAGGACTTTTCTTTTTCTTTAGAGTTTGCTAGCTTTACTTTTATTTTGTCCTCATGAGTAGCTTCAAGCAGTTTCCAGATTTTATGACATGTTGTACAAGTAGTAATACAACTGAATTTATTTATGTCTACAACACAATAAAGTGAATTCATTGTTTTGCATCAAGGCTAGCTAATTTGTTTTCCTTCATGTAATTATCACATGACTTGTCAACCATGTGGAAGTAAGAGTGGTGGTGAAAATAGTCTTTTTGTAGCCATTGATGACACATGACCATAAATAAAAAAAGTGATTTTAGAAATAAGTCCATACGTGTTTTTTAGTATGTGTAGTTAGTTCCATCAAATAGATGAGACCTATTTGTAGACTGGCCTTCACTAGTGAATAGATTTCACAGTTGCCATGTATTCTACTCTTAGGATGTAAAGCCTGTAGAAGAGAACCATGCTCTAATACCAATTAAAGACAACTCTACAGGGGATGAATATAATATGCGTCAATAATTCTCCGATAAAAGTAGTCAGTATACCAACTATAAATAATTAAGCAATAAGGCACAACTATATGGAAAGTAAATAGAGTCTAGGAGATCAAATGAAAACACCACTATGTATACTGGTTTCGAGGAGGACTAATTCCGTCTTGAGAACTCTCGCTCGATGTTAAATCCACTATTAATAAAAGCACAAGCCTTGATCCAAAGCCTTGCAACTTCGTACAGACATGCTTTGATCTGAAGGGTACGACGACTTCAACAACCAAAAGCTTTTGATACGAAGAGCTTGTCGGTTTCAAACAACAAGTGTAAAGGGCAAACTTAGAAATCTAAACTTTACAAATCGAACATACTTCTAACCGAGATCACAACTTTGGCACACTAGAAGGCTGGGAGTTAGTTTATTGGTGATAGAAAGGTTTAGGCTAACAATGAATAGATAGATAAGTTAATTGGTGAATTTCAAGTGAAGGATTCAAGGTCTATTTATAGGCTAGCAGGGGGACCGAGTTCAGGCAGAGTTCGATCACCTAACATTCATAAATTCGAACTTAGAGCCTGGTCTTCAGGAAGAAGAGCTGACTAGGAAATTATATTTTACCCTAGGTCGAGTTCGGTCATCATAATTAGGGTTTTGGATCAGGTCTGTAATTGTTGACTGGTTTAGTTGGTGGACTAAAATGTAGCAGGTAGGATTGGATTTTAAGCTTTCTAGTGCCAACTGCGAACCCGATGTACATTTGGTCTTATAAATAAAGACAAAATACAAAAGAATATAAAATTGAGCAGCATGTAGATGACCATTGTATCCTGCAACATGGCTTGACTTATTTTCTTTCTTTGTATGATGATGTCTTTTCCCTTGACGACAATTTTCGTCCAAAGATAAAAAGATCATGAAATCAGAATACATTTTGGGGGCTTTGCCCCCGAACACATATGGGGGGCATTGTCCTCTCGATCCCTATTATTTGTCTGGGCAGCGGAACCCCTGAGTACGGTGCAAGGCTCCGAAGATATCATAGGCGATTCTGAAAAATCTTCTGCAATAACGTCGTCTTTGGCTCATCTTAATTTCTTCATTGTATGTCCTTGTTCGATCTTACTTTTTTGCAAATACATGTTACATGAACAAAGTAGTATGATATATTTAATGTGCAGTAGGATAATGCTAAGTTTAAGTATCGACAATATAGTGATTGTATGAATACTAGTGATATCATAAGGATAAACTTAATCAATTAGCCATATTCAAAAAAATGATACAATCATTGGGCTAATAATAGGCTCTTTGAATAACAATTTAGGAAAGCATATAATCATAGTCATAAAATATCAGTATATTCATGAAGAAAATCCCCAAATGGGTTCGTTAACACGGACGTATATATATATATATATATATATATATATATATATATATATATATATTGGCAAAAAGAACTTTTATTGATGTATCAGGTGCAAAATGCCGAAGCCTATACAAGTAAACGCGCCAAGCGCGAAAAGATAGCAAAAAGAAAAGGGGACCTTTGCCCGAAGCAAGAAGAAAGGCCGGGCCTGCAGCTAGTACCACGCCTTCCAAAACTGTGTCGAAGAGTGGGTGCAACGTCTCTGAATTTTGTGGATTTTTCGGAGTACTTTCCTGAGTAGTTGTCTGGGGTAGTATTGGCGCCCTTCGTACCTTGATTTGTTCCGGTTCTTTCAGAGCACCCAATTGTCGGCGGCGGCGACGATTTAATGGTCGTCAGAGTCTCCCCAGCTGGCCAGGAGATCGTTGAAGTCCCCAGTCCGATGACCCTGCCCGCGACGGAGCGAGAGGCTGCTCCATAACTGAGTAACAAGCTCGTCGGAAAGTAGGATGTGCTCTGTGGTTTCAGATCGGTGCAAAGTGCAGCAGTGACATTTAGAGGCCAGCCTGAATCCGATGGTGGAGAGGGAGTCGTCAGTTGGAAGCTTCCGACGGTGGGCTCTCCAGATCAGGATCGACCATTTGTTGGGGATATAGGAGTGCCAAAAAGGGGCGATCACCGGAGAAGGCGGTCGTTGCCTCGCACCACGCTCTTGGCAGAGGCCAACGTAAAAATACCATCGGAGGTGGGGGACCATCTCAAGGTGTCATGGAGATCGCTGAGCTTCACGTCAGCGGCATGAAGGTCGGCCGTCGCATCCGGGCCCAGCCAGTCTCTAGTTCGGTCCCACCTCCAACCCGAGTCGGTGTTCCATAGGTCGCGTATATATATATATATACTCCCGGGCGGCAGGAACATTTGCCAAGATATAGTCTACGAGGATCGACCGCCTACGTGCGATAGATGCCTCCATCTCGGTCACGAGTTCCTCGAGTTCCCCAGCGTTCCGCCGACTTCCGACCCTTTAGCGGACCACCCTCTTGAGGTGTCTCGACCGTCGGCTCGCTCGTTGCCGCCTGCCCGACAGGATTTGACGCCGCCTTACTCCATCGCTGCAAGGGCCGTCGATATTGCTTTGGGCCAGGCCTTGCTTTCTGTCATGCCCTTGGCACCGACTTCCACTTCCCTGCGTCTGCTGGTTCTGTCGTCGATCGCCCTGCAGTACTCTATCCTTTCCATGGATAGCCCGTACCCGAGCCATGCTTGCAGCCGTGCCTCTGTGAATTTATATACCCCTGCCTTCAGCGGCTTGCTGGTTGAGCCGTTGGTTCCTCTCACGCTCGATGCCATGGTGGTTCTGACTCCTTTCGAGTCGGTCGTAGGGACGCTGGTCGTCCATCTGGAGGGCGGTTCCTCGCGGGAGGCAGTTGTGGTCTAGATTAGTGATGGGCTGCAGGGCAGTAGCTCCCCCACGGTAGGGCATGGCTCGTATAGGAGGGATTCAGTTTCCCTCCCCTCCTCCCCCAGTCTGGGGCTCACACAGCTTCTTTCGGCCCCTCTCCGGAGGAGGGGACGCTATTCCTTTCCCCGGTGCATTCGACGGTCCATCTTAGCTGGGAGAGGTATCAGACAGTGAAGAATCCCAGGCGACAACTGTCCTACCGGACAATGATCCTTCGATCAGATGCTAGGATTAAAGCTTCGAGTTGTGGAGTAGAGGATTGTATGTTTCTTTTATAGGATGCAGAATCGAGTCTTTTAGGGTTTTGTCCTCGGCTTCTTGACGTTGACCGTGGTAGAAGTTGTTAGCCGTTTTATGGATCTTTTTTGGCACCTCTGATGTAGTCCCGTCTTTTATTTTAATAAATTTTCTTTTTAAATATATATATATATATATATATATATATATATATATATATATATATATATATATATTTATATATAATAGTATATCTTGAAGAGATTGGAAAATCTCCAGAAGAGAAGATCTCCAAATGGATAATCTGAATAGATGATCTTCCGAAGAGAGAACTCCTGAAGAGAAAATATCCTGAAAAGATTTTTCAAAAAAATCTCCTAAAGAGATTTAATATGAGGAGTTGTCCTCCACTCAGTATAATATAGTAGTCTGGTCAATGGGACCTAATTCATCCTAAAAAAAGTAATAACATATTTTGGGTCTTGAAATTCTATATTTAAATAAAATAAGTATAGTTATTTATTGTCAGCAAAATACCTTTTATGTGAACCTGCTGATATGCATCTACACATAGACATTATAATCACATAAAGCATACTTTTAGAATATCAAAGGAATCATTCTTGATTTACTTTATATGAATGTGTTGATCTTATGGGATATGCAAATGAAGGTCATTTATATGATCCCTCAAGAGGATATCACAAACAAGATATGTTTTAATAATATTGTAAGTATTTCAGAGATCAATCAAGCAAATCACTGCGGAAACCTCGTCCAAACATTCTTGCACTTAATGAAGCAAACGTAGAGTGTGTATGGCTAACGTTTCACTAGTTCAACATATCAGGGGACTTGCGAGCTTCCATGATCACAAATAAGGCTACAACTCTTCATAAGACTATGGGGATAACGCAGATAAATGTTAGACAAATAAAGTATTTGGGTGATATGTAATATTCAAATGTATTTGGTGGGGGGTTGATTTTTTAGTTGAATTGATATAAGAAGTAAATGTAATATTTTTTGTTGTTGGGGGGGGGGGGGGGGGGGGGAGGGGCATCCTGAAGATGCTAATGAAGACATCTTGAATCATGACTTTGAGTATTGTACTCTTTCCTTTCTTCGATGAACACTTCTATGTATTTTTTTTGTTTTAATAAGGTAATAATTAAAGTGGGCATCCAAGAGGGGAGTGTTTTAATTTGTGGATAAACTCAAATATGGATGCCTTTATCCCTATATACAACCACCCTTATTTTATTCTCTATTTATATATATAAAAGCCCTAACGAATTCTAATCGCCTACAATTCTTTTTTTTACTCTTTTATTTTATAACACTAATAATATTAATATCTCTTAGGAGGAAAGTGGGTGATCAATTACATTTTATCCATAAATAGTAATATTTTTATCAATAAATTGTTATACCAAAATATTAGTAATACCTTATTATTTATATTAGTATAGATATCTAACAATTATCTATTAATCAATTGTTTCATCGTTGTTATTTGTTACTTTTTATCTTGATCTATATATGATTTAGTTATAAGCTTAAGGTATCACAAAATTTATCGACAAATTCAGTCCATAATTACTTTCTTTATAAATCCAAGTTTCTAGTTTGGAAGCAAAATAGAATTTTGTAATTACAAGATTTTAGACATAAATACATGTCCATCTGAATTTGTTGAAATTGGATAGGTAACATAGGTTAGGATCTTTTTGTAAGGGGCCAGACCAACTTTGGCTAATAAGTGTTAAGTCTTTTAATAGAAAATACTTAAGTCTTCCTATCGTTCTAAATACTTATCCCAAAACTCTAAAGTTACATATTGATAGCAATAACTCTTTTAATAGAAAATTCCAAAAGTCTTTATATCCTTCTAAATACTTATCCTAATACTCTAAAGTTAGAGCATCCACAGTGGTTGGTAGAGGTTTCAAGTAATACATTTTGATTTTAGTCAAATTTTGTAGCGCTTGAAATCTGCAGTGGACACTTGTCCATGTTTAAAAATTGCTAGAAAGCTAAAAGACATTATTTATTTAAAACATTTTCTTATCTCCTCTATATTGATTCCTAGGCCCATTAAAATTAACCGTTCTTACCAAACATGAAAGGAAAATAAAGAGGAAAAAAGGTAGAAAAAATCTTACTAAACATAAAAGGAAAATAAAGAGGAAAAAGATGGAGGAAGGAGATGAGGACTATTTAGAGTATTTGTTTGGAGTATACTATTGTGTGCAAATATCAAGAAGATAGTACAAAAGTGATAATTTATATAATTTTTAAGAATGTAGAATACATGTTTGGAGTATCTTCATTGTGGATGCTATACATATGGATAAAGAGCAATGATATACCTACAACCCCCTATAACCTAGGGGTTACAACTGGCCACGTGGCTGACCTACATTGGAAGAGAGAGGGGAGAGGTGGGGCTGGGTGGGACCATGATAGCCGGAGGGGAGAGTGGATTATAGAAAAGTTATAAGGATTGATAGTAAATTTAACATTATTGATTGATAAAAATAAATCTAATTGTTTATATAAAGTGTCCCATCTACCAACATAAAATCGTGTAAGTATTTTAGATAAACCTCGTAAGAAAGAAGGCCCACTTTTCATGGTTCCCTATCCCCCACACCAACTTCCTTTTCTCTCTCCAAAAGAAAGGAACATTCATATCATCTCTACCATTTTCTTCTTTTTCCTGTAGCCTATATTTGCATTCCAGAAAATTTCCTGTAGAGATAATAAGTTATAGGAAATTGGCCATAGGGTTATAAGTTTCGATAAATTTGAAGTGAAGATAAATATCGACACACGGTTTGGCATAAAACGAGCAAAGCTGAATTTCTGCCAAACCATCTGGCAAAAATTGGACAAGTCCAATTTTTGCTAAACAGTCTGGCAGAAAATAGGCTTCGCTCGATTTTTGTGCGGTCGGTTCACGGGTGGATGGGTGATGGCGGTTCGATTGAGGGGTTTAAATAAGGAGGTTGGAGTTAAACAGGGGTTGGAGGTTGGGGGTTGGGTTTGGGAGCTTGGAGTTAAGAGGGAGCCTCCTCTATATAAGAAGAGGAGTGAAGGAGGAGAAGTAAAATTAATTGATTGTGAAGAGAGTCTGCAGAAGAAGAAAGAAGAACGTTGAAGAAGGAAGGATGAGGAAGGAGGAGAAAAAGGTTAGTTTAATTTTTAGTTAGTTGTTAATTATATTTATTAGTATTATTCATATTTTATCTATAGTTTGTCTTAAACATAATTCAAATCATAATCTTACTCCTTAAGTGTAACCCTAACCCTACTCCTAACCCTAACCCTAATCATAATCATAATCCTACTAACCCTAACCTTGACACTAACACCAGTACTAACCCTAACCCTAAACCTAAACCTAATTCGTACCCTAACCATAACATTAATACTAATCCTAACCCTAAACCTAATTCATACCTTAATCATAACCCTAACATTGACACTAATACTAGTACTAACCCTAGCCCTAAACCTAATTCGTACCCTAGCCCTAACCACAAGACTAACCCTAATCATAACCCTAACCTTGACACTAATACTAGTACTAACCCTAATCTTACCCTAAACCTAGGGTTAATCTTAACCCAACCCTAGCACTAATACTAATACTAGAGTTTATCTTTACCTATCATAACCATGATTATGATTCTAATAGGCATTTTGACAACCATCCTTTTACAGATGGATCGCCGCCGACACGTTCCCGAAGTCCGTGAGCCCCTCTACCATCAGGCACACCGAGTAGCTCTGATTTTCTATGGCCCTCCGGATCCTCTCCTTTCTCGGCTACATCAAGCACGGGTCGAGCATTTTTTCCCTTGCTATGACATACAAACATAATGGGGCTGATAATGACCCCACCCACACTACCACCGCACCCCCTCCCACCATAGCAAACTACACACGACAACCAATTTAACCATGGAGTAGAAACCCCTTTTGCTAATTGGCACAATCAATCAAACACCTTGCATTCATATGCAATGGGGTTCCAATTCCATGGACAGCCAATTTGAACATACAATTTCAAGCAAACAGAGAATACGAACAAAACCCAACGCTCAAACCACTTGGGGGGTGTGGAGGCCCTCCGACCTCGAATTTGGCAGCGACGACCATCTGCTGCTTGAGGAGGGCGTAGGTCAGGCTCCTAGACAGGAACGAGATCAAAGAAGAAGAGGAAGCCATCTCGCTCTCCGAAGGAGAAGAAGAAGAGGCTGCCGCCACTGGTATGAAGCTTCTTCGGCTCTCCTTCTGGCTCGGCTAGCAGCCTCTTCCCATGGCCGGATTGACGCTCGGCACCAACAATTTTAGCCCCCAAAGATTGCATTTTTCCCTCACTTCTTCTTCTTCTTCGATCAGGAACAGATCCTCCCATCTCTACGCAAGTCCGTCGCTCCCGTACCTGACCGTGGGCCTCTCCAACCTCCTCCCGCAGAGCTCCTGGTTGATCAGCATCGCTAGCGGTACCAGCACCGGCAGCCTCCTCGATCCCGAATCCCGAGGCTGGGGGTTCGTCATCTCCTCCTCCGACGATGACGTCGATGACGATGAACCCCTAGTCCATGGATTGAGCACATAGGCACTCACTGGACTCCATTGAAACCCTAGATTTCGAAGTTCCTAGTGATGGCGGAGGAATTGAAGAGAGACAAACATTTCGGATCCAGAGAGTAAAACCCTAACCCTAAACATAACCCTAATTTTGAATGTTTCAGAGAGATAGTAAGAGGAGAAAGAGGAGTTGTAGGAGACTCTTTGTAGGAGAGGAGAGGAGAGGAGATGGGGGCTCTCTTTCTTAGAAGGAGAAGGTTAGGGAGAGAGAAGGGATGAAAGGGACGATCGGGAGAAAGTTTTTTGGGTTCCTAGATTAAAAAGAACTTAAACGTCAACAAATATTAAAGTTTTGAAAAAATTACTAAAATGGCAGCTGAAAAAATCTCGCCAAGTGTTTTGCACAAACGTTACTTGACGGTTAGCACCAAATCGTCAATAAATAAATTGATGTTTCTTGACGGATCATCTAAAATCGTCAACTATTATGCTGTAAGATTGCTAAATTAACATAAAATAGGGCATTTCTTGACGTAAGGCTAAATCCGTCAAGATAAGCCATTTTTTGACGGTTTTTCATGACCATTAACTTATAAACCGTCAAGAATCGTCATTTTTCTTGTAGTGTATAAATAGCAGGGGCATCACACCCATGCAAATGGTTGGCAATCCGAGGCTGGCAACGTTCAAGAAAGCAATTTCTTTAAGATCTAAAGACTGCGTCAGATAGTCCACGGAGTAAGGCAGAGGTGATAGCACTTTCCCGAGCCTCCACCGTCATCCCCCAGAATCAAAACTAAACAATTGTACTTAGATTATTTCCTAGGATTTCTTTCTAGGCTTTTCTTTGTACAAGCGAGTTTGCAATCAATTTCAGTGTTCTGTAATACCTGTCTTTGATTTTTTATGGCAAACACGATGGCTACTCTGCTGGGGACGTCCTTCTCTTCTGATGAGAAGCTGGTGATGCAAGGCTCTATGCAGCAAATTCTTGTGGTTCGTTTCGACCAACAAGCATTCGAAGAAATGCTCTCTGAAGGGAGCGCCAGCCCGTCTTAGAAGCGAGCCAACCCAAAGAGGACTCGCAGGACGTCGACGCACAAAACTTTTGCCCCCGACCAAGTTCTCAAAGAAGCTCCTTCTTCAGCCCAAGATGGTGACCAAAGCTCTCCTGAGGCTTTGCTTGCGACCGCAAAGGACCCCATTATCCCCAAATCCAGCAAAGAAAAATACTACGATGCTGAGTTTTTAGGGGTACAAGGGAAATCCATACGGACAAAGAAGAAGCCGCATAAGGGAGATGGGCAGTCTGTCCATGCGGCAGCCAACTCTGGCTGCAGGCAGACAACTCATGGGGCAGCCAACTCTGACTGCAGGAAGATGGTCTATGCGACTGCCAGCTCTAGCCGCAAGAAGATGGTCCATGCGGCAGCCAGCTCTAGCCACAAGAAGATGGTCCATGTGGCAGCCAATCCTGGCCTCAGACAGGATGCCTCATGCGGCCCTGTCAGAAGCTCTGTGTTCGACCGCCTCTCATATGGGCTCGACTCCATGCGACCCATTGAGAATGTGGGATGTATCAATTTGGACTCGTTTTACTATGTGCCTTTGGATGCTAAGTCAAAAAAGTCTAAGGCAGTGCGGGCCCAACCAGCACAGTCAACTGTCCAAGTTGCTGATTGTCAGCGGGCCCCGTCTACTGTTACACGGGCATCCGACGAAAAGTCCCGCGTCGAGTCCTCCAGGGCTAACGGACAGGGTAGGTCTTTAAAGTCTTCCTCTAACGATCCAGAGCAAGTGCTTTTACTAGCCACGGATCAGGGAGCAAACATGATACCTAAGCACCCGTGTGCTCGGGATACCCGAGTCCACAAGTGTGGTACAAAGGTAGATCAGCTTGCTACCGACTTACGTAAGGAGATTACTCGTAAACGCAAGGTGGCAGCATTGGCATACAATGAGTCCCTCTCGGGACGTCATTGCACCCGAGTCATCATCAACTGTTGTTACGACAAATCAGCAGCACTTGAAGGTCGACAGTCAATTTTTCAACGACTACAGCAGCCAGCACCTGCCCGACAACAACTCAAGAAATAGGTGCAAATTCCAGGGGACGAGGAGTTTCCTTTCGCCTCCTGTAATTCAACTCAAAAGATTCCTCCTGGCAAGGAAGAAAAGAAGATAGGATCTTCCAGCCCGGCCATCTCGGCCAGTATTGCAAGGAGACCCTCATTTGGAGGGTTCCCATCGACAACCACAGGGGGTGTCTATTTAGGCACTCGATCCAAAAATAAGCTTCCGGCACCCGGGGGTGCACCTTCGGCCTCCTTGAGAGTAGATGAAGCTGGGGGTAGTAGTCTCCTCAATATATACGATAACCCGGTGTACCAAGAGCACATACAGGGGGTAGAGGTCCCCCAGAACTGTGCAGCAGACTTGGATTTCCCTGAAGATCACCACCCTCACCAAGATAATGCGGCTTCCTGCACAGGGGGTAGCACCCCTTTCGAGTCCGAGGAGGAAGACATTTCGACATTCCCCGATGATTTCTCGGCACGCGGGTATGACACAGAGAGCACCTCTGTGATGGTCCCTTCCACCTCTACCCACGTGCAGACAGTCTTTATGGCCGACGATGATCATGAAGCACCTTCTGATTGACAACGTTTAGAAGTACTTGAAGCCACGCTCCTGTCCTTGGTCAAGTTCGTGGACGAAATCAAAGCCGTCTTGCCAACCAAACCGGCAAGAATGCCCGAACAAACAAGCTAGGGACCCACAGTCAATGCGGACTCCAACACGACCGCCCCTCCTTTGGGCGATGATCCCTTAGGAGCATCCTTTCCCTCAACTGCAGATGAAGCCAAGGAGGCAAGAAGGGAAGTCCAGGAGCTTCGAGCAATGTTCAATGCCCGAGACTTCTCTCGGGACCTCAGAATACGCCAGCCATATCCCGTTGCATGGAGAGATGTGCCTTTTTCACCATAGTACAAGCCGTTTCATATCGATTCTTATGATGGAAAGACCTCTGCTAGTCGGTACATGACTTACTTTGAGGTCACAACCGACCACTTGCCGCATAGTGACGCCATCCTCACGCGATTATTCATCGGAGCATTGGAGGGGATCGCTTTCGACTGGTACCGCAACCTCTCCGACAACTGCATCCATTATTTTGACGGCTTCAAACACATGTTCCTGAAAAGATTCTACGAAGCAGGGCATGATGTAATGATGTCGTCTCTCACGGACGTCGTTCAGGGAAAAAAGGAGCTAACAAGGAACTATATCGAGCGGTTTCGCCAAACTGCAATGAGATTGCCCCAAGGTAATCCCGAGAGCTCCTTGATTGAAATCTGCCAGAAGAAGCTGCTCCCTGCAATTAGCCTCTGGATGGGTGACGATCAGTTCAGGGATTGGACGACCTTCATCATAAGTTCTACCAATACAGAGGCGAAATTGAAGAAAGCTCGCAAGTTGGGATTACACATCCCAGATAGAGAGGATAAAGGCAGACGTCCTGATCCCACCCCCAGCAACAACAACAGTGGTGCCACCACCAACCAGGATAATAAGGGCAAACAGGCCATGGTCGCTAATGCGACTCAGAAGCCCGAACAAAAACAGGCGAAAGGTCCATGGCCCAAGGTTAATTACTCATTTGAAGATAGTCATGTCAAAACTATCTTCAATATGCTCTTGCAAGGGGATAGGATACAGCTCCCTCCTCCAAGGTACGAGCCCCAAGCAGCAGAAATGGAGGACCCAAAGTATTGTCACTTCCACCGCTATGTCCATCATGCCACTCATGACTGCTTCCAATTGAAGCGGTACATTCAGAGTCTTATCGACTCCAAAGCTCTGTCGATAGACTTTGAAAAGGTTACCGTGGCAGAAAATATGGTGTCTATTCAGTTCGACGATTTTTCTCCAATGAGTACTCCAGACGGGGTCATACCTGTCCCTCGGACAATAATGGAGGTTACTAATCTTCCACCCATCCGGAGCCAGACATCTGGATTGGTACCCCTCACCACATCGCGATGAGAGATCATATTGGTGCATCCAGACTTAGTGCCCGAAGTTACCCAGGAGGTGTCATCTCCTACCAGCAAGAAAAAGGGCAGGAAGTCTAAATCCTGCCATACAATTTCAGCCGAAGCTGAAGAAGCTGCAGCCGTTGTTATCCAATCTGGAGCACAAGTCCAGCTAACACGGGATAGTTTAGCCGAAGATCCTCAATTGGCAATGTTGCCTCCCTCTGATGTTCCAGGGCCATTTCAGCCTCCACCGGCAGATAAGTCCAAAACAAAGGAAACCCGCTTCGACAGGCCACTCCGCAATAACATACCACAGGGACTGGAGAGACCTTACAACTTTGATATATTAGCACAATTGGCTAACATGCCAGCAAAATTGTCGTTATACGAGCTCCTAAGGCCCTCCAAGGATCTTCTTGTCACATTAAGCGAAGCACTCCAAAATGCTGACGCCTACTTAGCTTAGGTTAAGCCTCCAGAGGAAGACCCGCAAGCAGATCTACAGGGCGGTGATAGCACAGATGCAATACCCAACATCATATTTACTTTGCAGGACTTGTTGATCAAGACCAATTTGCATGATCGTCCCTTATACTATACTGGATACATAGGCGACATCAAGGTAGATCGGATGCATATCGACCCTGGCTCGTCAATAAACATCATTCCGAAAAGCTTGCTCCAACTTCTTAGAATCCCTATGCACCGGCTAGCAGCGACCAACATTGCCTTTAGCGGTTTTAACTCGGGAAGGAGCTATCCCCTAGGGAAGATCCGATTGAAGTGCTAGATTGGTGACCTGAAGACGGAAGTTACCTGCTACGTCATAGAGGTAGACACGCCCTACAACATCCTCTTGGGGCGTCTGTGGATACAGGACTATATGATCGTACCATCCACCCTCCACCAGTGCTTCAAGTATATCAGTAGGTACGGCTTCGTGAAGACTGAATTCGCCGACATCGATCCCTTCAAAGGGGTTGAGTCTTATTATTCCTTGGAGGCTTGTCTATATGAAGAATCCAAGAAGTACATCACTGACAAACTGGAGACCATCGTAGGGCCAGAGGAACCCTTGATATTTCATCTCCAGACCCGTAAACCAGGCAAAGCCGTACCCCTTGTCGCAACTTTGCATAAATAGGTGCCCGGTTCTCTCGTCCAGGCTGCGCAGTCGGAACCAATGGTCATCTGACTCCCAAGTCAAAAGCCAAAGCCCGTCATAGGGCCGATGGTGATCCGATTGACAAAATCTGTTCAAAGGCAATTGGAAGACACAAAGTCCCTTACCAAGCCAATTGTCACCCGTCTTCCCAAGACAAACCGGCAACTAAGTGCCGATCCGACATACTCAGGCAAGCTAATATCACAAGTCCAACCCTTGGTGGTCAAGTTGCCCAAGATGGTGTTCCAACCTTTGGGATCGCAGGGGGTAGCCGAAGAGGAAGTAAAAATTGCCAAATATTCGGTGGCACAGACGGATAGTCCCTATCCTGATATTGTAATCCCCGTGGACAGAGTTCCCTATCTCATCAATAAGAGGCCACCTTTCAAATATATATATATATACAACCTAGAGTGTCGAGTTATGTACATCAGGTACCTCTGAACTTACACTCCGTTCTTCCCACGAGGGGACTCGCATTGCATCTCTGTAAGTGACAAGTCATGTATATTGATACCTCTGAACTTTCGCTTTGATGATTCGACTACCATATATCACATTAATGTTATCTCTGTTGAATTTTGTTTCAAAATCTATTTCCCGCACCATCAGTACGCAGAAGGGTAATAGGTCCATAAAACTTATCCTAATCTATTACCAGCACCGTCGGTGCGCAAGAAGGGTAATAGGTCTACGAAAGTTATCCTAATCTATTACTCGCACCATCGGTGTACCAAAGAGTAGTAGGTCCACAAAATATCATTCAAATCTATTTGCTCGCATTTCCAGATGCACAAAAGGGCAATAGGTCCACAAAATTCCCCAACGGGAAAAACAACCACGTCCATATTACCTCTGAGTTGTTTTTTCGTCCATCACAAACAAACCACCCAATACATAGAACTTCCACGTTGATAGCACCTCTGAGTTATTTTGTGTATCCTCATTAGACCCACTCCTACTACGTCTTTATTACCTCTGAGTAGGAAGGCTCTACTTTAGACCCATATTTACCACGTCCTCATTACCTCTAAGTAAATAAGTTAGTTTTCTCTCCACTTATCATCCGTACTCGCACCGCCAGTACACAAAAAGGATAATAGGTCCACAAATGTCCTCTGTTGACCATAAATATTGTATTAGGTCCTCTAGTACATGTACCCCTTCTTCACAATCATATGCTTCTGGAACCCAGTTGTCCCGTGGCATTCATTACCCGTTACGTAGAACTTCCACGTCCATATTACCTCTGAGTTGTTTTATGTATCCTCATTTGAGTCCACTCCCACCACGTCCTTATTACCATCAACCTCATATTTACCATGTCCATATCACCTCTAAGTAAATATGTTGGTTCCCGCTCTCAACTTATTATCTGTACCTAAAACCCAGGTATGCTGTAACGCCCCAGTCCCAAAATACGTAGGACTAGGAACGTAGTCATGCCAGCTGTATTCATACGAAGTATACTCCAATATACGGAAGCCTCGTATAAATACATAAGCTGTAAAATACAGTAGAACCAAAACTAATCTCATCCACACAGAATAAATGAATAAAAGATGTCATTTAATGAGAATAAATTGTCTTTATACATTATGTTGGGCGGAGACAAATTCACTACCAACAAGTAAAGGAAAAATACATAGAAATGAAATGAGTGGCGAGCGAAGCGAAGATGATCCAAATGCAATCATCCTCGAAGAAATAGCGAAGATCACGGCTAGAGCTAGAACACCTGCGAAAGACAATAGCACACACCTGGAGAGATAACCAGGTCCTCAGAGGGACGTAACAAGATACATAATATCATGCCATATAAACTGAATAAATATTGCTCAAATAAATAAGTAAATCGAATTATAACATAGTCCAATACGCACCTACTGAACGAGCGTACCATCCCCCCAACCAAACAAGGACAGGAGATGGTAAACTAATTCACGGCAACGTATCTTCCCATGCTATGAATCCAATATGGTATCCGGACCCCGACAAGGTTCAATACCTTCTCATCGAAGTAGTAAGTCACACCTACAATCAAACAAGGACAAGATGTGACAAACTAATCCGCAACAAGTTATTGTTCCAAGCCACGGTCAGATACAAGTACCCAAACCAAAAGTACTCGTACCTAACGGATAAAGGTAGCCTACCGTTCTAAGTGATATATAGTTAAGAACAATCCTTCCTACGCATGGGCCCTGGCTGAATAGGATCGGCGTAGTCCCCCTTGGGCACCAGAGGCCCCATCAGTAATAATGGGTCATCAACCCGTATCTCCAGCGGAGAGTCCGGGTCACAAGGGAAGTGCATCGAAGCCCATACGATAAGGAATCGTCCTCCCCGCCCAATGCCTACTGTGTTGTATCCACAACACAAACCACTATAACAGCTAAGTCAAACTAGCATGCAACTTCTATTAGCGGTTATTCCTATCGCACGGCTTGTACGTACTGGTGGCCAGCCAAACACGCACTTCCGTGTCCTACATGCGACACACAACTTCGTGTTACAACGTGTCAAGGCCAATGAATGCAACACACAAGGTGGTCCCTTACATCTAGGTTTAATTTGTAAGAAAATAATACACAGCAGGGAATATAAATGAGCAGTAAGTTCTAACAGTGATGCCATGTATCACAGTTTATTTTGCATAAAGAAAATAAATAATGCATGAAATATGAGCTAAAATAATTAAACAGCGAATGGCAAGGTGTCTTGCCTGGTAGGGCGCCTGGTGTGCTGTGATGATCAAGGTGGCACGATCTACAACTTCGGTGCAACAACTATACATGGTGACCTCGGATGGTAGTACGGACAGTTTCATTGGGTCCAGAAGGGTCAAATTGGTTAGGGTGGACATAAGGTAGGCTTGAATTGGCAAGGGATTGTGAATATGACTAATTGCGGAAGAGGGAGGTAATCGAAGGAATTTGAATATATATAATATATATGATTTTAGGAAATATTTATAATTCCTAAAAGCTAATTTTCACGAGTCAAAATATTTATAGAAAAATACAAAAAATACTTAAAGTCAAAAATCATTTTTAGAAGGCTATTTACAATACTTGAAAACTATATTTTGGTTTAGTCAAAATAGATTTTTGGACAAGTACTTGAAAAATATAAAAAATCATTAGGCTAAAAATACTTTAAGGTTGTCAAAATAAATTAATAGATATAAAACTTTTAGTAAAAATAATGTAGAGAAAAATTGTAATTATTAGGAAACTAATTTATCATTTGGCAACTATATTTTTACGGGTCAAAAATAAATACTTGGAAAGGACTAGAAACTTATTGTATATAAATTATTTTTAGAAGTAGTTAAAATCTAACAAGTGATTTAGGGTAACAAACTAGCTTTTGTCAAATATAAATTTGTAGGTCAAAAATATATAAGTACCCTAAAATAATCTACTATCATATTTTTTTCAAAATTATATTTAATATTAGGGCTATACAAATCTCCCAAAAATAACATTACTACAATTAGTAATACTAATTATGTTTCCATATATTATAAAACTAAAATACAATTAATAATTATTGTCTACTAATATTAAAAATAACAATAGAAATAAATAAAATATAACAAATAAAAATAATAATAATAAATAAATGAAAACACTTCTGGTGTCTTCTCTCCCCTGAGGGAGAGAGAAAACAAATGGTATACCAAAAAAAACAAAAAAAATAAAACTGTTGAAGGGAAAAGGGGACGGAAGGAACGGGGTTCGGCGGAGATCGGGCTTCGCGCGCGTGGGCGGCGACGAGGGTTTGGCCCAGGGGCACGACGGCTGAGTCGAAGGGGTGTAGGCGGCGGATGGAGGAGCGGATGGCGGTGGCGGCGTGTTAGGCTCGACGAGGGTTTGGGGAACGGAGTCGGCCGGCGGTGGCTAAGGCGAATGGGGGTTTCCGGCGAGAGGAGAAGTGAGTTCGAGTGAGCGAGAGGGAGATGGACGGAGGGTCGCGGTCCGACGGCTAGGGTTTGTGGTCGGGCGGCGGTGCTGATGGGGCGGCGTGGTCAGGGAGTCGGAGGGGTCGTCGGCTCGAGGTTAGGTCGGCCAGTCGGGCGGCTGGTCGGAGCTGAGCTCGCCGGCCACCCACGAGGGCGGCGGTTGGCTCATTGCAGAGGCCGTCGAGATCCGGCCGCGCGTGGAAGCTGGGCGGCAGATGGTAGTTTCTCGGTGGGTGCAGCCACCAGTCGCCGAGGACGGTGTTCGGACGGGGAAACGCGGCGCTCGGCGAGGCGGAGTTCGCAGAGGCGGATCCAGATCCGAGGGTGCGGGTCGAGGCAAACGCTGAAAGGCGCTGCGGAGGAGGTACGGCGGTTTAGATTTGTGGTTCTCTCTTCTTCTATTTTTGTTTTACAATGGTGCCGATATTGGCTATGTCATTGGCGGTGACGGATTGGGGTTCTGGTGGTGTCGATAGCCGTGGTGGCGGTGGTGTTTCGGATGGTGACCACGATGGTGGTCGGGTTGGCCTTGGGAAAGGGATTGGCGGTGGCAGGTGGTTGTGGGGATGATGTCGAGGATGGTGGTGTTGGTTTTGGTGGCAGCGGCGAGCTACGGTAGCGGGGGCGACGGCTGGACGGAGATGGCTGCAGTAGGCTAGAATTAGGGTTTAGGATTAGGTTAGAGTTTTGGATGAATCGTGTCGGAGTTTGTGTCCTGCGCGACACGGGTTTGGATGTCCGGGTGTGTCGGACGGAAAGGGACAAGTATATGTAAAGGGAACTAAATAGTGGATGGGGTACGGACACGGACACGATCATGGACACGATGCACTCACTTTGAGGATGGTGGAAATTTGTGGAAGAATAATGAAAAGTTGGAGGAGTACCTGCCTATTTATAGGATGTGAGAATTCCCAATTAGATAAAGATTAGGATTATTTAAACCCAAATTAGATAAATCAATCTATTAAATTAAATCAATCAAATCTAAATCCAAATCCAATTAAATCTAATTTAATTCCCTTAGTTTAAAATCAAATCAATAAATCAAATTCCAATATTAACTATTTAAATAAATACATAAATTCAAATCAATATTTAAATCTCCACAATAATATCAAAATATGTTTTCCAAAAATACTAATAATATTAATTTCGAAAATTATATTATTATTTTAAAATAAACTAATAAATAATTACTAAATATGTATGTAGGTACAAGTGATGTTCTCATAATTATGCTTTTCTAGCATACAAATAAAAATATTATTTATTATTAATAATTGTGAAAAATGTAAGGCTTTATAAATAAAATAACAAACTTGGAAATATTTGGAACGATAACAAAATAATTATTATGTATATTATTTTGAAACTACAAAAATAGAAAAATAATATTTTTAAAAATATGTACGCTCGCACATAATCGCACTCATCGAGCAATTTCAAAAAATAAAATTCGTGCGCGACGTATAATACGACTACGCGACGTACAATACAAAAATTTAAATCGGTACTAAATTTAAAAAAAATAGTAGAAATTTAGGAGTTTTACATATGCCAAGGATGATAAGTCCACATAAAATTCCAGCAGAAGTACCCAAATCTATCACGTCCATGCTACCTCTGATAGGATTGACACACCTAAAACAACTCTACTTTCCATACTTCTTATTCAAAGTATTCCTAATTTGCAATTTGAAAACTTTGAAGGGGGTCTTGTAGAAGCATGGAAAATATTACTTTTAGTCCCACATCGAAAAGGAGAAAAAGAAAGGGCTCATTCCATTCAATATATAGAGCCCCCTTGCCTCCTTTGAAAAAGGCACCAAAATAAAAAAAAAAGAATCACTCAATTTAGTCACTCGCTGTCATGGCGAGGATGAGTTGGATTCTGAGTACTATGCGCCTTCACGGGCTAGTATGAAGAAATCCAAGACGGCATAGGCCATGTGCTTCAAACGTGCTATGCCAACAGTAAACCAGAGATACCCAAGCAAAATCATGCGCGCTACCGATGGTAAACTGTACTGAATCGACTCGGGTGCGTTCGCACCAGATATGAGTCGACTCCTAAAGTCCCCCTCCCACTTGGGTGCAGCTATTGCGCTTGAACCAAGTCGGGGGGGGGAATCTCTTGCGGGCCAGACCCCATGCGGCCCATCGAGAATGTCGAAGCTTCGAAGTTGGACTCTTCCTACTACGCACCTTCGGGTGCTAAGTCGAAGAAGTCTAAGGCAGTGCGGGCCCAACAAGCCTAGTCAACTGTCTAAGATGCTGACCGTCAGCGGGCACAGTTAATTAATTATACAGGCTCCTGATGAAAAGTTGTACAGAACCACCCGCGTCCAGTCCTCCAGGGCTAATAGACAGGGTGGGTCTCAAAAGTCTCCCTACAACGATCGAGCACAGTGCTTTACTAACCGGTGATCAGGGAGCGAGCAAATATGATGGTCCCAAAAGTCTCCCTACAACGATCGAGCGCAGTGCTTTACTAGCCGGTGATCAGGGAGCAAATATGATGGTCCCAAAAGTCTTCCTACAACGATCGAGAGCAAGTGCTTTTACTAGCCTCAGACCAGGGAGCAAATATGATACCTACACACCCGGGCGCTCGGGATACCCGGGCCCACAAAATGGATATAAAGGTAGATCAATCTGCTAGCAACTTGCGAGAGGTGATTACTCACAAACGTAAGAAGAGAGAAGCAACCTTGGCGTGCGATGAGCCCTTTCCAGGACATCACTGCACCCAAGCCATCATCAACTGCCACAGCCACAAGACAGTGGCTCCACTATCAAGGCAGTCTGTGTTCCAGCGAATGGGACCTACTGCACCTTTCTAACATCTCAGAAACATGATGCCAATTGAAGATGTTGTAACGGCCTGCTCTCAACTAGATATATTACTCAGCTATCTCAGTTAGGCGCATCGTCTCAGTCAAGCGCATCACAATCTTCTGAAGGAGTCCACCGTCAAATCTTCTTCGAACAAGAAGATCCATAATCCGTAATGCCAACACTCGCCAAGAGGAGGGTCGGTCAAATTCATTTCTTTTGAGAAGTCAAGAGGGAGACAAACGAAACTCTCTCAAATCGTGACATTCAGCACAGCACCTTCTCCTAGGGCCCCCATACCCATCCAGCCAGAAGATATCCTTCATGTGACTTAGTCATGAAACATTCCTCATGCGGCTCGGTCATGAGATGGCCTCATGCGGCTCGGTCAGAAGGCATTCCTCATGCGGCTCGGTCATGAGACATTCCTCATACGGCTCGGTCAGAAGGCATTCCTCATGCGGCTCGGTCATGAGACATTCCTCATGCGACTCGGTCATGAGATGTCCTTTATGCAGCTCGGTCATGAGACATTCCTCATGCGGCTCGGTAATGAGACATCCTTCATACGGCTCGGTCATGAGACATTCCTTCATGCGGCTCGGTCATGAGACGTCCTTCATGCGGCTCATGCGGCTCGATCATGGGACATTCTTTCATGCGGCTCAGCCATAAGACATTTCTCATACGGCTCGGCCAGGAGACATCCTTCATGCGACTCGCTACAGAAGATTAGTTGATGCACGTGACAAGTTGACCAGGTCTCAACTGCTCAGGTTTGCTCCAACGACAAATGACAACAAATCCTAACAAATCCCCAGCTATCGGTCACAGACCGAGTCTCGAGGCATGATTACGGCCATGTGGCCCGAGGATTTGCCACGTGGCTATCTATGCGGCTCAAAATATCCTTCATCTCGAAATTACTATAAATAGCAGGGGCATCACACCCATACAAATGGTTGGCAATCCGAGGCTGGCAACCTTCAAGAAAGCAATTTCTTCAAGATCTAAAAATTGTGTCAGATAGTCCACGGAGTAAGGCAGAGTTGATAGCACTTTCCCGAGCCTCCACCGTCACCCTCCAGAATCAAAACTAAACAATTGTACTTAGATTGTCTCCTAGGATTTCTTTCTAGGTTTTTCTTTGTACAAGCGAGTTTGCAATCAATTTCAGTGTTCTGTAATAACTGTCTTTGATTTTTTTTTATGGCAAACAATAGCGTTACAGCAGAGCAACAACACAACAGCATTAGCGAACGTGAGCTCCTCTTCGCTGTAAGTTACTGGCCTCCACGTTTGATCAATCTTCGAACCGATCGTGCAAGTACGATCACAACCCTGATGCCTTAAAATCCCATAAACTAGTTTTGATTAAGTTGGGAAAATCTAGATAAAAAATCCTAAAAAGCTTATTTTTAGAAATTTTAAAACAGCACCCAAACTGTCCAAACACCCTACTTAGAAGGCATTTTTTGATCTGTATGTTAGGAGATTTCAAAAAACAATTGAGAATAGTCCTAGACAAACTATACGGCTACAGAACCCAATTTTCAAAAGTTGATTTGATCGATTGAGCACCGAGAAATCGGTGTCCTAAATTGACCAAAAACCTATTTTCAAACTGTAAATTTTCGAGAAAACTTTCCGATACGTCGTACGCCTCGATAAATCGGGCGACATTGTCGCACCCATGAGCATCGAAAGATGCGTATGGTTGTTGTCAATATATGCGATTTGACGAAACTTAATTTTGCTGTATGTACGACGAAATCGAGGCGTATCCGTCGAGATACCCCGTATCGGCCCCTTTGCAAACTAGTCCATAAGTTCATGTACATTCGTCATTTCGAGACGAAACTTATGCTGATAGGGCTGTGTCATTTTTTGGTCCTGTATGCCAAGTTTGGTCCAATTCTGAGAAAGTCGACTGGAATGCTATTTTGGCAAGCCTGTGACCCGATCCAACGGGCAAAATTGTGCACGACCCATCAGAATCCAACTCTGGACATATGGTTGGATTTGTATCGTCAAACCAGACCCATAGAAATATAATTTGACGACTTTAGAGATCGTAGATACTGGCACACTTTTTGGTGCAAAGCGGGTCCAATGACGGACATTGTTTTGACCCAAAATTATGATTTTTCCTCTGTGTTCAAAATTGGACTTTTGGGCAGGCATTTTTAGACATTTCTTTTATACCAAATATGTTTGTGATATTTACTTCAGCATCCGAGGACATTTGTGACAGTTGGCTTTCTTTGCTTCACCAAGCCTTTATCAACAGCTCAGGACACCAGGCAAGTACATTTGTTGTTTGTTTTCGATATTGTTAATTACTATAGTTTATTGTAAGTCATTTAATATTTGATTCTTGACTAGCTCGTCACACGGATACCACATTTTATTTTTTCTATTTTGTTGTGTTTCTTATTTGTCGTGTCGGAAAGGGAAAGTACCAAGTAGATGTGTGATCTGATCATAGACATGATTTTATTTTATGCAAGTAGACCTCGTAGACCTTGTTCTATTTTATACAAGTAGACCTTGTTTATTTCATGCAAGTAGACCTCGTAGACCTTATTTTATTTCATGTAAGTAGACCTCGTAGACATTATTTTATTTCATGCAAGTGTTTTACATTCATGCAAGGTAGACCTTGTAGACCTTGTTTTATTTTATTACAATGTAGACCTCGTAGACCGTGCGGTATAGTATCCCAGATCGATCACACATCGAAAGGAGTACTTCAATACACTTAGTTATGTTCCTCGTTCTACTATTTATATATTTATATTTTTTTTGGTCTCTTGTTTATTATATTACCATGTTCTTTCATCATGTATTTTATGACTAACCTTTGTTTTATAGTCGTTATCATATATTAGAACTGCACCCAACGAGTTGTACTCATTCCATTCCTGACTGAAAACCAACATTTTTTTAGGTAAATTATGACTTTTCTTAGCCATAGGGAGATACAGGTGTACTTGTAGGCCAAAACCTAGAGATTAGCTAGATAGATGAGTTGTATTCATTTTTAATATTTATAAGAACATTGTACTTTCTTTAAATATAAATCTTGTATATGTTTAGAAATGTGAATGAGCAATAAAGATTATTTTCAGCATTTTGTTTTATTGTGGCCTGAACAGCATTCTACCGTCGACACTGCGGCGTAGGCTGGCTTGGACACGCAATCGTATCCCAAAAGCGGATGCGGGTCGTGACAGTGCGTACCCCGTCATTGGAAAAAATGATGAAAAATTTAATTGGATGCATAACATTGATCCAGGTATGAATTTTTAATTTCATAGATATTTATACTTGTTTGGTACTTATATGCCTAAATCTATAATTTGTACACTTATTTCATATTTTTTAGGTTTGGTCCTACGAGCATTTTCCTATCGGTAGGCTAGTCTCCTGTATCAGTATCGACTCACATGTCTTTTCGGTAGCTATATGGTGGACTACAGATGTAGTAGATGAAGTATATTGTATCTACTCGACTGCTCCCATATATCGGGGCCAATTTGATTCACTACAGATTTCAGAGGTAAAATATATTCACCGTTCTACATTTGTTATGTTTTATTATAGTTTTTTATCTTATACATATTTGCCATAAAATAGGTTTAATTTTTAGCGTATTGGCTTGATCCTTATCCTCCTGAGATACAAAGAATAGCATATGAATTTAGTCTACATAGGTATTATATAATATACCATATAGACATCATGTAACATCCAACTGATCGTGTTATACGACAAATCTGTTTCAAACAACATATACCCGATGACCCGCCATGCTACAACCATGGTAGAGGCAATGCAACTGCAAGGGCACGCAAATTGATTCCTGTTTGGAATTGTAGACTTGAGACACATGACGTCACACAGTTGTCTCAGAGTTTAGTGTCTATGGAAGCGTAAGTTATTTCAAAAGTTAAACAACATTCTTTTCAAAAGTTATACAATATTATATGCTGACATTTGTTTAAATGGTGTAATATTAGGTGATATTGCATATAAATCTTGGTGGGGAGCTCCAATGATAAGTAACACATCTATGCATATGAGGAGCCTCGATTCCAACATAGAGCTATAGATGATTCCAGTCTGCGTGGATTTTATAAACATATAATGGGAACATATGTATGTATTTTGTTATTTTTAACCAATATTTGTTATTTCGTATTACAAATTGATTGGAAAAATCTTATTATTTCAGGTTCCAGCTTTGGAGCAAGAATATGAAAACCCAAATCCTGATATATTGAGGACAGCAATAAAAAACTTTTTGGACTATGTGAAAGCAGATCCGGCTCCTTTGAACCCTCCTTTATATATTCTACCAGATTATCCTGTCGGTTTTATTAGCCAAAGATAGGCACGTCCCTATAAGTTTAGGCCTTATGTCATCCAACCGTATGTTCCCGATAGCCTGCCTCAGCAAGCTGACATGATCCCTGATAGCCCACTTCAGCAAACTGGCCAAGGGACTTTCCAGTGGGGTAGAGAGGGGACTTCTCAGCAAGCTGGCCATGGGACTTCCCAGTGGGCTGGAGAGGGGACTTCTCATTGGGCCGACGAGGGGAGTTTTTAGTAGGCTGACTAGGGGAGCTTTCAATTGGTCGGCGAGGGGAGTTCTCAGTGTGTTGGAGTAACAGACTGGTTTAAAAGTTATGGGATGAATGGCAATTATTATACCCAGTTACTGACGACTCCATCAGCACCAGCACCTACACAACATGGGGATACTCAAGAAGAAGGTGGCGATGCACCCTCGAAGAATAATATACGAAGGAGAGCCCGACTCAATCTTAGGGAAGTTGACCGTCCATACTATTGGCAACTAGACAGATAGGGAAGATATATTTTATCTTCATTAAACTTTCTTTTGTACTAGTGTATTAGAAAGAAATTTTATATAAAATTCAAATTTCTTTCACTACAACTTTATTTTATAATATATCACAAAATGTCTTAATTCTCTTGGTTGATTTGGAACATTGGACTAGCCGTTGCAAATGAATGTTGGAATTGGAACGTTGGACTAGCCGTTAGACTCAACAAAAAAACCAACCTAAACTAAATAAATAAAAAACCAAACCTAATAAAACAAACCACACTAGTTACTATGAAACAAACCAAAATAAAAGAAACCAAAATTTACTTCGTAAACTAGACAAAATAAAAACCAAACCAGCGTGAACCAAAACCAACCCACAAATGCTCAAAATTCCAAATACAGTTTAGCTTGGACATGTCTAATTTCTGCCAAACCATCTGGCGAAAGCTTTCGTTGGAGTTAATTTTTGGAAACTTTTATTGTTTTGTCTAATTTACTATTAATTTATAACGCTACAGGAAATTTCTATTTGCATTATCGTTGGTGATTCCACCATTATTTTTCTGAAGAATCAATTATAAGTAGTTAATATATACCATTAATAATAATACTAATATTGACCCACATAAGTTGAAACTGAAGCCTTTTTCTTCTTCTTCCATATAATTGACCAATGACTCTATGAATACCTGATAAATTTTCTGGGTTTTTCTCTAAACACCTCTCTCTATATGTTATTACTTACCGAACTTTTTCTTTCTTTCTTCAATAGGTCTGGTTTTCTGGGCTATCAATGGTGAGAGCTTCTTCTAGCTTCATTTTGTATATATTTTATGTTGTTGGGTTTAGTTTCTATTGTTGGGGTGATTATTTAACCTTCTGGGTTGTGTTTTTTCTTATCATGTAATTGCTAGGAACTTATGGAGGATGAAGATGCCCAATTGTGTAAGTTTATTCTTCTTCTCCTTCTACTGATTGTATTTGAATTTGGTTTTTGGAGAGAAGAAAAACCAATATAACAATTATGATTATTTGATATTTTATGAAATAGAAAGTATTCATCATTGTTAAGGTGCAAAAAATATTAGTTTTTTTTACTAAGTAGCTTTAACCAAAATTTTAATTAGAATTGATTTATTTTAAATTATGAGTTTATCTAAACTTTAATTAGATGGGTTTGAGTTTAGTTTTACTAGGATGGTATATACAATCCAGTGGCCTTATATTGTGTAAATTATATATATACAGGAGTTTGTAGCAACTCGGTGTGTAATTGAGTTTTTATAATATTGGTAAAGAGGTGTTCATAACTAGAGATCATAAAATGGTTTGTTTGAGTTCTTGAATAAGTTTAGTTTTCCCTTTTAATAATTCTCTCATATTATTTTCATTCCTAATAAGGAAAAATGAATTGGAAATACTTGTTTAGTATGCTTATTTCTGATGTCATATTGGATACTAAATTTTTTTATCAACTTTAAGTAATTGGGATATTACAAACTTCATGAAGTTTTAATGGATTTGTGCAAATCTATTTGAGTTCATTTTGTAAGGTATGGTTATTTTGTTTAACATCTCTACTATCTGCATTTCAACTACCAGGGTCCTTTACTTCACGAGTCCTCAAGCAGGAGATTGTATTTCTGCAACTTAATGCCTGCACTCTTTATATTATTATTCGTTGGGATTGCCTTCATGATTTTTGGGTATTATGCTATTACCTATATTACACTTGCACGGACGTGGATACAACACATGTTTCAAACATTGTGACACAGATTCGGAATCTATTTTGGTTTGTCCTATAGTGTGTGGGAGTGTCCATGGCGTGTCCGACATGACACAACATGAATTTTGGATTGTCCGCGCTTCTTAGGCTATTAAACTTGTTTTTACAGACCTAAGTAATCTTGTTTGGCATTTATAAGGTCAAACAAATTTTTTTACCAAATTAAGGCTTATTTGTGTTTTTTTTTGAAATGTAGTAGCTTAAGGGCCTGTTTTGATTGCAGTTACATTTCATCAAGATTCATTTGGTACCGAATGCAAGTCACAAGCCAAATGTTGGATTGGGCAGGGTTCCCAACTTATATGGAGATTACCTCGGAGTGCGCCATCCGTGTGTCAAAGAAGCTCGAATAATCAGAGGCGACGAAGAGACGATGAGATGGCAGATTTCTTCGAAATGGAGCAATCCATTGAAGGATTTTTTTTCTTTCTATTTAGCTATTGTTTTGCTGACTTTTGCGATATAGAACAATGGCAGTATACCGTCGGTATACTGTCAGGGTACCGCTAGTTGGGGCTGAAGCTCAGTTAGGTTGTTTTATAAACACCATTGAATCAAATCAGACGGTCCAGGTTTCCTACAGGATTTAGGAGATATATATAGGTCTTTGCTAACCTAAATTCCAATGCACAAGAATCTATTGTATCAACTTTTGAAGGAGAGAAGAAGGGGATTGTCGGCTACTTCGAAGGGGAGATTGTTTCAGGTAATCGTTCTCATCATCTTCTTTCTTCATTAGTCATTATAATCCATTTTTCATCTTCCCAGTAGTTGGTGGTGATCCGGTAGGATTCATGGAGAAGTTTATAGAGGGTGTAATTTTCTAAATAATTAGTGAATGCTTTTCTAGGATTAGACTCCGATTATTTCGTAGTTTTTATTGCAAGAATTTTCTATGTAAAAAATTGTTGTGTTTACTTTTTGGCTTTTTTGTGACACTAGCAAATTGATTATTTCATTTTTCTTTAGTTCTTTTTCATTCGTTTTTGGTTTGGGAGAACAATTTTCGTGCTCCTTTACCAAGGAGTGGTATCAGAGTTGGTTGGTAGAGCGAGTTTATTCTGTTGATACCAACAAAGTGAAATGAGTGCTTACTTGGTTCTGCTGATACCAACATAGTGGTATCCGAGATTTGGGTTCGAAGTATCGGATGTCAGAGTTAATAATCAAACAAAAAAAGAAGAGATGGACGTGAAGCCGGTACGCATAGTAAACCTAAACGGTTCCAATTACCACTATTGGCGAAGCAAGATGATTGATTTGTTGTTTATTAAGAAGCTGTATCTTTCGATATTTGCTTCCGAGAAAACCAGTAACAAATTCGATAAGGACTAGAAGTTCGAGCACATACATGTGTATGATTAGATCCGACAGTTCGTGAACGAGAATGTGTACAATCACATTGCCAATATTGAGCACGCAAGAACACAAAAGGAGAAGGTAGAATCCATGTACGCAAAGAAGACCGAGGTAAACAAGTTGTTCCTGATCTAACAAATTATGGGTCTGAGGTACAAGGATGGTACATCGATATGGAGTAAAATATTTGATAAAAAAGTACAGGGATTGTGTTGGCCATGTACGTTGCCAGACTCATGGGAGACCATACGAGTGTCCATTATCTCTTCTACTCAAGAATGTATGGCTAGTCTAGAGTTCGCCAAGAGCGGGTGTTAAGTAAATTGATACGGAGGAAATCTCAGGGCACTTTATCTACATCTCATTCAGAGATGCTTATTTCAGAGAGCCGTGTCAGGAGTAAAAACAAGGGTCCGAACGATGACAAAGAAAAGAGCAGAGACAAGGCTAAGGGTCGGTACAAGGACTCTGAGTGCTATCGTTGGGACAAGAAGGGCTACATCAAGCGAAAGTGTTTCTCTTGGAAGAGAGTGAAGAAGGACGAAAAGAAGAAGCAAAGTGAGAACAAAACATCGGCCGCCTCAGCATATGGAGGTGACATAATTATTGTAGGCGACAAGGTAGTCATGAACCTCGTCTGCAATAACAATTTTTGGCTGGTGGACTCAGGTGCTTCAGCTCACGTATTTCACAACAAGATATTATTTGCTACTTATACAATAGGAGACTATGGAATATTAAAGATGGACAACCGGGATGTCTCAAAGGTTGTCGCTATTGGAAATATGCATTTGAGAACAAAGACATGTGCAACTCTTGTTCTTAAAGGTGTTCGTCATGTCTTCGAAATCTGTTTCAACCAAGTGTCAGTTGGAAGATTAGATGATAAGGGATTTTTAGTCTTTTCAAAAACTATCAGTGGAAGCTTTCCAGAGGTTTGATGATTATTGCTAGATGAAGCAAGAAGTTCGATCTTTATTATATAGAAGGGAGCATACATGAGGCACATTACGTGAATGTAGTCAGTGATGTGTCTATCGAGTTGTGGCACGTGCTACTTAATCATATCAGCAAGAAGGAAATGAGCTACTTTTTGAACAAAAAAATTGATTCCCGGGCTCAAGTCTACAAAATTAGAGAGATGCATGCACTGCATGGCTGAAAAGCAAAATATGTTGTCTTTCTAAATCACCAATCTTCAAAGAAGCTGACGTTGCTTGAGTTAGTTCACTTGGATGTCTGTGGTTCAATGATGGTAAAATCTTTTTGTGGTGTCTTTTATTTGGTAAATTTTATTGATAATTGTTTCGGAAATGTTTGAGTCTATGCTATAAAGACTAAGGATTAGGTGTTGTCTACTTTCAAAGAGTTTTAGATCTCCGTTGAAAGGGAGACGGGCAAGAAGTTGAAGTGTATTTTGTTCGACATTGAAGGCGAATATATTTATCCCTTTGATGCTTATTGCAAAGAACAAGAGATTTGACATCAGAAGACTCCGTCAAAGACACCTCAGCTCAATGATGTTGCGGAGCGTATGAACTTGACAATGATAGAGAGGGTACGATGTTTGTTGTAAGAAGCAAACTTATTGTGTAGTTATTAGGGAGAGGCTTTCAATACTGTTGTTTATGTTATTAATTTGTCTTCTAGTGCTCCTTTGCAGGGTAATATGCCTAATAAAGTATGGTACAACAATGAGCAGTCATACAATCACCTTCGGTGTTTGGTTGTAAGGCCTTTGTGTATGTACTGAAGGACGAGAGATAAAAACTTGAGCCGAAGATGAGACAGTACGTTTTTGTTGGCTATGGTTGGGATGAATTTGACTATAGACTCTACGATCCGATGAAAAGAAAGCTCTATAAAAGTAGGGATATATATATTCGTCAAGGATCAAGCCATGGCCAACACTCAAGATTTCGAGATACATTCTAAAGCTAAGGAACTGTCTAAGTTAGAGTTATCATGCTTCGAGTTATAGGGGAGCTATACATGGAGATGTTCCTAACCTTGACCATCATTCTGTTGATGGTGGTCAGTGTGATCCTTAGAAGGATGAGCATAACGAGGAGGTAGTTTCTGAAAGGAATGAGGTTGTTGGTAAATAGCACTTACCAAAGATTATGTTGAGAAGCAACACGAGAGAATGCCAACCATCAACGAGGTACTCACACGATGAGTATATGTTATTGCATAACGAGGGAGAGCCCGAAAGCTTCGCAGAGTCGATGGAGGATAAATATAGACATGAGTTGATGTATGCTATGCATGCCATGACGGAGGAGATGAGTTTCTTACATTCAAACTCTACCTAGGAGTTGGTGTAATTGCTAAAGGGCAATAAGGTTTTGAAGAATCAAAGGATATTCAGATTGAAGCAGACAAAAGATGCTACTCGCCCTTGATACAAAGCAAGGTCGGTAGTTGAAGGCTACAGTCAGCGAAAGGGCATTGATTTTAATGAGATATTCTCTCTGGTTGTCAATTTGTCATCTATTCATGTGATGATAGCATTAGCAGCCATTTTAAACTTAGAAGATGAGAAAATGGACGTGGAGATGATTGTTTGCAAAAACAAAAGTGTTCTTTTTATTTCACAAACTTTGTAAGAAGATTACAATTAAGTTCTGGGAAAGTACAACTATAGGAATCCGATCTGAAGACGATCGTTTTATCCCTTGGACGATGTGAACTTTGAAGACGGTAGCATCTGAAGAAAGCAGCAGCACTTGGGCAAGAACTCCTGATATCTCTGATGATCGTGAATGATCTGATCTTCATAATGAAGGACTTGAAACTCTATTTATAGAGTTCTGGAAAATAACTAATTAGTAGTTATTTCTGGATTGTGCAGGCTGGATTGCGCAGACATTGGACTGCGTAAGCAGCGAACTGCGCTGGCAGTTACTCGATCGTGGCTCCACTGTATTTGACGCGTGGCATTGTTTGATTGAAATACGCATGGTCATGTACAGACGGTTGCCACGTGGTGAGCAATTGATGGCATGTAGGCAACATGTAAATTGTCAGTTATCTTGATGGATTGTGCTGCTTGAACTGCGCTAGCTTCAGACTGCACTGGGATCGAACTGCGCTGAAGAGGATCTGGCAGACTGCGCTTCGGTTGGGCTGGCAGATTGTGCTGGCTGTACAGCTGTTCTCAAATGCGGCGCGGCTCGAGAAACGAACAAACTCCTCGCTTTTCGGGCTGTCAGTTGTCAGAAAATCTGATTTTGTTTCAGGTAATGATGACGTTGCCACGTCAGTATTGTGCGTTTGGATGTTAGCGCGGTTCGGCCTCGCGTGGTTGATTTGTTGTGCAGTCTGTCTCCTGCGCAGTTCATTTAAAGGGTGCTCCATTTGATTTTCATTGCTTTTTTGATGGATGCAACTTGATTTTTAGGACCTACAAGACCCCCTTCAAAGTTTTCAAAATTTGAAAATATTCAAAGTTTCGAAATACTTTGAATTTCGAATTTAAAATCAAGTTGGCAAGTGGCGCTCTGACTGCGCGTTTGGAGGAATCAGCTCTGACTTTTGTGGCGCAATCTGAGGTGACTGTTGTACTTCTGAAAACTATAAATAGCTTCCATTCTCATTTTGTCAACCTTTACTTGCTTTTGATTTTCTGAAGAGATAAAAGCTTTCCTCCTATTCCGACTACTTCTCCTCCTTCTCGCCGTCGACGTTAATGGCTCCTAAGCGAACTGCCACAAAGAAGGGCAAGGCTCCGGCTGAGCATTCGACTCGGGTTGCGCCCCGAATCTCTCGTCATGAAGTTGGCCACCTAGCGCTGCAAGGTAGATGACAAACTCGATCGAAACCCTTTTTAGGGTTCTTGACATTTTCGAACCTTCATACCTCTCTCTTTTTAGAGATTGATGGTATTGCGTCGCCCTGTTTAGGGTTTTGGTTGCACATACACAATAGTTTTTCATTTTTATGAAAACTATATTCTTGCGCAATCGGTTGGAAAGCGCTGGCAGATGTTCAGCGCAGTCCATCGATTTGCGCAAGTTAGTTGAGCTAGCACAAACTGATGCCTTGCGCAAGTGGGTTAGCACAACCTATGCCTTGCGCAAGTGGGTTAGCGCAACCTGATGTCTTGCACAAGTGGACGTGTTGGCGCAATTGGACACTTTGCACATATGGGCTGCATTGGCGCAATCTGATGCTTTGTACATAGCGCAATTTGATGAACTCTTTTTAAAGAAACTTTATGATTTTGCATGTACTGATCTTTATCTCTTTATTTGATGCAGTTAACCTCAGGAAAGATCCCAATTATGAGGTCTTTGTAGGATCTTTGGCTAAACCTGAGTTCAAAGGAGGATCTTTCCCAGTGACATATCCTCAATATGCCTTGCCATCATCTCGGCAAGCCATCCTAATGGCACAAGATAATGAAACTCTGCTGTAATTAATGAACGGACAGCCACTCCAAACTGCAGATACAGTTACTTATAAGAAGCCATTGTTCCTGTTCAGTGAGGCTTTCGACAAGAACTTCCAGCCTAGACCTCGCATGGAGCAGAGGCTTTTTCAAAGAGGCGAGAAGATGATACTTCTACCGGAGATTTCCGGATGCCTTCCCCTGTCTCGCTATGCTTTTGCGAGCTATCCCAGGAGGATGGAATGGGATATAACTCTACTTCAGCTAGCTCGAACGGGGAACATCTGTGTGAAGAAGGGGCCGAACAGCAAAGACATGTTCTACAGTTCCTCGGAGCATCACAGCTCCCTACTCAGAGGACTGAAACCTGGTGCATTCCACCAGAAAACTCTTCCTTGCTGCTACCAGTCCGAACATCGATATTCGCAAATAAGTTTGTGAAGGTTGAGGAAAGATATCCAGACCAAGATATTCGATTAACAGGTCTTGTGAATCCAGATAACAAGAGGTGGAGCTGCATAGCCAATTGGATATTGGCTCAATTTGAAGACCGGCTCAAGGAGATTGAGCTGTACCAAGCGGTGTACGCCACCATTTATGGTTTCCCGCCTAATCCGCATCTATTCCTTGCATTGGCGGAAAGATAAAATTATAGAACAGGAACTTTTATGACACCATGTGGAGAGATCGGATTGGCTTTACACGAGATGAAGTACATCTCCAACTTGCCAATGGGGGATATCCCCTATGAAGAATTTGTCCGAACCAATGATGAGTTGGACAAATTACGCTAGGAGAATGCCGTATGGTGGCCGTCTTTGAAGAGATGCTATGCCACTACAAGATCTGTTACTTATACTACAAGAGTGGTACATCCGGCACCTGTTACTCAACCAAATGGTTGCCGTATCTCTTTCTCGACCATATCATTGAGAAAAAGACAAAGGAGCACGATAACTGCAAACCCACCTTCTTCAGACCAATTAGCTACAGCGAAGTGATAGGGTTGATGGAGGAGAACAAGGATATGGATATCAAGATCGAAGATGATCTTCAATATCCCCCTCTTAAGAAAGATGACATTATTGAGAGTTATATGAGGATGGGCTATAGGCCCATGTCGAAGGAGGCCCAGTTGGCGGGTTTCCTCACTTATTGGCTCCGACGATACGTCGTTCCTGTAGCCAGCACCGTCGATCGCTTTCATCGAGGCATATTATTTGCTGCTGTCCGCTTAGTCTTCGGCTACCGGATGGATCTATTGTCGGCGATGACTTGCAGAGTGAATGCTGGCCTCCACCTTTTTGTTGATCAAATGCTTCGAGGAAAGGGTGAGAAAGAAAGCTTTCCCCGGTTGGAGCTACCATACACATATCTGTTCGGATGGCTGCTTTTGCATTATCCTTCACTGATGAACCCCGATATGGGAGCGGTAAGCGGCAGCTTCTTGAGGAGATTCTCCAAAAGCAAGTGGATATACACCACTTTAAGAGATTGCAGACGCACTCTGATTCTCGGAAAGGGATGGAACTTCTATTGTGTTCCCCCTCCAGCTGGCTATGAGCATATGTCCACCAACCTTGTCGATTCTGGGAGGGCACAGCCTCTTGGCCACACAATTTTCAACTGGTTGAAGACGATCCGACCGTCTCACTTAGTGTACCGATTTGAAGATGAATGCTACCTGGAGCCTTATCTCCCGAGCCGTTTTGCACGCCAATTCGGCTATGACCAATTCCACGTAGACAACGCCATAACGTGCCTACAGGGAAAAGGTTATCTGATCGATGGAGCTCGGGCTTGGGCTTACTATAATGCGCAGGACACGAGGACGATGTTCTCAATACCGCTAAAGTGCGATCATGGTCCTCGTATGCTGTATACATATTCACTCTTCTACACATTGGCGAACACTTTTGCTGAGAACTTTAGTCTAGCAGACAGTTTTGCGACTGCGGCCCGATTAAAGAAGGGAGCATCTGTTGTGGTGGCTCCTGGAAATGATGAAGAAGATGAGCCAGTTGATGCACCGTTGGAAGCTTCAAGAGAAGCCAACTTCCCTAAAGAAGTCAACGAGCCGCTGCGCGTCTCTTTGAAGGTCGTCAGATATCCAATCAAGGAGAGGAAGAAAAGGAAGGCGGAAGAACCTTCTTCTCCAGTTGCTAAGAGGAAGATTGTCTTAGAATCTTCAGAAAGGGTTACTACCCGATCACAATCTCGGCAGCATGCTGAGTCGACTCAGAGAGAAGAGGTGACGACTCCGACCTCTCTTCAAAGGCAAGTAGATGTTGTAGATGTAGAGAGTCCGGAGAGACCTTTACGCAGAAAGAAGATAGTTTTCAGGAGGAAAGTGGCCACTCCTCAAAGACCTATCCTGTCATCGGTCATGACCAGCGCTATTGCCGGAGTCATGATGTCGTCTCCTACACCTGCCCTTGAACCCAGGCAGGAAGCTTTCAGTCCAGAGAGAAGGGACGAGGTTGTAGAGACCAGAGAGGATATCACGGAGATAGCAGATGAAGCTGCAAAGCCAAATAAGCCAGAAACATCTCCCAAAGCACCGCAATCTCCAATACTTGCAACAGAAACTACCCACCTTCCAGCTTCTCCTCGATCACTACGTGCCGAAGAAGATAAGTTAATGATTGAGGCACTGGACGATTGTGACTTTGGCTTCCACGATGATGTAGATCCAGTTGCCGTAACTGATAGTGAAGAAGCACGTGACGAGAGTACAAGTGATGAAGATACATCAGTAGAGGCTGTTGATGACACTATGAGTCCAGAAGAGGATGCTGATGTACATGCATCCCCAAAGAAGAATGCGGTTCAAGAAGTAGCACCGGAGGGAGCTACTATCACCCATCAAGGAGGTATTGGTATTGACTGATATTAATACCCTTATTTTATAGATTAAATGGCTGACATCTTAATTTTTATCCATGCAGAAATTCAACTTTCTCTGATTCGTCCAATATGCACTGATATAGTGCCAATAAAGGAGATAGCCAGCGGTAGCCGTCACTTATCAGGCGGCTCTGAAGCAGGTAGTAGCCAGGCAGTAATGTCTGAAGCTACTTCTGCGAGGCTACAACACATGTCAGCAGATGATAAACTTGTTACTGGTCCCAACAATGGTAAGATTGCCCTTACTTTTGATCCTTTTAGATAGTTGCTAATGACAGCAAACTGATGGAGTTTATTTGATTTCGTAGAGGAACATCTGGGAGGAGCAACCAGCTCTACCATGGCTTCCTTGTCCAAAGAGACTACAGTTCATGCTGCCAAACTTCCGCCTGTGCAAGCACCTGCTGCTTCAACGTCCATGGGAGTAGCTGCTACACCCGTTGCCATAGCTACTAACAGATTTATAATTGGTTCCTTCACCAACCTTTTCTTTAATTCATTAGGACCCTTAATAGAAAGGGTAATGGAGAAAGAAGATGTTGGTTTCATCACTGTTAGAGGTCCAACCTCTTATCTGATAGCTGCCATCCGAAGTCAAGGTGATGAAGCACAAGCTGCTTACCTTGAACACATATTGGATGAGCTGGAGGAATCAGTTAAGATCTACAAAGATCTCAATAGGGGAGAGGTAGAGTCCTTGGTACATGTTGAGTTTGAGAGGATGTCTCGAGAGGCTGCAGTTACAAAAGCTGATTTCCAGGTTTTCTTGGATACGTTTGCTGCCAAGTCTTCAGAGTATAACTCTCAGATGGAAATAATAGCATCTGCTGCTGGAGAAAAGGAAAAGAAAGTTGCTGAGCTGAAAGCAGAGTTCGATCGACTTCAAGAAGAGTTGAGACTTGTTCAACTTGCTCTGGAAGAAGAGACTACTCAACATCAAGCTGCAGTCCAGCAGCTGGACATTCTGACCCACGAAAGAAATGAGTATGTCAGGACTCATCAAGCTGAAATCTCCCGCCGACTAGTAACCTTGTCGTCTTTTGATGATAACTCTGGAATGGAGGAAGCTAGAAGGCGGGTGATGGATTCTTGGGAGGAGCGACTTCAAACTTTAAAGCAGCAGATGGCTAATTTAATGACCCCACCAGCTAATTAAGAAGATTTTTTTTGTATATTCTGTTTTGTAACATGTCTTTTTGTAATATCTTTTAATTTTGATCAAATAAAAAGACATTTTCTTTGTGGCTCTATTATTTATTGCATATCTCATTCGGATATACATAATAGCGACAGAAAATATATTCAGAGGTCCGGGACATGATATATTTCTTGATTTAGAAAATAATTATATTCATTATATCTGCTCAGAGGTAATGTGGACATGACAGAATATAATTTATTGAATATCATTATTTCAGTAGACAACTTAATCAAAGGTAACAAATATATGACAAGTTGCTGATGTAAATGAACGTATGGAATGAATGGATGAATCGTCAAAATGTGTGAACGAAACGACTCGTCGGAATGAACGGATGGACCATCAGATAGATAGAATGAACGAATAAACCGTCGGATGAAGGGGTGAACAGGTGAACCGTCGGATGAATGTAGTGAACGGACGAACCGTCAGATGAATGGGATGAACGGGCGAACCGTCAGATGAATGTAATGAACGGACGAACCGTCGAAAATGTAGTAAACGGATGAACCGTCGAATGAATGTGTCGCTTCGTTGTTTCACGAATCTCTGTCTATAAATAAAACAGAAGATTAGATGGAATGATCACTTTCACTTTTCAACACAAAGATGTCGTCTGAAAATGCATCCAAGAAGGCTGAGATCGCCCGAAGATTGAAGCGGGCACTGAAGAACGTCCAATCGAGCCGGCCCAGCCAAAACAGACAGAGGTGGGAGAAGGTTCGTCTGCACCCAAGCCGCCAAGGGACATCTTGGACTTCCTACTTGAACCAGGGACGACGGAGGAAGAAGAAGCCATGAGGATGGCTGCTTGCAAGTTCCTGGTGGGTTCGAGCAAGGATATTTTCGGCTCTTTTGCCGATTATGTTTTTGAAAAGGATGGCAGTGGTCCTCGTCCTGTCTATAAGAAGGACGATAGTGATCCTCATCCATGATATTATGTAACATCGTTTATGATGAAATAAAATCAACCTTTATTTATGAACTGTCTGATCATATTTACATAAAATCCCTGTTACATTCATACATAGTATTTCTTAAGGAATTTGCCATTAATGGGCATCATTGCAACTCGACCCTCTAGCTCGAAAAGTTGATAGGCTCCATTTGAGAAGACTTTGCTTACGATATATGGACCTTTCTACTTTGCATCGAACTTGCCCTTGCTCATATGAGTCATAGTCATAGGACGTCTGACGGTTAGAACTAGTTCTCCTTTCTGAAAGACTCTGACTTTAACTTTGCGGCTGAAAGTCTTCTAGATGCGGGCTTGGTATAACTCAATATGCTGTTGAGCTAATAACCTTTTTTCGTCGAGTGCTTCTAATTCCTGAAGTCGAAGGAGATCGTTGTTCTCTGTAGTGAGCTCGTTGGCGATGGCAATCCGCAGGGATGGGATCTGAAGTTCCAGGGGTAGAACTGCTTCGCAGCCATACACTAAAGAGAAAGGTGTACAGCCTGTGGGATTGCGGACCGTAGTACGATAGGCCCAAAGACATTCTCCAAGCTTTTTACTCCAATTCTGTTTGTTAGTAGATACAAACTTCTTAAGGAGTTTGATAATAGTTTTGTTGAAGGCTTCAGCAAAGCCATTAGCAGCAGGATTGTAAGCTGTCGAAGCGACATTGTCAATCCGGTGATCATCGTAGAATCTTGTAAACTTCTGGCTGATGAACTGAGGTCCGTTGTCGTGAATGATCCTTCGAGGTACACCAAATCTATAAATGACATGGTGTTTGACGAAGTTGATGATGCTGCTGGTCTTGACTTCAGTCAGAGGTATAGCTTCAGCCCATTTGGAGAAGTAGTCGATTATTGCTAGTATGAACCGATGTCCTCTAGAAGAAGGAGGATTGATGGGACCTATAATATCCATGTCCCAAGCTTCAAAAGTCCAGGAAGCAGCAGTCGGATGAAGGAATTCTAATGGTTGATGAATGAAATCTGTGTGGATTTGACAAGCTCGACATTTTCTTGCATATTCGATGGCATCAGATACCATAGAGGGCCAGTAGTAACCCATGCGTCGGATACGGTCTTGTAGTTTAGGGTCGGGTTGATGTGCTCCGCAAACACCATCATGAGCTTCACATAATACTTGCTTCGCTTCATCACCAGCAAGATAGCGTAAAAAAAGACTGTCATAAGTCCGTCGATAGAGAGTTTTGGTGTTCAGATTATAGTAGAATCGGAGAGATCGTCGACGAATACTCGTAGCCTCCTTGGGATCTTCAGGAAGTATATCATGGACCACGAAGTCGATGAAGGGAGCTCTCCAATCTTCGCAGATAACATTGGCTTCAATAAGATTACTGAACTCAATATTACGATTGTTTTCGATGCAGAACAATTCTCGATTAGAGACAACCACCACTTGTTGTCTTTTGATAGGGATGGCTAAGACTGCTGCAAGATTGGCCAAAGCATCTGTCTCAGTATTGCAAGCTAGGTGGACATATTCGATGAAGAAGGCTTTGAATGATGTAGCCATGCTGTCATGACCCGCACCCATTGTGAGGGTACGAGTACGTAACAGTGCCTAGCCTACGCCGCAGTGTCGGCGGTAGAACGCTGTTCTAGGTCATGAACTATAACTATATAACTTAAAATATACTCTCCAAAAGGAGGCCAACACAGAGGTACAACTCAATCACAATCTAAGGTAGAATGTAGCACGATGGAAATAGATAAGGAATCCTCAACTGAGGTACAGCAGAAAGAAATAACAAAGTCTCATCATCACTAAAATATACAACTCTGAAAATAAAGACAACAACTAAACATGAAAAGAAGGAACAGTCGAAGCTATCTACACTATACAAGGTATCATCCTGAGCAGCTCCCTGAACCTCTCCAGGGGTCCAGGTCGCGAGTGTCAACTAGGCAAACTCCAAGTAAGGGTGCAGGGTTCCACATCATCCTCTATAAAATTTTCAACAGGTCCAGTCAGGATGGGAGCGAGCACAAAACATCTCACGCAGTTTATATCATGTTAGGAAATATAAAGCATGCAATAGAGTAAGGTACATGAAACGCAGAAAGAAAGAAGTATATGAAAAACAGTAGAGATTTGATAACAGAAAATATCTAAATATGATAAGTAAGAACTGTAAGCCTACTGTGATTTAGAGTACAATATGGTTATGTAAACGGGTTAGGTTATACAATAAAATGGGACTCCTTTGTACGTGAGTGTACAATGGACATATACAATTTCTTATACAATAGGATTGATCACATAACCACTTCTACTCTTCCTCCCCAATCAATACACAAGGATCCAATTCAGTTACAATGGCTTGTACAATGGCTTGTACAAATGGCTTGTACAATGGCTCAATGTGATAATGAGAGTACAATATGCACAATGAGTGTACAATGATAAGGGTATTCAATAAATACAATATGTAAGTGAAATGTACATCACAATATGTATTTTGTGAATACAAGGAGATAACATCTCAGAAGAAGATCCGTATAGTACCAATCCGTGATAATGATCGTGTCAGCATCAAGTATAGTAATCTAGAGCAAGAATATAAATCCAGACAAGTATGAAACGGTCAGAGAATGTACTCGCCTCGTATCTGAATGTCTGAAATAAATGTACTGTCCGAGATGAGGTACCTGACTCCTAGTTAGAGCAACACAAGTCAAGATGTATACAGAGGGTGATATATAAAATGTACAATGCATCTGCATGCTGTCTAGGTCAAACTAGGCTAAAGTCGACACTTGGTCAACTCTAGTCAACCACACTAGTCAAACTAGGTCAAGTCTAAGCCAAACAAGTCTCACTAAGCCTAACCAGCCTATTCTAGCAAGCACACACACTATCTAGGCTATACCAGCCAACAACACAATCACTAGGCATTCAAACCACACACACAGGCTATGAGCCATAGGTATACACCCATAGGCTATGTGCCCTGTATATAGGCCATAGGCCATATAGCTATATCATACATAGACCATTACACACCTTCACACATATACATATATTAATATTAATCTAATTTATATAATAACACACATATGCACATAGCTAAAATAGGACACATTTATATAGGCTAACCTATAGGCTTGCCAATCTCATCTAGACTCACACACACACCTGATATCTAGCCTCTCTCTATTTCACTGAGACATACTCACAGACCTATACCTATACACAGCCCAACACACCCTTGCACTCAAGCCTAAGGTACTCCCTCCTCCTAACTTTTGTTAACTATTCCTCTTCAATACTCTGCTGCCCAGGCTTCAGGCCTTTGTTACTGACCTCACACACATAGAGGTAAGGATCTCTATCTACACCAATGTCTTAATCTTACCTATACATGCCCATAGCTAAACTCACACTCAAACATTTACCTATACCCGAATACACATAACACTCACACAATATCTATACATATATACACTCATCTACCTAAAACCTCACAATTGAACTGAGAACCCTCACATGTAAACATCACCTCACACACATATACATATATTACTCTCATACCCTACTGTCAACCTGAAAAAACAACTATCAGGCTTTGAAATCCTGAACTCCCCTAACTAACAGTTCTCAGTGTGTGTGTGCACACACATAGGCCTGTGCATCTCAGGTATGGAAGGGTCACCTGTACAAGGCTCTCTACTGCCCTGCACAGCCCAGGCAAGCATCCTGCTGCTGAATGCAATGTAGGGTAAGGCATGGCCTGCTGCATTGCTAAGGCTGCTGCTGCCTGCTGTAAAAGCCAGGCTAAGCCACAACAGGGCAAGCCAAGGCAGTGCCTTGCCTGCTCCTGCAAATGCTGTCCAATCCAGGCCAAAACACATATAGGCCAAAACTGAAATCTAATTCCAACCACTGACATATGATCTTTCACATATCTCAAGTAAGACACACACATACACCAATATATATAGATACATATGTACTCTCATATATAACATATGCAACTAGGATACCCCTCAACATTCCAATACCTGTCAACCTACATCACAGGCACCTAATATTCAGTTTAAAGAATAGCATCAATACATATATATGTGTGTGTGTGTGTGTGTGTGGTGAGGAATAAATCTGTGGGTGTGTGAGTGTTAAACTGTGTGACAGTGAGCATGTGTGCATGTGTTTGATTGTGTGTTAGTAGATGATAGAAGTAGATGTGTGAGAGTTGCACAGGTGTGTGTAAGAGTGAACATTGATTACAGTTCCAGTTTTCCAGTTCAGGTTAGGCAATCTTAGGTCTCATAGTTTCATGAATGCAATGCATGCAAAGGTGAACCTATAGAAATGATGTAAAGGAAAGGGGGTCTGCACATATAAAAGGGTGATCTGGTGAAGGCAAAAGAAGGAAGTGCAGATGTAACGCCCCAGTCCCAAAATACGTAGGACTAGGAACGTAGACATGCCAGCTGTATTCATACGAAGTATACTCCAATATATGGAAGCCTCATATAAATACATAAGCTGTAAAATGCAGTAGAACCATAACTAATCTCATCCACAAGAATAAAAGATATTATATAATCAACTATGAATTTGTCTTGATACAATATGTTGGGCGGAGACAAATCCACTACCAACAAGTAAAGGAAAAATACATGAGAAAGAATAACTTTGGCGAGCGAAGCGAAGACGATCCAAGTGTAATCATCCTCGAGAAATAACGAAGATCACGGCTAGAGCTAAAGCACCTGCGAAAGACAATAGCACACACCTGGCAAGACAACCAGGTCCTCAGAGGGACGTAACAAGACACATAATAGTATGCCATATAAACTGAATAAATATTGCTCAATAAATAAGTAAATCGAATTTATAACATGGTCCAATACGCACCTACTGAACGAGCGTACCATCCCCCCAACCAAACAAGGACAGGAGATGGTAAACTAATTCACGGTGACGTACCTTTCCATGTTAAAAATCTAATATGGTATCCGGACCCCAACAAGGTTCAATACCTTCTCATCGAAGTAGTAAGTCACACCTACAACCAAACAAGGACAAGATGTGACGAACTAATCCGCGACAAGTTATTGTTCCAAGCCACGGTCAGATACAAGTACCCAAACCAAAAGTACTCGTACCTAACGGATAAGGTAGCCTACCATTCTAAGTGAAATGTAGTTAAGAACAATCCTTCCTACGCATGGGCCCTGGCTGAATAGGATCGGCGTAGTCCCCCTTGGGCACCAGAGGCCCCAGCAGGAAGAGCATGACGTTCCGTAGAATCGTTAGTGGCCGTCAGTAATCTTGGGTCATCAACCCCGTATCTCCAGCGGAGAGTCCGGGTCACAATGGAAGTGCATCGAAGCCCATACGCTAAGGAATTGTCCTCCCCGCCTAATGCCTACTGTGTTGTATCCACAACACAAACCACTATAACCGCTAAGTCAAACTAGCATGCAACTTCTATTAGCGGTTATTCCTATCGCACGGCTTGTACGTACTGGTGGCCAGCCAATCACGCACTTCCATGTTCTATATGCGACACACAACTTCGTGTTTACAACGTGTCAAGGCCAATGAATACGACACACAAGGTGGTCCCTTAAATCTAGGTTTAATTTGTAAGAAAAATAATACACAGCATGAAATATAAATGAACAGTTATGCCATGTATCACAGTTTATTTTGCATCAAAAAAATAAGTAATGCATGAAATATGAGCTAAAATAATTAAACAGCTAATGGTAAGGTGTCTTGCCTGGTTGGGCGCCTGGTGTGCTGCGATGATCAAGGTGGCACGATCTGCAACTTCGGTGCAACAACTATACAAGGGGACCTCGGATGGTGGTACGGATCGTGTCATTGGGTCCAGAAGGTCAAATTAGTTAGGGTGGATATAATGAAGGTACGGAGTTGGCTAGGGTATAGGGAGAATGGGATTGGTCGTGGAAAGAAGAAAAATCAAAAAATAGAATAATAATTATATAATTTTAGAAAAATAATTTGTAATACTTGAAATATGATATTTATTAGTCAAAAATTAATAAACTAAAATTTTTGACTACCTTTATTGACCAATATATCTTTAGAAAATACAAAATCCAAAAAGGACAACAAATAGTTAAGCTAGGGCTATAAAATAGATTTTGTCAACGTACTATTTTTGGTAAAATCTTCCTTTGAGAATATTTGGAATAATATTTCCGTAGAATTTCTAACAGTAAATAATGTTTGCAAAGAAATGGTTTTAGCAATAAGAGCAAAATAATAAAAATACTATGAATAATAATAAGGAAAAACACTTGTAACCATCTACATAGTAATAGTAAAACTAGTAACAATAATTTAAAATGATGATAGTAATAACAATAGTAATAAACTAATGATAATGATAATGATAATACTAATAATAGTTATTAAAGGGGAGGAGAAAACCATTAATGAATAAAACTAAAAACACACAAAAAGAAATCAATTGAAAAAAATAATAATAATAATAATAAGCTAATTAAAACAAAACAAACAAAAAAACAACAGAAAAATAAAAAAATGCAAACCAACCAGTCATACATTCTTTCTCCTGTCAAAGAAAGGAAAAAAATCAGAGACTTTAACGGTGAGAGAGAGAGAGAGGGAAAGGGGATCCGGAGCTCGGGGAGAGTGGGGGTCTGAGCCGGGCGGAGAGGAAGAGAGGGACGGCGAGGGTTTCTCCGAAGGGGGTTTCGAGTGGATCGGTGGGCGGAGCTGCGCGCGACGTAGGTTCACGCGGCTCCGGTCGGCGGCGCTCCAGGCGCGACGGACGGGGCAAGTCGGGCGCGGAGGCGGTTCATGCGGAGGAGGAAGTCGGGGGGGAAGAGGAGGAAGAGGTGGAGGAGTGAGGCTGTCGGGAGAGGGAGCGGTGGTCGACGACATGTAGGTCAGGGCGGCGGGCGGCGGAGTACTCAGAGCGGCCTGCGGTGGCCGGGACTGAGGCGCCGGCGGGGATCAGTGTTCGGGGCTCTCGGCGGGTTTTGGGGGGTTCATCGGCGGAGCGGCACGGGGGCGTCGCTGGTGACGGCGCGGAGGCGGAGACGGGCGGCAAGGGTCGGCGGCTCCAGGTGAAGGGGAAGCTCGCGCGGGTGAAGTGGGGGCGGCGCTGGGCACTCGTCAGTGACAGCGCGCAGAGAGGAGGCAACACTCGGGTGTTGGGGTTCGATGGCCTGGCGGCGGAGCACCGGACCGGGTTCGACGGCCGACGGAGAAGTCGGGTTAAGGTTAGGGTTTTATTTTCCTATTTTCGTTTGATATGGTGTGGGTGGCTGTGTTTTCTTGGGTCGCCGACGGGTTGCGCCGGTGACGGTGGTGGTAGTGTGGTTTTGCTCGGCTGGGTTGGTCGGGGTGTTCTTGGGTGAGGTCGGTGAGGATGAAGGTGGCGATGAAGACGGTGGCGACGGTGGCAGGGGGTGTAGGCTGTGGCGGTGGTGTCGTGTGGGGTTTTGGTCGTCGGTGTCAGCAGTGGTGGTGGTTGCGCGGTGAAGACGATGATGGCTGTGGTGGTGATACTCGGGTGCAGGGAGGATGGTATCTGAGTGTTTTGGTGGTGACGGGTGAATAGGTTTTGCCAGGTGGTGGCGACGTAGGGGAGGTTGCCGGTGATGGAACGGCGATGGCGGGGTGTTGGGGTTCAGCCAGGACATGGGTAGAATAGGTTTAGAATAGGAAATTGATTTTTGTCGGGGTTGTCCGACACGAAAGAGAGAAAAATGTAATTGTAAACAAATTGGAATAAGAGCTGGACGGGGAACACGGACACGAGGCACGCACCATTGGGTTGTGAATTTTTGTGGATGATAAAATATTGGAGGAGTACCTGCCTATTTATAGGATGTGGGAATTCCCAATTAGATATGGACTAGGATATTTAAAACCCAAATATAGATATTTTCTAATTTAATTTAAAATCAATTCCAATCTAAATACAATCCATTTTAAATCAAAACCAAATTCCAAATACAAATCAAATCTTAAATCATATCCCTCTAGTTTAAAATCAATGCAATAAATCAAATTTCAATATTAACTATTTAAATAAATACATAAATTTAAATCAATATTTAAATCTCCACAAAAATAAAATATGCTTTCCAAAAATACTAAAAATTTTAAATTTCGAAAATTATTATTTTAAATAAACCAATAAATAATTACTAAATATGTATGTAGGTACAAATGATGTATTCATAATTATGCTTTTCTAGCATACAAATAAAAATATTATTTATTATTAATAATTACGAAAAATGTAAGGCTTTATAAATAAAATAACAAACTTGGAAATTTTTGGAAAAATAATTACTATGTATATTATTTTGAAACTACAAAAATAGAAGAATAATATTTTTGAAATATGTACGCTCGTACATAATCGCACTCGTCGAGCAATTTCGAAAAACTAAAATTCGTGCGCGACGTATAATACGACTACGTGACGTACAATACAAAAATTTAAATCGGTACCAAATTTTAAAAAAATAATAGTAGAAAATTAGGGGTTTTACAACAGAACAGTGCAAGGCAACAAAATGTATGTGAAATCAATGATGTGTATAAGGTGTCACATGAGAAATAGCACACAACTGAACTCAGGTTTCAGTCCTTCAAAAAGATCCTAAATCAAAACATACATGAACCCAAACCTTGGGAACAACCTAAACTCAGGTATACCATTGTCAAAAACTTATACTTGATTAAGTAGACTGGAAACCAATCTAATATCTAACAATTAAACCTATTCAAAACTGGGACTTATGAAAATCTGATAATTCATTTGAAAACTGTTAACTGCCTGTATCAATCAACATAAATCGAACCCAAAACTTGGAATCTAACATTCATTTATATAAACCAGTCATGTGAATCTATGATACATCATCCAATGAACATTCATTCACAGAAATTAACAATTGAACTGATGAACATCACTGACCGAATCCTAGTATCAGAAAACAGGCTCGAACCTATCATTGACATTCGAAAAAACCACAAAGTCCTATTTGAATCTAAAAAAACTATACCAGTCAATAGCAAATCATTGTAGTAATGTAATAATACATGTACAGGTAAATATCCATGGCATTCAAGCAGGAAAATTGGTTTAAAAAGGAATTGAACTCAAATTATTACAAATAGTACATGCGTATCAGTCATTTTTAGGGAAACTTGGATTCAAACATCAAAACCATGTTAATATGCAAAATAATTGGTTGGTAACATGTGAGACAAGTGTACACGTGTCAACCCAAGCCTACGTGTCCGACCAAGTGGACACATTTGTGTCCACGACACTAAAGCACACACAGACACGAACTGTGCACTGACAGTGTCGTGCACGCGTGCACACCACTCGTGGACACGACACAGTGCACCACGTGTCACGTGCACATGCCTGCATGTTTGTCTAGGGTAGGGGAATGTGTCCCACAGCCTGTAACGAGTCTACATCGTGTCGTGTCCAAGTAAACAGTGCGTATCAGTGAACAATTTCCTGCGTGTACAGTGCGTGAAAAATCAGTGCGTGTGCGTTTTCTTCGTGCACACACATCAAGGTCATGTGAAATTTTATAAGTGTCGTGTCAGTCACTAGAGGAACGTGTCCACAAAATTTGGTGTCAAAACATTGCGTGTCGTGTCCGCAATCAGTGTCGAGCAGCAGGGCAGCCGCATGAGCCCCGTGCGGTGTCTCGTACTGCGTGTCCAAGTGCCAAAACAGTGTCCAAACGTGTCTAATGTCAACTTAGTCAAATGGATTCGTGATCTACATATAAAAACCTATTTTTCCATTCAATTAGTTTTTGCAAATAAAACCATTTAATTCTCACAAGCATTTCATCAAACACCTAGGAGACACTATGACACGTGTCCGATACGGACACCAAACGAACACGAAAACCACCCAAATTTTGGGGACACCTAGGGGACTCCTAGATCTAGCCCTACATGCAAAGAAAACTGAAATTTAAATCAATTTAGAGGGTTTTACCTATATGTGCAAAAAGCTTGGAAAAGCTTCAAATGGGGGATTCTTCCTCCTGATGCCAAAAGCTCCAAATTGTCCCAAAGCTGGGATTAAATTCCATATTCAGAAAATAGGAGGAAATTAGGTTCTAATGCATGAAACTAGGATTAAAAAGGAATTAAAATGGATTTATGGGGATTTTTGGAAGAGGGACAAATACCTTTCTTTTTCCAATGTTGAAATGAATAAAGAAAGAGGCAAGCCCTAGAGAATAAGTGTTTATATAGGGTGGGGATCCCTAGGCTGGTCACCAAGTTAGGGTTAGGGTTTTTAGGGTGAATCCAATGGCTATCAATCCATCAAGTCTAATCAAGGGCCTACAACCTAGGCTTCACACTAGACTTAATGCAACCTATTTCATTTTAGCTAATCATGACTTAACTCAACTAACCCAATACTAACTATTACTAACCATGGCTAACTAGACTAGGTATGACTAATCTAGGTTAGGGCTAAACATAACACAAGACAATTGATTAAATAATATTTAAATCACACCATTCTAAATAATCATTTTAAATTCCAAATAATATATATTAAATTCAAATATTTCAAAAATGTCAAAATACCCTTAAACAAAAAAATGATAAATGAAATACCCTAATCACATGGCTAGGCTCTAGGGTAGACAGTCTCTACGGTTTCACTAGCAAAACACCAAAATCATAAGTCATGATTTTAAATAGTTTAAAAATAATTAAAAAATCACTAAAAATCATAACATGAAATAAATACCATTAAATAATAATTATAATTACAAAATTTCAAAATTACCCTCTTCTGGAAAATTGGGTGTTACAATCCTACCCACCTTATAAAAATTTCGTCCTCGAAATTAAAATGGTAGTAGTCCTTCTAGGTCAAACACCCCACAATCAAAGTCTCAACATACCGTCAGATAATCATATGCGTCTGTCCAAAATCATGATACTCAGAATCTTCGTCATGCTTGTGAGCACGGCTACGATAATCACAGAGTCCTTGACTAAGGTACGTACCTCTAGGTTCATGGTATTTAAAATTTTTGTATTGCCGCATGTGACGGCAAAAACCTTAAATTCTCATACCCGAGAAATACATCCAAAGTCTGAATACGTGTCCTCACTATGCCAACTATCACGACTATCAAAGATTCTAGATCCCATGATTTAGGTGACCTAGCCCATATGATTTTCTCAGAAGAAAAACAAACATAACAAAAGAACAACATGACAAAATTAATCAATCAGCAAGGAACAGAGGGAATCGGATTTCAAGGTAGTTATAAAAGATAATTTTGGGAATGGAATCAAGAAGAACGGAACTTGCAGCAAGATCTCTAATGGTCTGTGCATCCTTGACAGTCCTGACGATAGCTCACCCTGCTGGTTTCCCCTGGTCTGCTACTGATGCTGCATGAACCGCTGCTGCTGAGAGAATCGGAAATGACGAGAAAAGTCTTCGTACAGACAGAGGTACACCTCCAATGTAGCAGAAATGCCAACCTGAGTCGGCACAACAGAAGCTGCGGTCTCGAGGCCCTGATGAACAGGACGAGAGATGGCCAGCCTCTCGATAGTATCCTCCGAACCGAAACGATGAGATCGTGTCTTCATAACCATCATGAAGACAGATCAAACAAGAAGCAATTTCTGAGAATGAAGCAAAAATTCAAAGGACGATAGTTTATATTCAAGGGAAGTCAATAAGCAACAATTTTTGACAAAAGGAATCTGATTAAGAGTTTTTTCTAATGTGATTGATTACCTCCAAAAAAAAAATCCTAATCCTACTGTAGGCTGTAGTGATACTCTAGTTCGAATACCACTACATAAACTCGACCTGCATGGGCCACCACTAAAAATGTGTCACGACCCGCACCCACCGTGAGGATACGAGTACGTAACAGCGCCCAGCCTACGCCGCAGTGTCGGCGGTAGAACGTTGTTCTAGGTCATGAACTATAACTATATAACATAAAATATACTCTCCAAAAGGAGGCCAACACAGAGGTACAACTCAATCACAATCTAAGGTAGAATGTAGCACGATGGAAATAGATAAGGAATCCTCAACTGAGGTACAGCAGAAAGAAATAACAAAGTCTCATCATCACTAAAATATACAACTCTGAAAATAAAGACAACAGCTAAACATGAAAAGAAGGAACAGTCTAAGCTATCTACACTATACAAGGTATCATCCTAAGCAGCTGCCTGAACCTCCCCAGGGGTCCAGGTCGCGAGTGCCAACTAGGCAAACTCCAAGTAAGGGTGCAGGGTTCCTCATCATCCTCTGTAAAATTTTCAACAGGTCCAGTCAGGATGGGAGCGAGCATAAAACATCTCACGCAGTTCATATCATGTTAGAAAATATAAAACATGCAATAGAGTAAGGTACATGAAATGCTGAAAGAAAGAAGTATATGAAAAACAGTAGAGATTTGATAACAGGAAATATCTAAATATGATAAGTAAGAACTATAAGCCTACTGTGATTTAGAGTACAATATGGTTATGTAAACGGGTTAGGGTATACAATAAAATGGGACTCCTTTGTACGTGAGTGTACAATGGACATATATAATTTCTTATACAATAGGATTGATCACATAACCACTTCTACTCTCCCTCCCCAATCAATACACAAGGATCCAATTCAGTTACGTTACCTTATACAATAGCTTGTACAATGGCTTGTACAATGGCTCAATGTGATAATGAGAGTACAATATGCACAATGAGTGTACAATGATAAGGGTATTCAATAAATACAATATGTAAGTAAAACGCACATCATAATATGTATTTAGTGAATACAAGGAGATAACATCTCAGAAGAAGATCCGTATAGTACCAATCCGTGATAATGATCGTGTCAGCATCAAGTACAGTAATCTAGAGCAAGAATATAAATCCAGACAAGTATAAAACGGTCAGAGAATGTACTCGCCGCGTATCTGAATGTCTGAAATAAATATACTGTCCGAGATGAGGTACCTGACTCCTAGTTAGAGCAACACAAGTCAAGATGTATACAGAGGGTGATATATGAAATGTATAATGCATCTGCATGTTGTCTAGGTCAAACTAGGCTAAAGTCGACACTTGGTCAACTCTAGTCAACCACACTAGTCAAACTAGGTCAAGTCTAAGCTAAACAAGTCTCACTAAGCCTAACCAGCCTATTCTAGCAAGCACACACACTATCTAGGCTATACCAGCCAACAACACAATCACTAGGCATTAAAACCACACACACAGGCTATGAGCCATAGGTATACACCCATAGGCTATGTGCCCTGTATATATGCCATAGGCCATATAGCTATATCATACATAGACCATGAAACACCTTCACACATATACATATATTAATATTAATCTAATTTATATAATAACACACATATGCACATAGCTAAAATAGGACACATTTATATAGGCTAACCTATAGGCTTGCCAATCTCATCTAGACTCACACACACCTGATATCTAGCCTCTCTCTATTTCACTGAGATATACTCACAGACCTATACCTGTACACAGCCCAACACACCCTTGCACTCAAGCCTAAGGTACTCCCTCCTCCTAACTTTTGTTAACTATTCCTCTTCAATACTCTGCTGCCCAGGCTTCAGGCCTTTGTTACTAACCTCACATACATAGAGGTAAGGATCTCTATCTACACCAATGTCTTAAGCTTACCTATATATGCCCATAGCTAAACTCACACTCAAACATTTACCTATACCCGAATACACATAATACTCACACAATATCTATACATATATACACTCATCTACCCAAAACCTCACAATTGAACTGAGAACCCTCACATGTAAACATCACCTCACACACATATACATATATTACTCTCATACCCTACTGTCAACCTGAGAAAACAACTATCAGGCTTTGAAATCCAGAACTCCCCTAACTAACAGTTCTCAGTGTGTGTGTGCACACACATAAGCCTGTGCATCTCAGGTATGGAAGGGTCACCTGTACAAGCCTCTCTACTGCCCTGCACAGCCCAGGAAAGCATCCTGCTGCTGAATGCAATGCAGGGCAAGGCATGGCCTGCTGCATTGCTAAGGCTGCTGCTGCCTACTGTAAAAGCCAGGCTAAGCCACAACAGGGCAAGCCAAGGCAGTGCCTTGCCTGCTCCTGCAAATACAGTCCAATCCAGGCCAAAACACATATAGGCCAAAACTGAAATCTAATTCCAACCACTGACACATGATCTTTCACATATCTCAAGTAAGACACACACATACACCAATATATATAGATACATATGTACTCTCATATATAACATATGCAACTAGGATACCCCTCAACATTCCAATACCTGTCAACCTACATCACAGGCACCTAATATTCAGTTTAAAGAATAGCATCAATACATATATGTGTGTGTGTGTGTGTGTGTGTGTGGTGAGGAATAAATCTGTGGGTGTGTGAGTGTTAAACTGTGTGACAGTGAGCATGTGTGCATGTGTTTGATTGTGTGTTAGTGGATGATAGAAGTAGGTGTGTGAGAGTTGCACAGGTGTGTGTGAGAGTGAACATTGATTACAGTCCCAGTTTTCTAGTTCAGGTTAGGCAATCTTAGGTCTCATAGTTTCATGAATGCAATGCATGCAAAGGTGAACCTATAGAAATGATGTAAAGGAAAGGGGGTATGCACATATAAAAGGGTGATCTGGAGAAGGCAAAAGAAGGAAGTGCAGAACAGTACAAGGCAACAAAATGTATGTGAAATCATTGATGTGTATAAGGTGTCACATGAGAAATAGCATACAACTGAACTCAGGTTTCAGTCCTTCAAAAAGAACCTAAATCAAAACATACATGAACCCAAACCTTGGGAACAACCTAAACTCAGGTATACCATTGTGAAAAACTCATACTTGATTAAGTAGACTGGAAACCAACCTAATATCTAACAATTAAACCTATTCAAAACTGGGACTTATGAAAATCTGAGAATTCATTTGAAAACTGTTAACTGCATGTATCAATCAACATAAATCGAACCCAAAACTTGGAATCTAACATTCATTTATATAAACCAGTCATGTGAATCTATGATACATCATCCAATGAACATTCATTCACAGAAATTAACAATTGAACTGATGAACATCACTGACCGAATCCTAGTATCAGAAAACAGGCTCGAACCTATCATTGACATTCGAAAAAACCACAAAGTACTATTTGAATCTAAAAAAAATATGCCAGTCAATAGAAAATCATTGTAGTAATGTAATAATACATGTACAGGTAAATATCCATGGCATTCAAGCAGGAAAATCGGTTTAAAAAGGAATTGAACTCAAATTATTACAAATAGTACATGCGTATCAGTCATTTTTAGGGAAACTTGGATTCAAACATCAAAACCATGTTAATATGCAAAATAATTGGTTGGTAACATATGAGACAAGTGTACACGTGTCAACCCAAGCCTACGTGTCCGACCAAGTGGACACATTTGTGTCTACGACACTAAAGCACACACAGACACGAACTGTGCACTGACAGTGTCGTGCACGCGTGCACACCACTCGTGGACACGACACAGTGCACCACGTGTCACGTGCACATGCCTGCGTGTTCGCCTAGGGTAGGGGAATGTGTCCCACAGCCTGCAACAAGTCCACATCGTGTCATGTCCAAGTAAACAGTGCGTATCAGTGAACAATTTCCTGCGTGTACAGTGCGTGAAAAATCAGTGCGCGTGCGTTTTCTTCGTGCACACACATCTAGGTCGTATGAAATTTTACAAGTGTCATGTCAGTCACTAGGGGAACGTGTCTACAAAATTTGGTGTCAAACCATTGCGTGTCGTGTCCGCAATCAGTGTCGAGCAGCAGGGCAGCCGCACGAGCCCCGTACGGTATCTCGTACTGCGTGTCCAAGTGCCAAAACAGTGTCCAAACATGTCTAATGTCAACTCAGTCAAATGGATTCGTGATCTACATATAAAAACCTATTTTTCCATTCAATTAGTTTTTGAAAATAAAACCATTTAATTCTCACAAGCATTTCATCAAACACCTAGGAGACATTATGACACGTGTCCGATACGGACACCAAACGAACACGAAAACCACCCAAATTTTGGGGACACCTAGGGGACTCCTAGATCTAGCCCTACATGCAAAGAAAACTGAAATTTAAATCAATTTAGAGGGTTTTACCTATATGTGCAAAAAGCTTGGAAAAGCTTTAAATGGGGGATTCTTCCTCTTGATGCCAAAAGCTCCAAATTGTCCCAAAGCTGGGATTAAATTCCACATTCAGAAAATAGGAGGAAATTAGGTTCTAATGCAAGAAACTAGGATTTAAAAGGAATTAAAATGGATTTATGGGGATTTTTGGAAAAGGGACAAATACCTTTCTTTTTCCAATGTTAAAATGAATAAAGAAAGAGGCAAGCCCTAGAGAATAAGTGTTTATATAGGGTGGGGATCCCTAGGCTGGTCACCAAGTTAGGATTAGGATTTTTGGGGTGAATCCAATGGCTATCAATCCATCAAGTCTAATCAAGGGCCTACAACCTAGGCTTCACACTAGACTTAATGCAACCTATTTCATTTTAGCTAATCATGACTTAACTCAACTAACCCAATACTAACTATTACTAACCATGGCTAACTAGACTATGTATGACTAATCTAGGTTAGGGCTAAACATAACACAAGATAATTGATTAAATAATATTTAAATCACACCATTCTAAATAATCATTTTAAATTCCAAATAATATATATTAAATTCAAATATTTCAAAAATGACAAAATACCCTTAAACAAAAAAATGATAAATGAAATACCCTAATCACATGGCTAGGCTCTAGGGTAGACAGTCTCTACGGTTTCACTAGCAAAACACCAAAATCACAAGTCATGATTTTAAATAGTTTAAAAATAATTAAAAATCACTAAAAATCATAACATAAAATAAATACCATTAAATAATAATTATAATTACAAAATTTCAAAATTATCCTCTTCTGGAAAACTGGATGTTACAATCCTACCCACCTTATAAAAATTTCGTCCTCGAAATTAAAATGGTAGTAGTCCTTCTAGGTCAAACACCCCACAATCAAAGTCTCAATATACCGTCAGATAATCATATGCGTCTGTCCAAAATCATGATACTCAGAATCTTCGTCATGCTAGTGAGCACGGCTACGATAATCACAGAGTCCTTGACTAAGGAACGTACCTCTAGGTTCATGGTATTTAAAATTTTCGTATTGCCGCATGCGACGGAGAAAACCTTAAATTCTTATACCCGAAAAATACATCCAAAGTCTGAATACGTGTCCTCACTATGCCAACTATCACGACTATCGAAGATTCTAGATCCCATGATTTAGGTGACCTAGCCCATATGATTTTCTCAGAAGAAAAACAAACATAACAAAAGAACAACATGACAAAATTAATCAATCAGCAAGGAACAGATGGAATCGGATTTCAAGGTAGTTATAAAAGACAATTTTGGGAATGGAATCAAGAAGAACGAAACTTGCAGCAAGATCTCTAATGGTCTGTGCATCCTTGACAGTCCTGACGATAGCTCACCCTGCTGGTTTCCCGTGGTCTGCTGCTGATGCTGCATGAACCGCTGCTGCTGAGAGAATTGGAAATGACGAGAAAAGTCTCCGTACAGACAGAGGTGCACCTCCAATGTAGCAGAAATACCAACCTGAGTCGGCACAACAGAAGTTGCGGTCTCGAGGCCCTGATGAACAGGACGAGAGGTGGCCAGCCTCTCGATAGTATCCCTCGAACCAAAACGATGAGATCGTGTCTTCATAACCAACATGAAGACAGATCAAACAAGAAGCAATTTCTGAGAATGAAGCGAAAATTCAAAGGAGGACAGTTTATATTCAAGGGAAGTCAATAAGCAACATTTTTTAACAAAAGGAATCTGATTAAGAGTTTTTTCTAATGTGATTGAGTACCTCCAAAAAAAATTCCTAATCCTACTGTAGGCTGTAGTGATACTCTAGTTCGAATACCACTACATAAACTCGACCTGCATGGGCCACCACTAAAAATGTGTCACGACCCACACCCACCGTGAGGGTACGAGTATGTAACAGCGCCCAGCCTACGCCGCAGTGTCGGCGGTAGAACGTTATTCTAGGTCATAAACTATAACTATATAACATGAAATATACTCTCCAAAAGGAGGCCAACACAGAGGTACAACTCAATCACAATCTAAGGTAGAATGTAGCACGATGGAAATAGATAAGGAATCCTCAACTGAGGTACAGCAGAAAGAAATAACAAAGTCTCATCATCACTAAAATATACAACTCTGAAAATAAAGACAACAACTAAACATGAAAAGAAGGAACAGTCGAAGCTATCTACACTATACAAGGTATCATCCTGAGCAGCTGCCTGAACCTCCCCAGGGGTCCAGGTCGCGAGTGTCAACTAGGCAAACTCCAAGTAAGGGTGCAGGGTTCCTCATCATCCTCTGTAAAATTTTCAACAGGTCCAATCAGGACGAGAGTGAGCACAAAACATCTCACGCAGTTCATATCATGTTAGGAAATATAAAACATGCAATAGAGTAAGGTACATGAAACGCTGAAAGAAAGAAGTATATGAAAAATAGTAGAGATTTGATAACAGGAAATATCTAAATATGATAAGTAAGAACTGTAAGCCTACTGTGATTTAGAGTACAATATGGTTATGTAAACGGGTTAGGTTATACAATAAAATGGGACTCCTTTGTACGTGAGTGTACAATGGACATATACAATTTCTTATACAATAGGATTGATCACATAACCACTTCTACTCTCCCTCCCCAATCAATACACAAGGATCCAATTCAGTTACGTTACCTTATACAATGGCTTGTACAATGGCTTGTACAATGGCTCAATGTGATAATGAGAGTACAATATGCACAATGAGTGTACAATGATAAGGGTATTCAATAAATACAATATATAAGTGAAACGCACATCATAATATGTATTTAGTGAATACAAGGAGATAACATCTCAGAAGAAGATCCGTATAGTACCAATCCGTGATAATGATCGTGTCAGTATCAAGTACAGTAATCTAGAGTAAGAATATAAATCCAGACAAGTATGAAACGGTCAGAGAATGTACTCGCCTCGTATCTGAATGTCTGAAATAAATGTACTGTCCGAGATGAGGTACCTGACTCCTAGTTAGAGCAACACAAGTCAAGATGTATACAGAGGGTGATATATGAAATATACATTGCATCTGCATGTTGTCTAGGTCAAACTAGGCTAAAGTCGACACTTGGTCAACTCTAGTCAACCACACTAGTCAAACTAGGTCAAGTCTAAGCCAAACAAGTCTCACTAAGCCTAACCAGCCTATTCTAGCAAGCACACACACTATCTAGGCTATACCAGCCAACAACACAATCACTAGGCATTCAAACCACACACACAGGCTATGAGCCATAGGTATACACCCATAGGCTATGTGCCCTGTATATAGGCCATATAGCTATATCATACATATACCATTACACACCTTCACACATATACATATATTAATATTAATCTAATTTATATAATAACACAAATATGCACATAGCTAAAATAGGACACATTTATATAGGCTAACCTATAGGCTTGCCAAACTCATCTAGACTCACACACACCTGATATCTAGCTTCTCTCTATTTTACTGAGATATACTCACAGACCTATACTTATACACAGCCCAACACACCCTTGCACTCAAGCCTAAGGTACTCCCTCCTCCTAACTTTTGTTAACTATTCCTCTTCAATACTCTGTTGTCCAGGCTTCAGGCCTTTGTTACTGACCTCACACACATAGAGGTAAGGATCTCTATCTACACCAATGTCTTAATCTTACCTATACATGCCCATAGCTAAACTCACACTCAAACATTTACCTATACCCGAATACACATAACACTCACACAATATCTATACATATATACACTCATCTACCCAAAACCTCACAATTGAACTGAGAACCCTCACATGTAAACATCACCTCACAAACATATACATATATTACTCTCATACCCTACTGTCAACCTGAGAAAACAATTATTAGGCTTTGAAATCCAGAACTCCCCTAACTAACAGTTCTCAGTATGTGTGTGCACACACATAGGCCTGTGCATCTCAGGTATGGAAGGGTCACCTGTACAAGGCTCTCTACTGCCCTGCACAGTCCAGGAAAGCATCCTGCTGCTGAATGCAATGCAGGACAAGGCATGGCCTGCTGTATTGCTAAGGCTGCTGCTGCCTGCTGTAAAAGCCAGGCTAAGCCACAACAGGGCAAGCCAAGGCAGTGCCTTGCCTGCTCCTGCAAATGCAGTCCAATCTAGGCCAAAACACATATAGGCCAAAACTGAAATCTAATTCCAACCACTGACACATGATCTTTCACATATCTCAAGTAAGACACACACATACACCAATATATATAGATACATATGTACTCTTATATAGAACATATGCAACTAGGATACCCCTCAACATTCTAATACCTGTCAACCTACATCACAGGCACCTAATATTCAGTTTAAAGAATAGCATCAATACATATATGTGTGTGTGTGTGTGTGTGTGTGTGTGTGGTGAGGAATAAATCTGTGGGTGTGTGAGTGTTAAACTGTGTGACAGTGAGCATGTGTGCATGTGTTTGATTGTGTGTTAGTGGATGATAGAAGTAGATGTGTGAGAGTTGCACAGGTGTGTGTGAGAGTGAACATTGATTACAACCCCAGTTTTCCAGTTCAGGTTAGGCAATCTTAGGTCTCATAGTTTCATGAATGCAATGCATGCAAAGGTGAACCTATAGAAATGATATAAAGGAAAGGGGGTCTGCACATATAAAAGGGTGATCTGGTGAAGGCAAAAGAAGGAAGTACAGAATAGTGCAAGGCAACAAAATGTATATGAAATCAATGATGTGTATAAGGTGTCACATGAGAAATAGCACACAATTGAACTCAGGTTTCAGTCCTTCAAAAAGAACCTAAATTAAAACATACATGAACCCAAACCTTGGGAACAACCTAAACTCAGGTATACCATTGTGAAAAACTCATACTTGATTAAGTAGACTGGAAACCAACCTAATATCTAACAATTAAACCTATTCAAAACTGGGACTTATGAAAATCTGAGAATTCATTTGAAAACTGTTAACTGCATATATCAATCAACATAAATCGAACCCAAAACTTGGAATCTAACATTCATTTATATAAACCAGTCATGTGAATCTATGATACATCATCCAATGAACATTCATTCACAGAAATTAACAATTGAACTGATGAATATCACTGACCGAATCCTAGTATCAGAAAACAGGCTCGAACCTATCATTGACATTCGAAAAAACCACAAAGTCCTATTTGAATCTAAAAAAAACTATACCAGTCAATAGCAAATCATTGTAGTAATGTAATAATACATGTACAGGTAAATATCCATGGCATTCAAGCAGGAAAATCGGTTTAAAAAGGAATTGAACTCAAATTATTACAAATAGTACATGCGTATCAGTCATTTTTAGGAAAACTTGGATTCAAACATCAAAACCATGTTAATATGCAAAATAATTGGTTGGTAACATGTGAGACAAGTGTACACATGTCAACCCAAGCCTACGTGTCCGACCAAGTGGACACATTTGTGTCCACGACACTAAAGCACACACAGACACGAACTGTGTACTGACAGTGTTGTGCACGCGTGCACACCACTCGTGGACACGACACAGTACACCACATGTCACGTGCACATGCCTGCGTGTTCGCCTAGGGTAGGGGAATGTGTCCCACAGCCTGCAACGAGTCCACATCGTGTCGTGTCCAAGTAAACAGTGCGTATCAGTGAACAATTTCCTGCGTGTACAGTGCGTGAAAAATCAGTGCGCGTGCGTTTTCTTCGTGCACACACATCAAGGTCGTGTGAAATTTTACAAGTGTTGTGTCAGTCACTAGGGGAACGTGTCCACAAAATTTAGTGTCAAACTATTGCGTGTCGTGTCCGCAATCAGTATCGAGCAGCAGGGCAGCCGCACGAGCCCCGTACGGTGTCTCGTGCTACGTGTCCAAGTGCCAAAACAGTGTCCAAACGTGTCTAATGTCAACTCAGTCAAATGGATTCGTGATCTACATATAAAAATATATTTTTCCATTGAATTAGTTTTTAAAAATAAAACCATTTAATTCTCACAAGCATTTCATCAAACACCTAGGAGACACTATGACATGTGTCTGATACGGACACCAAACGAACACGAAAACCACCCAAATTTTGGGGATACATAGGGGACTCCTAGATCTAGCCCTACATGCAAAGAAAACTAAAATTTAAATCAATTTAGAGGGTTTTACCTATATGTGCAAAAAGCTTGGAAATGCTTCAAATGGGGGATTCTTCCTCTTGATGCCAAAAGCTCCAAATTGTCCCAAAGCTGGGATTAAATTCCACATTCAAAAAATAGGAGGAAATTAGGTTCTAATGCAAGAAACTAGGATTAAAAATAAATTAAAATAGATTTATGGGGATTTTTGGAAGAGGGACAAATACCTTTCTTTTTCCAATGTTGAAATGAATAAAGAAAGAGGCAAGCCCTAGAGAATAAGTGTTTATATAGGGTGGAGATTCCTAGGATGGTCACCAAGTTAGGGTTAGTGTTTTTGGGATGAATCCAATGGCTATCAATCCATCAAGTCTAATCAAGGGCCTATAACCTAGGCTTCACACTAGACTTAATGCAACCTATTTCTTTTTATCTAATCATGACTTAACTCAACTAACCCAATACTAACTATTACCAACCATGGCTAACTAGACTATGTATGACTAATCTAGGTTAGGGCTAAACATAACACAAGACAATTGATTAAATAATATTTAAATCACACCATTCTAAATAATCATTTTAAATTCCAAATAATATATATTAAATTCAAATATTTCAAAAATGACAAAATACCCTTAAACAAGAAAATGATAAATGAAATACCCTAATCACATGGCTAGGCTCTAGGGTAGACAGTCTCTACGGTTTCACTAGCAAAACACCAAAATCACAAGTCATAATTTTAAATAGTTTAAAAATAATTAAAAATCACTAAAAATTATAACATGAAATAAATACCATTAAATAATAATTATAATTACAAAATTTCAAAATTACCCTCTTCTGGAAAACTGGGTGTTACACATGCTGATTGTCGCTTCATGGTAAGGCACTAGATCTTGATGACGAACTTCATAGGTTCCTCTAACCTGGTTAACAACCAGCTTGGAGTCGCCATAGACTTCAAGATATTCAACGTCTAGTTGCTTAGCTAATTGAAGGCCAACGAGTAGAGCATTATTTTCTGCTATATTGTTGGAGCAAGGTTCATCTAGGGAGTAGGCTCTTTGGATAGTTGACCCATCTGGAGAAACAAGAACAACTCCAACTCCTGCGACAATGGTACCATTTGGTCCGATCCTGGATGCACAGTCGAAGAACAGACGCCAAGTAGGAAATTCTTCAGAGATCATATTTGATTCCAGTATCTCGTCTAGAATTTCATCATAAAGCTTAGATGTCTCTGGTACAGGATGAGCTGCTAAGAAATCTGCCAGCGCTTGATCTTTAACAGATTTTTGAGGAACATATACCATGTCATATTGGGCTAGCAGAATGGCCCACATAGCTAATCGAGAATTGAGTGTGCTAGGCTTCATCATTAGTACCCAAAGAGGATTAACTCGGGATATGACATGAATAGTTTGTCCAATGATGTAATGCCGAGTCTTTTGAACAACAAACATAAGAGCTAAGCATTCTTTTTCGACCGAACTATAACGGTGTTCGGCACCAATCATAGTACAACTGAGATAGTAGATGGCCTGTTCATGACCTTCTTTGTTCTTTTGGGCAAGTAAAGTACCCAATGAATAATCCATAGCACGGACATACATTAAGAATGGTATGCCCGAGATTGGTGGCACCAAGACTGGTGGGTTCATGGGATATTGTTTTATGTCGTCAAATGCTCGTTGACATTCTTCGGTCCAAATGAAAGATACACCCTTCTTCATTAGCTGAGTAAATGGTCTGCAGCGTCCAGACAGATTCGAAATGAACCTCCTGATGTACGCAAGTTGACCTTGGAATCCTCGTAGCTCTTTTAGGTTGCGTGGAGGGCGCATCTCTTGAATAGCTTTGATCTTCTCGGGATCCACATGTATACCCTTAGAGGTAATGACGAAGCCGAGAAATTTGCCACTAGAGACACCCAAGAATGACTTGGTGGTATTCATTTTGAGTTGATATTGGCGCATGAGATTGAAGATAGTTCTTAAATCCTGGATGTGATCTTTCTTTAGACGACTCTTGACGGCAATATCATCGACATAACATTCAACAGTCTTACGAAGATGATCTCGAAAGATGGTACTCATAGCTCGTTGGTAAGTTGCACCCGCGTACTTGAGACCAAATGGCATCACGGTATAGCAGTAGACTCTGCGAGGAGTGCGAAAAGAAGTATATTTTTCATCTTCAGGATTCATTCGAATCTGATTGTATCCGAAGAATCCATCCATGAAGGATATTTTTCAAACCCACAAGTGTTGTCGATCATGTCATCTGTGATAGGGAGAGGAAACTCATCTTTTGGACAGGCTTCGTTAAGATCCCGGAAGTCGATGCACACTCTAACTTTACCAGTTTTTTTCAAGACTGGAACAACGTTGGCTACCCAATCTGGATGTTGTTCTTCTCGGATAAAGCCACAAGCGATGAGCTTCTTGACTTCATCGACGATTGCGTCCATCATTTCTGGCTTTAATCGCCTTTGATGTTGTTTGACCAGCTTTGCATTAGGCAAGATATTCAATTTGTGAGTAGCAACTTTGGGATCTAAACCTGGCATGTCTTCATAATTTCAAGCAAAGACATCAATATATTCTCGAATAAGAAGAATTAATTCTTGCTTATCCGCCTCGGGAAGGTTCTTGCTGATGAATATTGGACGAGGTGACCCATTTTCTCTTACGTCAATTTGAACCAATTGATCTTCGATAGGAGGTTCTCGTTGTTCAAATCGGAGTTCCCATTGGGTATCCATTCGTTGAGCCCAAGGATCGGTTTCAGGATTTTCTTTGATATCTTCGTCATAACCTTCTGGAAGTTCGGCAGAGACCATGTTAGAAGATACGATCAGCCGATGAACCTGACCAATGCTAGTATCAGAGTCGCATGATCTGGAATCAGAAGAGTTAGAGTGCTCCTCACTATCGGATTCGGAGACTGCTGGAGATAAGACTGGAGGTGAAGCATATCCGAGACCTCTTTTTGTCATGTTGTAGTACATCTCTGATTTTCCTTCCGGAACAACCGTACGGATAGGAGTTCTTCTACCCTTACCGTAGTTGAGGCCATTCTTGAAGTCATAACCCATCTTTCGGATGATGTTTTTTGATTGTTGACTATAACGACGGAGTTGGAGACGTCCCATATCGTTATTTTTGCTATAATCCGTATAGCTGAATTTTTGTTCTGGTCCTTTACTAAAAAGTATCGGACTCTCGCCTCTCTTTCGAGAAGGGATAACAAAGTATGAATCATCTGGGTGTTCGAGTAAGACCTCTATTTGAAGAGACTGTACAACTCCCATTGTAAATGACTGAAAGCTATCTAACATATCCAAATAGTACTTAGCATGATAAATGACATCAGTATACTGGAAAGGAGATACTTTTTCATTGATTTGTACATCTGTATTTACAACAGGACCTTTAGCCTTAGCAGGCTTGGTCAGATTGATTACAAGTGGAGGAGAAGAAGAATGTGGAGGAGGATTGGACTTGTTACGACGGAGGTCAATAACAAGTGGCTCAGAGGAGGTGAGCTTCCTTTTATCCTTGTTATAAGATAAATCAATAACAAGAGGCTCAGAAGAGGTGAGCTGCCTTTTATCCTTGTTGTGACGTAGGTCGATAATAAGTGGCTCAGAAGAGGTGAGCTCCCTTTGATTTTGACCACCATCAGTTGGTTGCTTCTGGACTGGCAAGTGAATAGCCAGTGGTTTGGAGGATTGAGGACGAGAAACATGCCCTTTGACAGGTATGATGAGGGTGTCATTAGGCACTGCTTCTTGTTCTTCTTCAGTGTCCAGAGCCAGTACTACCTTCATGAACTCATCCATATACATGCGAGCATCGTTATAATATGCTTCGACACCTTTGAAAGGATAGAGATCTGCAACCTCTTTTTGAACCTCTCCTTTGTCATCAACATATTTGAAACATTGATAGAGAGTCGAAGGAACAATGTTGTGTTCGTGAAGGAATGGTCTCCCCAAAAGAGCATTGTAAGAGCAACCATGGTTGTCTATAATGTAGAAGATCACCTTTGTGCAAAGATTGCCTATTTGGAGTTTTAGGTGAAACTTGCCCAGAGGCTCACTTCTTCCTTGGTTGAACCCCAGGATGGTGGTGATTGTGCTAGAAAGACTATGTACTGGGATCTTCAGTGCATCTAGCATTGTCTTTAGCATGATGTTGAGTGCTGACCCTGGATCTATCAGAATACGATCGACTTTCATCGAATCGACATATCCTGTATAGTATAGAGGACGGTCATGCCTATTGTCTTCCATTATCATATCATCCTGTGCGAAGGTAATGTTTGGAATTAATTCCAACACACTGTGACAATGGAGACAAGAGACAGGCTCTGCTTTTGGCTTCTTTAGGAGGGTTAGACAGGTTTTCGCCTGCATGAGAGCTTCACTCAGAGTTTCTCGAGTCTCTTTGGAGAGGCACAAGAGCTCGAAGATTGACAGCCCGGCCGGTGTATTGGCTAGTTGAGCTAAAATATCAAAATTGTATGGCTTCTCAAGTCCAGAAGGAGATGACTTCTTCAAAGGCTTGTCGAAACAGACTTGTTGTTTGCCTTTGTCGGCTGCTGTCGGCTTAGGGGGAATGGGTTCTACAACCGGTAAAGACACAGCAGGGATGCCCTCAGCAGAGATAGGTTGCACTGGGTCAGACTCAGAAGAAGAAGCAAGATTTTCTTGAGTTTCGGGAACTTCCCGTAGGTAGGCTTTCCCTGACCTGGTACCCAGCAGGATTTCCTCTTCAACTATGAGATCAAAAGACACCATATTGCAGATCTTTGTTCTACCCTTAGAGCGGTCTTTTTGCTTAGAAGGAGCTTCGAAGTCAGAAACAAGATCCGGGTGGATCTACATAATCTCGCCATTATCAAAAGATAAGGGGACGAGACCTTCACTTCGTGGAGGAGGGAGATTCTCGATCTCGAGAGTGGCCTTGGGGATAGGGATGACACCATATTGTACCATCTGTGGAGGAAAGTTACCGAACTGTACTGAGACCATGTTCGCGGTAACAGTCTTCTCATCTTGTTGAAGAGTGACAACACCAGCGTTGACTAGCTCTTGAATTTTGCCTTTGAGCACGTAACATGCTCGAGTGGGATGCCCAATGAACCTGTGATAAACACAGTATTTGGGATGATCAGTCTTACCGACCTCGTCGGGCTTCTTCGGGTCTGGGAGTTGGAGCTTATTGCTTTTGATTAAGCAATCAAAGATGCTCACGGTGTCATTCTCGTCAAAGGAGTACTCTACTTTCGGACGAGGTTCCCTTGGTGGAGGGGCAGAAGGAGTAGAAGTAGGTGGAGCTACGTTAACGGCCAGAGATTCTTTGTTCTTCAAGTTGATATTCAAAGTTTCTTTACCCTTGCGGTTGTTCTGGCGATTACCGCTACAAGATGTAGGGTGTTAGTCCCGGTCGGGGTTAGACATGTGTACCCCCAACTGCTTGAACTTGTCAGTGCTAACTTCAACTGCTTTAGCGTTGACAATGAATGATGGCCAGTCTTGAAATTGAGTTGACCCCGTCCACATGCTGATGATAGGCAAAAGATTTGCCTTGCAGGTATCAATAGTGACAGCGATCGGAGTTCCAGGAGGCATCTTTAATGCTTCTCGGCAGAATCTTTCAATGAAACTCTCAGTAGATTCATTATGTCTTTGTTTGATCTTGTTGAGGGCCGACATGGTCATATCGTTGATTTCCTCATAGAATCGCTCCAAGAAGATTTGTTTCAAACCCGAGAAAGAGGTGATACAGCCATCGGGCAAGCTCATGTACCAATCGTATGCCATACCGGCTAAACAGTCGACGAATACCCTGGTAAGAAGAGCGTCATTTGGTTGAAGTTGAACAGTCATTACCTCAAAGTGGTTAATGAACTGACTCGGAGAAGTGTTGTCGTCAAACAGCAAAATTGTAGGGATTTTGTACTTTGGAGGAAATGGGACTTCCTTCCATTCAACTGGATAGGGTTGTTTGATCCCCAATCTCTGTAAGTTGTCCTTCTCTTTGAAGGCCTCGAATTGAGTGCGCAAGAGTTTGACAGCTTCATTAGCATCCTCCGATGACGCCGAAGGAGCAGGCTGAGTGTTAGGAGGAGGAACAGCGTGATAAGTACTACCCCCGGCTCCTGACTGACTTGGTGTAGGTTGAATTTGTACAGGGGGTATTTGAGGAGATACTACCCCCAGACCTGCATTGACAGGCACCGATGATGCTATCATCTCTGGATTTACAGCAGGTACGGTCGGTGGTACTGTATGTTGGGCCACAATGATAGAATGCATACTTGCGACCATTTCAGCCATGGTCTTCAGCTTGTCTTCTAGTACAGCTATTCGTTGTTCTTGATTTGTTGAACTAGAAGCATCTGGGTCTTCAGTGACGACATAAGCTATCACTTCTCTAGGTACAGTAGAAGACACCGTCTGTTCAGAACTTTCGTTGTATGCATCATAATCAGAGAAAGAATCATCTCCTGAATAAGAAATAGGGAGATGACCAGAAGGATCTTGGAAAAGATTCCTTTGACCGATTGTGTCTCGGCTTCGAGATCTAGTATGTCGAAATACTCCTTCGGAAGATTCTTGGAGTAAATCTAAATACCGTTGGCTGGGCCTGCGAGGCTTGCCGTGTTTGGAGCATTTTCTACCCCCAGTGTCTCGAGAAGCCATGTTGACGGAAGCATACAACACTTCGTCTTCATCCTCTGACATTGGTTCAGGCGTTGCAAAATTCAAACGATCAAAGACAGATCGTTTTGTTGTCTGACAACAGCACTTGATGACAACTTTGTGATTACAATGGTGTCCAAGTGGCTGAGCTGGAGGTGTTGAGATGTTGTCCCATTTTTGCTTGAGGTGCTCTCGGAGATCAGGAACAATGACGGGACGAGAAGAAGTCTGAGGGAAATGTTCTTTGACCACATTCGGAACATGGTTCCGGTTCTTCAGATGTTTTGTCCCAAGAGTATATAGAGAAGTGCTCACCTCATTAGCATAGGTGTCAGGATTTTTCATCTTGGAAGTTTGCCTCTGATGCAGGTTGATCTTTGGCATTGGCTGCTTGCGTTTCATAGAAGCTGGTCTATTGAGATAAGTCCGTAGATCAGCAAATTCACCCCCAGGGGTTTCTGTCTGAGACACCAGTAATTTTTCCTGTTCTGAGCGGGATATTCGGAAAGTTGGGAGATCTTGGAATTCTGCTACCGGAGTAGGCAGAATACCTCTTTGATCAGTATATTTCCCTTTGGCAAGGAGGGAAGAAGAACTCTTGTTTGAGAGAGTTCTTGTACTGATTGGTGCCGAGGCACGTTCAGATTGATCTTCTACGGTAAAAACCGAAGAAGACTGAGAAAAGACCAAAGGACCTCTTCTCTTATTTTGTGAAGAAGGGTTGGCTAAAGTACGTTTCCCTCTGTTGTCTTCCAAGTCGGGGAACGAGGAAGTTTGAGAAAAGACCAATGGGCCTTTTCCTTTGTTCTGAGGAGGAGAAGGAACAATCAACAGACTACCCCCAGTAGATTGCGCTGGAGCAACAAGGTGCTTGGGAAGATGAGCAGAGTCTTTCCCCTTACTGTGAGAAGAAGGGAGATTAGCCAAAGAGTTATCCCTATTAGACTGTGCTGGAACAGCTTGTGCTAGGGTTGATTGCGCCTGGGGAGCCTTGACAGATGGCCTTTTGGCCACAGAAACTGTAGTTTATGCAGCAAGAGTTCTGGCTTCAGTGGATTGCGCAGGAGGAAAAGAAGTCACCAACTGCGCCAGGGGAGAGGAGTCTTGCACTTGGCCATAGCAGCATAGGAAGTGGCTTGCGCAGCAGCAGGAGGAGCAGTATACTGCGCAGGAGTTCTGGCAACTTTGGTAGCGCGAGTGGTGTTTTGCGCAGAAGCAGAAGTGGCCAGTGGCTCCTTAGCAGCAGAGACAGCAGGTTGCACAGATGATTGCGCAGAGGACTTTGGAGTCCACACTGAACGAACCTTGCTCTTGGCAGAGGTTACAGTACGACGAGTAGCCCCGGAGTTGATCATCGTCTCGTAGGCAGTCTGGTTGACCTTCACAACCAGCGTCTTCTGCGTCTTTCCGATAGACGCAACGTCACATTGAGTTGTCACTTCCTCTTCGGAGGAGAACGTCGTCCCCAACAGAGTCGCCATTTTGTTTGCAAAAACAAAAGTGTTTTTTTATTTTACAAACTTTTTAAAAGATTACAATTGAATTCTGGGAAAGTACAACTATAGAAATCCGATATGAAGACGATAGCTTTATCCCTTGGACGATGTGAACTTTGAAGACGGTAGCCTCTGAAGAAAGCAGTAGCACTTGGCCATGAACTCCTGATCTCTCTGATGATCGTGAATGATCTGATCTTTATAATGAAGGACTTGAAACTCTATTTATAGAGTTCTGGAAAATAACTAATTAGTAGTTATTTATGGATTGCGCAGGCTAGATTGCGCAGACATTGGACTGCGCAAGCAGCGAACTGCGCTAGCAGTTACTTGATCGTGGCTCTACTGTATTAGACACGTAGCATTATTTGATTGAAATGTGCATGGTCATGTACAGACGGTTGCCACGTGGTGAGCAATTGATGGCATGTAGGCCACGTGTAAAATGTCAGTTATCATGATGGATTGCGCTGCTTGAACTGCGCTAGCTTCAGAATACGCTGGAATCGAACTGCGCTGAAGAGGACTGGCAGACTGTGCTTCGGTTGGGCTGGTAGATTGCGCTAGCTGTACAGCTGTCCTCAAATATGGCACGGCTCGAGAATCGAACAGACTCCTCGCTTTTCGGGCTGTCAGTTGTCAGAAAATCTGATTTTGTGTCAGGTAATGATGATGTTGCCACGTCAGCATTGCGCGTTTGGATGTTAGCGCGGTTCGGCCTCGCACGGTTGATTTGTTGCGCAGTCTGTCTCCTGCGCAGTTCATTTGAAGGGTGCTCCATTTGATTTTTATTGCTTTTTTGATGGGTGCAACTTGATTTTTAGGACCTACAATAATATTTCTCTACAGTAATTTAGTAGGAAAATTATACATAAAGCAGCCAGAGGGATTCTGTGAATATGACAAGTCACATTTGGTCTAACGGTTGAAGAAGAGTTTCTATGGTCTAAAGCAGGCTTTGAAGCAAAAGTATAGAAAGTTCGAGTTGTTTATAGGGGAGCATGGTTATGTACAGACGACATTGCACCATTGTGTATTTGTGAAGTATTTTGTCGATGATGATTTAATTAGTTTATTGCTCTATGTGAATGATAAGCTATTGGTGGGTCAAAATACCACCATGATAGTAGAGTGGAAGCGCAAACTGGGTGTGACCTTCTCAGTAAAGGATTTGGACACAATTAAGACAATTTTTGGGATAGATATCAGCCGAGAGAGAGAGTCCAAGTTGCTTTACTTGTCCCAAAAGAAGTACATTCATCAGGTAGTTCAGCATTTTGGGATAGACGGGTCGAAGAAAGTAAGCAGCACCCTTAAAGCTCACTTTAAGCTCACTACGGAGCATTGTCCATCTACGAAGGATGAAAAGGAACATGTGGAGCGGGTTTTATATGCTTCAGTTGTAGGTAGTCCCATGAATGCCATAGTGTGTAGAAGACCAGATATTGCTCGCACAGTTGGCATGGTGAGCATGTATATTTTTAATCCATAGAGGGTATATTGGAGTGTTCAAGTGGATTCTTAGATATCTTCAGAGCATTACTGATTGGAAGATTTTATTTAGGAGTGACGATCCAAAGCTGGTTGGATATACTGACGCTGATGTGGATGTAGATATGTACACGAGGAGATCAACTTTGGATAAGGTTATGATGTTTGTTGGTGGAATCGTTTCGTGAAAATCGCGACTGCAGAAGCATTTGCCTTGTTAATGATAGAGGCAAAGTTCATTTCGGCGACAGAGGCTTGCAAGGAGTTACTATGGATACAAAAATTCTGCAGGAAGTGGGGCATAAGCAAGAGCAGTTCGTTTTCTTTGTGATAGCCTTAATGCAATCCATCTTAAAAAGAACCCGATGTTCATAGTCGGTCTAAACATATTGCAACTCGGTATCATTAGATACAAGATGTGCTTGAGATGAAGGATGTAGCGCTTTAGAAGGTTCACATGGAGGATAATTGAGCAGATATGCTCACGAAGTTAATACCAAGGAGAAAGTTTGAGTACTACAGGAGGATCATCAGTACGACGAGCTCCTCCACCTAGTTGGAAAGAGGAAGATTTTTTGTAGTAGGTGGGTTCCCAACCTATATGGAGAACGTACTAGAGTGTGATGAGGGTCATCCATATGTAAGAGAAGCTCGGGGAGTCGGAGGCAAGAAGAGACGACGAGATGGTAGATTTTTTGCAAAATGGAGCAATACTTGTGTACCATCGCTGAAGGATTTTTCCTTCTGTTTACCTACTATTTTACTGACTTTTGCATTTGCCGATATGGTACTTCGGCGGTATATCGTCGATATACAGCAGGGCTGAAGCTCAGTTTAGATGTTTTATAAATATCGTTGGATCAAATCGAACAGTCCAGGTTTATTACAGAATTTGAGGGATTTGTATCGGTCTTTTCTAACCTAAATTACAATGCACAAAAATCTATGCTATCAACTTTTGAAGGAAATAGAAGATGATTGACGGCTACTTCAAAGGAGAGATTATTTCAGGTAATCGTTCTCGTAATCTTCTTTCTTCGTCAGACATTGTAATCTATTTCTTATCTTCCAAGTAGTTGTGGTGATCCGGTTGGATCGGTAGAAAAGTTTGTAGAGGCTGTAATTCTCTAATTTATTATAAAGGCTTTTTCAGGGTTAGACTCCTATCGTCTCGTGGTTTTTCCCGCAAGAATTTTCCATGTCAAAAAATAGTGTTTTTGTTTTGGCTTTTTTGTGATATTAGCAAATTTGTAACAACGTTTTTCTTCGGTTCTCTCGCAGTATTTTTGGTTTGGGGGGACGGTTTCTGCGGTTCATTCCCAGTACCTAATAGGTTCCATTTCGGATGGATATTTTCTCAAATATAACATTCATTTTGGGGCTCAAATGATGTTTTCAAACCTCTAGCTCAACGAACATTTTTGCAAATAGGCATTTGAGCAACTGGGATGAAACATAACTATAATCCAAACTGGCCCTAAGTTGTTTTGTAAAGCCATTTCTGTCTCTTTAAGAAGCTGGTTCGTTTGCTTTGAAAGCTGCTTGTGGTTCTAGTTTTCGTAAAGCAGAAGCAATGTCAAATGAGGACTACTCTAATGTATCTCTAGTACTTTAGTATCTGTAAGTGTATAATCTTTTTATTATTTGTACTAGATTTCTTCTACATTTGTACATGTTCCCCAACTAATTTCTTCGAAAGAGGATATACTGATATGATGATCCCGAAGTATCTCTAGAGAGGGCTTAGGACTTTTTTGGGCTGGAGAAGAATGACTAGGAGGGTCGTGGGACCAACAAAGTTCGGTATTGAAGCCTGAATAACTGTAAGGCAACCTGTTGACCGAATGCGACATACACTACAAAAATATTGTTAATTAGCGACTGATCTTACCGAAGAAGGTAAATCAGTCGCTAAATAGTGACAGAATAGCGAATGCTTAGCAACTAATATCATATGTAGAATACAGTATTAATTTCCTTCGCTAATTCCGTCACCAGTCCGTCACTAGAGATATACCGACAAATTAGCGACGGATAATTTCGTCGTTGTCCATGAGTAAAAGTGAAGCAGTAACCCTTTCTTACACATTCTCAAATATTTACCAAAGTTTTTTCATACCCCCCCAAACATCCCTCCTCCACGACGACTACGGCAACCCCATGCAGCACGGTGGTGCGGTGACCCTCTGCAGCGACTCCTCTCCGATCTCGGCGGCCGACGGTGTGGCTCCTTCGGCCCCCTACAGCCCCCCTCTCCGCCCCCCTCCTAGATCCCCTCTCCTCTCTGCCCTCCCTCTCCGCCCCCTCCTCGACCCCCTCTCTGTCCCGCTCTCCGCCCTCTCCGCCCCTCCCCCCCTCTACAGCCCCTGTCTGCCCCCCCTCTCCGCCCCCTCATGACCCCCTCTTTGCCCCACTCCTCCACCCCCCCTCCTCGACCGCCATTCTGCCCAATCCTCCTCCCCGTCCCCCTCTACATCCCTCATCCCCGGTGCTTTTGTCAGACCCCCTCTTTGTGCGGCCACCCTCCTCCTTCATCTTTGGTAAATCCTAACATATCTTTATTAATGCTTTTATATTTTGGATTATGGACACAGTTGAAGATACATATGTAAACATTAGCTAGGTTTTGGATATGGATACGGGCAAAATGGAGTAGCTAGCATTTTGGATTCATGGCACTGGCTAGGGTTTGGGTTATCGTAAATTATTTAAAATTTATGATATTGGATTCGGATATCCGAATATTTTTGGACACTAAAATATCGAATCCGTTCATATTGGATTATGATATCCGAATATCAAAATTTTAATAACTCTAGGATCGTGTTCTAGGGTTGTCAATACTATACTATAAGGATTGTGAATCGTAATTACTTATTAACATAGTTTGTTGTATCGATCGAAACTGGTCCGATACGGCCGGTACCTATCGGATATGGCCGATACCAATCCGATACGGTCGATACCAATTCGATACGACTGATACCTATCAGATACGGCCGATACCGATCTGATACGGAGATACCGATCCGATAGGCCAATACTAATCCGATACGGTCGATACTAATCCGATACAGCTATACCTATCGAATATAGCCGATACCGATCTGATACGGCCGATACCTATTGGATAAGCCGATACCAATCCGATATGGCCGATACTAATCTGATACGATCATTACCTATCGGATATAGCCGATACCGTTCTGATACGACCGATACCTATCGGATAGGCCAATATCAATTCGATAAGGCAGATACCAATCAGATACGGCCGATACCTATCGAATATGAGCGATACCAATCCGATACGGCCGATACCTATCGGATATGGCCAATACCGATCTGATACGGCCGATACCAATCCGATAGGTCGATACTAATCCGATACGGTTGATACTAATCCAATACGATCGTTACCTATCGGATACGACTAATATCGATCTGATACGGTCGATACATATCGGATAGGCTGATACCAATTCGATAAGGCCGATACCAATCCGATACGGTCGATACTAATTCGATACGATCATTACCAATCCGATACATCCAATTATGATATTGATACGGTTAACGTTGGTTATTATAATTAGGTACTTAATTAGAATATTCTTATTATTTATGATTTTTTTGATACTTGTATTTACATAATATATGGTACGTGGTACAGAATTGGTTTGAACAATGAATCAATACTTAGTTGACCATTCGTGGATGTACAATCGGCGATATGAAAGCAAAATTGGTTTGTCGGATGATTTCAAGGCGGACGTCGAGGAATTTTTGAGATACACCAGTAGCCAACCTTATTTCATGGACGGGAGGCTCATAAAGTGACCTTATGTCAAATGTCATAATATACCATTCAAAAAAGTAGATATTATGAGAGAGTACCTCTACAAGAAGGGTTTCGTACCGAACTACAATGAGTGGACGGCTCAAGGAGAACCTTTGGTTCCACAATATCAGTCCTCCTTCAATACGGAGGAGAGTCCACTCTTGGAGATCACTTCAAATATTGGTATCGAAACTTGGCACGTGAGTTGGTATTTGATTCGGCCGGTCCAAGTTTTGATTCGGAGGATCCAAATCCTGCGGCAAAAGAGTTCTATGATATGTTCAAGCATGTCGATACTCCGTTATATCCGGGTTGTGATTCTCGTTCTGTCCTGTCAGTGGTGATGCGGCTATTGAACCTCAAGTCTGATTTTAACTTACCGCAGGAATGATATGATCGGTTAATTTAGTTTGTTAGAGAGTTGCTGCCAAAAGGAGCGAAGGACTTGCTAGAAAACTTTTACAAGTCGAAGATGATGATACGAAAACTCGGATTAAGCCATAAAAGGATAGATTATTGTCGAAACAGATACATGTTGTACTACAAGGAGAATAACGATAAAGGCCGATGCATTTTCTGTCACAAGGACCGATACAAGCCTGTTCGGGGCAAAGAAAAATCAACTGCACGAGAAAGGTTGCGCCCTACAAATACATGTAGTATTTTTCGATCACAAAGAGGCTACAGAGGATGTATATGTCCTCGAATAGTGCAAAACGCATGACATGGCATAGCAAAGAACAAAAGATGCATGAAGGAGAATTATCCCATCCATCCGATGGAGAGGCGTAGAAGCATTTTGATCGATGTCATCCTTGATTTGCTACGGAGCCTAGGAATGTTTTGTTGGTTTTATGTTATGATGGATTCACTCCTTTTGGATAGTCGGGGTCTTAGTACTCTTGTTGGCCGATGATTTTGACCCCACACAATCTACCACCGTGGATGTGCATGAAGACTCCTTACATGTTCTTGACCATTATCATACCCGGTCCAAAAAATCCAAAGAAGAACATCGATATCTACTTGTAGTCATTGGTGGACGAGTTGAAACAATTGTGGCAGTTCGGCATTCAGACGTATGATATATCGATGTAGAAGAACTTTCATATAAGTGTGATGATGATGTAGACCATCAATGATTTTCCAACATACAAGATGTTATTAGGGTGGAGTACACATGGTATTATGTCTTGTCCGATATGTATGAAAAAGAGTAAGGCATTCGGTCTTCAGAATGGAGGAAAAGCTTTTTTTTATTGTCACACAGTTCCTTCATGTGTCGTATCCATGGAGAAGGAACAAAGACGCCTTTAGAGCTGGTAGAAAAGAACTATCTTGTCCCTCGTTGAGATTGATAGGATATGTCATTTGGACAGAGGTAGAGGATTTGTCGACTGTAATGGAAGATCCGAGATCGGGCCCTCACTTAGAAGGATTCGGACATAGCCATAATTGAACGAAGCAGAGTATCTTTTGGGACTTACCTTATTGGAAGGACAATCTCATAAGACAAAATCTTGATGTCTTGTATATTGAAAAAAATGTATTCGACAACATCTTCAATATGGTGATGGATATGAAGGAAAAAACAAAAGATAATCCCAAAGCAAGAGAGGACTTGGAAATTATTTGCGGGCGTTCAGAGTTGCAACTAACACGAAGATCCAATGGTAATGGGGTTAAGCTCTCAGCACCATTTACATTGAGTAGGGATGATAAATTGATAATATGCAACTGGATTGGTGGACTGTATGCAAAACTAAAGCAAGAAATACATAGAATATTGGAGAGGATTTATCTCATGTAGAGGAGGAGTCTGAAATGGACGTATCGGATGAGGAAAAAGAATTTGAAGATGAAGGTGAAAGTGGAAGTAATAGTAAAAATGAAGAAGTAGAAGATGACGATAATTCAGGAAATGAAGAAGAATCAGAAGATGAAGAAGATTTGTACGTATTACTTACTTATGAGTATTATCACACCATCTTTTATTTCTACTTGATTAGCATTGATTATTTGTATCATCACACCATTTTTTAACTTCTATTAGATTTGCATTGATTTTTTGTATCATTACACCATTTTTTATTTCTTTCAAATTTGCATATGGTAGGACGAGACCATGGACGACGTCAAGAATCTTCATCCCACCTTCCTCCTCCTGCTACTCTAGTTGTATATTGTAGAGGAGTTAGTGAGGACGATTTCATTGATAAGGAGGATGGCTTATCTGTACCGTTCACTCGTTCATCGGTACGTGGAGCTAGCCCAGATATTCTCTCAGCATCTACTCCTACTAGTGTTGGTGCCCTGTCATGACCCGCACCCACTTTTCGGATGTAAGTGCATGCACAAGTCCAGCCTACGCCGCAGTGTCAACGGTAGAACACTGTCTAGTCCGCAATAAACAAATGCTCAAAAATATAATCTTTATTGCTCATTCACATTGCTAATTTAATTACAACATTTACAATATTTATATTTAACCAAATATAATGTCTCATAAATCTAATACAACAAATTTAAACCATCTAACTAGTCTCTAGGTTTTGGCCTCCAAGTACATCCGTATCTCCCCAATGCTTAAGAGTAGTCATGACTAACCTGAAAAATTGGTTTCCAATCAGGAAAGGAACGAGTACAATTCATTGAATGCAGTTCCAAGTATATGTTAACGACTATAAGACAATGTTTAGTCATAAAATACAAGATAAGAATATCAAAAAAAAAATCAAAACACGAAACATGAGGAAATATAAACAGAAAAATAGATGAGAGCATATATCAGGAGAATAAACTAACTATGCGATTTGAAGTGCTCTTTCCATATGTAATCAGTCTTGGGACATTTATACCACAAGGTCTAAGTTAATTATCAAGGTCTACTGTGCTGAAAATAAAACATGGTCTAAGGTCTGATCACACAACTATTTAGTACTTTCCCGCTCTGACACAATATACTAAAAAGTGGGCATGGCATGTAAGGAATAAGAAGTGTCACCGTGTAACGAGCGTGTCAATAATCAAGCATTATATAACTGTACAATGTAATATAGGAATTAACAGTATTAAAAATAAATAATAAATATACTCATCTGGGGTCCTTTGCTGGTGAAATTGATAGTTCCATTGAGTCTAGAATATTTTAGTTGGCTAGAGTCGATGTGAAGGATTTCAGAATTCTCAAGGAAAATAGGAATACGATTAGTCGTGGTCAATGATTATTTAGGAGGAAATTGTCTTAAAGAAAATATAATCTCATAATAAATCGTATATATACTCTTTTATTAGAAATATCCATAGGTATTGTACAATGCCTTGTAAAACATATTTAGTAATAATTTTAAGAAAACATTCCTTAAGTACTAGTAAACTAAAATTTAGTTTTCAAAGGTGTTTGTAAGCCCCTATTTAGAATATATATATATATATATATATATATATATATATATATATATATATATATATATATATATATATAACTCCAAAATACTTAGATGGATATTTATAACTAGGTAAGATTTATATATATATAACTTAAAGATTCAGACATATCGAGCCCAAAATAATATAGCAACATAGGGTTTATATAAAATAAGCCCATAAGCCTTTTTTATTAAAATCTAAGCCCAATGATCATAATTAATGATTGGGCCCAATAGTTAGAATATAAACCAAGATAACTATTAAAACCCAAGAACTCATTATGTAAACTAACAATTTTATTTAAAATAAGTCCCAAAATAATTATATAAATTAAACTCAAAATTTGACCCATCAGGCCAAAATATTAATCCAAAATTTAAAGCTTAAGAAAAAACCCAATTCCTTTCCTCGGCCCAAAGCCCAAAGTTATATTTTTATTACCCATATATTTTTAGAAATATTATTTACTAGATAACATTAATAATACTACATAACATACATACTGATACTGTACTGGTGTAATATACTAAAAACCTATTGATTACCTATTAATTATAAAATATTCTGTCAGCCATGTTTTGTAAAAATATAGTGATAATAATAATAAAAACTAACATAAAACCCACACCTGTACTCCTATACCTGGTTGTAGCAGTTTAAGCCCACGCTTCGTAAGAAACCCAAACTAATGGGCCAATAGAAACCTTAACCCAAAATCATTGCTGATGCTTTCTTTATTAAGTAATAAAAATAAAACACCTCAAAAGTAATAAGAATAAAACAAAACAAGTAAAGGATGAGAGAGAACAGAAGGGGGAAGTTGTAGAGAAAATTGGGGGAGAGTGTCGAGAGAGCGGGAGAGAAAGAGAGATGGAGAGCGAGAGGGTGAGAGAAGGGGGTTCTTACCGGTGCTCGAGCTTTGACGTTGTGTGGCACGACGTCGATGGCGGACACCGGGGTGATGCGCGTGCGACTTGGCTGCGGTGGTGGGATCGCCAGATCGGCGTACACTGGTAGGGGCAGCTCCGCTTGAGGAAGATCCGGCCAATTTTTTGGCGGTATTGGCCATGCTGGCTCGGTGGCGGCGGCGACCTTCCGCTGCAGCCACCCGATCACCACCTACTGCCATAGCCAACCAACCAACCTAACCTTCATCGGTGCAACATTGCTTATTTGTATCATCACACTATTTTTTAATTTCTATTAGATTTGTATTGATTATTTGTATCATCACACCATTTTTTATTTCTTTTAGATTTACATATGGCGGGACGAGACCGTGGACGACGTCGAAGATCTTTATCCCGCCTTCCTCCTCCTACTACTCCAGTTGCAGATCATAGAGGAGTTAGCGAGGACGACTTCATTGATGATAAGGATGGCTTATCTCCATCGTTCACTCGTTCATTGGTAGGCGGAGCTAGCCCTGGTATTCCTTCAGCATCTACTCCTACTGGTGCTGGTGCCCCCTGGTTTGACAGATCTGTCTTCTACACCGAAGACTACACGTGTCGCTCCTATTGGGGCGAATTCATATACTGGCCGGTTGGTGGACCATGGAGTGTACATACGTTGACCAGTATTTGTAGACCCTTCTACTCTACCAGAGCGGCCAGCCAGCATCACTCGTCCCGAGCTGTGGGCTAATGGAGCGACGTAAGTATATAATTGTTATTATACACATCTATTCATACTCTCTTTATTTTTTAATGGTACATTGTTTTGTTAATTCCAAGTTCTTTCCGCTCCAAGCTTGTAGAGATTTAGTCTACCTGATGCGTCGTCAATTCAATGGTCTTTATCTGAACTTCAAGGATAACCCACATGATAGACAATTTATTTGGCTAGATATGCTTGGGGTATGCCAAAATAATATCATCTTTGTTTAAAATATTTCTTAAATATTTGCTTATTTATTTTATTTTTTTATTTGCAGAAGTTGTACTGGTGGCCGACGTACAGAGATCAGGCGATTCGAAAGTGCTACAAGTCCGTCGCCAACAAGAGGTTGAGGGATATGGTCAACAACCAAAATGCGTTGGCTACACTAAATGGTGCTCTTCGCAAGGAGTGGTTCAAGGAGGAATTTTTAGAGGAGATAAAGAAGAAGATGGACACTATGGCATATAAGGTCAAGTGCGAGAAGGCAAAGGCTACCCGTGCTAAGGGTGGTCAGCACATGGGTGGATCCATCCCAATTTTTGAGCATTACCGACGGTTGGTGAGAATTCTTTTTTGTTATTTATTCAATTGCTTAATTTTAATGTTTAGTTATTAATTGATGTTTAATTGTTACAGTACAAGCAGGTTGCCAGGGCAGGTGGAGACCCGAACACCATCGATTTCTAAAGTTTTCAAGCGTACCCATAAGCGAAAGAAGGATGGAAAGCTCGTAGATGATCGGACGACCAAAGCCTTTGTAAGTTTTCCAAGTCCTATCCAATTACATTTCTTCTTTGTACTTAACTATATTTATTTTACCTAAATAGTTAGTCCTAACTCTAAATATCCTAACCATAACCCTATTAGCAATATAAATCAAAGACAAATATAGGAGACGTATGAGACCATAACCATAACAATACTTAACAGTAACTAAAATATGAATAGTAACTCTAAATCTATTCACCGATATAAATATAGGAGACGTATGAGACTTTAGAAAGTCGAGTCAGTAAGGGAGGGAGTACTGCTGGGGGGTTGCCGAAGGTAGAGCTAGGACTAGTCAGCCACCGACGTCGGCTGTGAGAAACGACTTGTGGATACAAGTTGTCGGTAGAGGGAAAGGCAACAACGTGTACGGTACCGGATCGTTGGCATCCCTGCCATCCGTTTACTCCAGAGCTTATTTTCTATCTCCACCTCCATCTCCACGTGTAGATACACAGACAGGTATTACTACCGAAACCTACAGTTTGTAGCAGATTACACAAATATTGGTGGCCCGACAGGGTTAGATGACCCAGGTGACCGAAATCTAGGCACAATAGGTCTGATTCCTACTACTACTACACCGGCTCTTACTGCGACCTCATCTCCTCCGGTTTCGGCTCCAGCTTCGACCTTAGTGCCTCCGGCAACGGCTCCTCCTTCAACCACAGTGCCTACTGCACCAGCTCCTACTTCGATCACGGCGCCTCCTATCACGCCGGTGACTCTTCCAGGCATTGTTCATGTCCAGGACATACAGAGGGTCATCAGTTTGTTACTGACACAGTTATATGTGTGCGGACAGTCGTCTCGGCCTCTGCCACCTTCTCCACCAACAGTTTGATATTTTTGAGCATCTTGTACGATTTTTTGTTGTATTAGATCGATGAGTTTGTATGGACTTTATGTAGTTTATGTATTTTTTGAGAAATTTTTGTATATGTACTATATTGATGATGGATAAGTTTGTATGGACTTCATAGTTTGAGAAAATATTTGTTTGTGTCTATTTCATTCAATTTTACATATTTGTCTTCTAGTTTATTGAATAAATAGTCTATTGGATTCACTGTTGTATATTTGTGTGTGTGTGTGTGTGTGTGTATATATATATATATATATATATATATATATATATATATATATATATATATATATAGGTTTGAGGAAAGCATGAACTAATTATTCTGGCAATAATAACAAGCACAGCGACTGATCAGCGACAGAATACCATGGATTCTGAAAAAAATTACAGACTAGCGACGAACTAGCGAATACTACCGACGGAATATCTGCACCTCAGTGATGAACTACCGACGAAAATTTCCATCGGTAACATGTTGTCTGATACCCAAAAGCATAACAGATGAGTTATCGACGAAATTTTTCGTCACTGACCTTCTGGAAATTTCTAACTTTGGGCTCACAAAACTGTGTTTCTAATCCGTCGCTAAGATGTCGTAAATTTTGCCGACGGATAATATATGTTCCTAATCCATCGATGATTTTTGTCGCCAAATCCGTCGGTGCTTTGTTGCTGTAGCGACGGATTACCGACAAATTTTTCATAGCGACAATAAACCTAACGACGTACACATTCCTTCTGTATTCCATCGGTGTTTCGTCGATAAGTTTAAATAGCGACGGAAAAGTCATATTTAGCGACGGATGTTTCTGTCGCTAATTACCAATATTTTTGTAGTGATATGTTAGTCTATAACTGGTTCTTGGTTTGCGATTAATTTATGTAATCTTTTATTTCTTGGAATATAAAAGGTATTAGTGACGCCCTTTGGCCATTCTGATGAGGGGATTAGAGATTTTATTTCGCTCCTCCTGGTGGGAGGAGAATGATTTATTTTTAACATAGCTATTCCGTTGAAGAGCAGAAGAGAGAGGGCCCCTCCCTCTGCCAAAACAATTGGTGTTTTTCTTTTTCTTCTAGTTAACCCAACTTAAACATATCCTAGTTTGTGGACTAGGTTTGTCATACCACGAGTCCATAGATTGCTTTGAAAAATCTAATGTCAAAGAAGTATATCGAATTAGTGGTAGGTAGTCCGAGCTCTCTAGCCTAGTGGTATTAGAGCGGACATCCGGAGGGGCCGGCAAGGTTCGAGCCCCCCAATTGTGTGTGTGCGTGTGATTTCAAAAAAAAAAAAAATTAGTGGTAGGTACTTTAGTGACTTTTATCAAATCAAGTTGGTATCAAAGAAATGGTAAAGGATACAGGAAATCACCAATAATTACAATAATACCAGACTTCTATGCCTAATGGAGGGCTCTACTTTGAGAGAGGGGGAAAAAAAATCCAAGTTTGCAGTGGTAGTCGAAAACCGATAAGGAAAATCATGAAAATTATCAAAATCCACCGATTCAAAATCATCAAACCCCTTTGAAACTGTTGAAACTGAAGCATTGGGTTCCATTCCAAATCTTATTTTGTGGAACTGAAGCTTTAGGTTCCATACAGTGAGGTGATATAGTACTAATGAGGTGGTGGGGTAGGAGGCCTATAAGGTCGGACGATGTAGAAAGAGGGAAGATCCTTATTTTCGCTTGTTGCTTGCTTGAGCTGCCATACTCATGATGGGAGTTACAATCTGGTGGATCTTTGAAGAGATATCAAGACTTCTCCAAGGACAAATAAAGGTAAATACAGAAGAAGTGAAGACATAGATAACATTGTGGCCAACATGCATGGCAAACCAACAGGAAACGGGTAGAACAAGTGGACAAGCAAGAAGCATTCGATTTGTGCAAGATCAAGTGCCGAAGCGGGTTATGGTACTAGCTCGTGGTGTAGCAGTGGGACTGTGGTTAAAGAGATTGCTGTTGAAACTTGGGATGACACCTTAGCTACAAATTCACCTTTATTGTGATAAAGTCAAAATCAACATCGCCAAAACTATCTAGTTCGATGTGATTATTTAGACCAAGCATATAGCAATAGATTGGCATCTGGGTGAGAAGATGGACTTGAAGGAGTTGTGTTTGCTCTAACATTACTTCGGAATAAGAGTTGCCAATGGGTTGATAACTTACTTTACATCTATCTTACTCAATCAGCTATAGCTTATGCACTTGGAATTATCTGACAATTCATATGCAAGAATTGAAGCCTACACATTTACAGTTGAGAGAATTCTTGGATACCTGAAGATAGGGCAGACATAGGAATTTTGATCAGAAGGGGGACAGGTTTTAGTCTACATTGTGATCACAACATTATGTTGTGTGTTGTAGTAGCAGTGTGATGTGGTCTACAATAATACCTTGCAGCAACATCGCTTTACAACATTATGGTCGAGCTACACAATTGTATCTATTTCTTGAATTTTTTTATAAGAATCTTATTTCGTCACATCTGATATCACGTAGGCTGGAGCAAATGGTGAGTAGGAAATTCGGATGCCACTATGGATGAAGCCTGGCATGAGGAGAGGGGTTAGAGCATCCATAGTAGAACTCTTTTCAAGTGCTATATTTGGCCTTTAGTCAAATTTTGTAGCACTTGAGGGCTACAATGGACTCTTGTCCACACTTGAAAAAGAGTAGAAAGCCAAAGGACTCTCCAAATTTCGAGAGTCCACTAGTGGAGCTATAGTTACTTGGGGCTCACCATATTTACTTTTCTCCTTTATTCTTTTTGTTGGAGTGTTGCCACTTGTCAATTATGAAGGAAAAATAAGGAGAAAAAAGATGGGATGTTGCCATTTGTCAATTTGGAGTATTTATTTGGAATATACCATTGTGTACCAACATGAAGGACATACTTCAAAATTAATTTTTGGAGTATGATTTGAAGTAATTTGGAGTATGGTGTGGAGTATTGCCACTACGAATGCTCTTAGGAGGAATAGAAATGACATGCTTTTAAAGTGATCTTAAGAGGAGTGGTTGCTTGAGTGAACGAGATAGGTCACGTGGAACTTGGAGGGTGTTGGGAAAGAAACGCGGAAACCTTTTCCCAAACTAGAGAGTACCTGCGAGAGAACCGAGCAATCACTACAACAAAAATACCCTTTAATGACGCTTGATAAGGGGTTTTAATGACGGCTGATAAAGAAGCATCATCAAATTTCAGCAAGACTGTAATCTATGACGGTTATCTATAAAAGCGTTATTGATTGTCTATCAGTGGTATGAGTGTTATGAAAAAAACACAAATTTTAAGTCGAAATCTCGACTCTCCCGCACTTACTCCCGCACTTAAGTCGAAAAGTCCCTTCTCCCGCACTTACTCTCTTTCTCCTTCTCTCTCTCCTCCCGCTCCCCAACTCCCTTCCGCCCGCTCCGGTGCTCCCGAACTCCTCTCAGCCCGCTTCCCGCTCCCGATCAACTCCCCTCAGCCCGCTCCCCGCTCTCCACGCCCCAACTCCTCTCAGCCCGCTCCCCGCTCCCCAAGGTTTGTCCTAAATTATTTCTTATTTTGTGCCCTAATTTCTGCCTCGACTTGATTTTAGTAAAATGTCCTAATTTTGACCTATTTTCTATTTTCTAGTTTTCGAAAGATGGCTGAAATATCTTTGAATGCATGTTTGGAAATCTTTGAAAGAATTTTCTTTTTTTTACTAATTTGTGAGGCATTTTCTTTGTCCGCGCATTGGTTCATCTTCTTGTTTCTTTCTTTGTTTGTTCTTGCAGTGTGGAAGGGTGTTAATTCTATTGCTTTCGGACGAATACTTACAAGTTGAACTTCATGGAGACACGTTCGGGTAGCAAGGTTTGTTTTGGTTCATGGAGACATGTTCTTTTCAATTGCCCTATTTTCTAGAGATCAATATCCCTGTAACGTCGTGTATGACACATGTTGAACACGACATTTTTACACTCGAAATTACTCCAGGTCACGCAAAAATCGGTACCGTGTCTGTGTATGTGCCATGTCATATTGTCTTTAAATCAAGTCCTGTTCTTCTTAGATTAAATTACTCCAGGCAATACAACTTATTTTTTACAGTGTGCACGTTGCTCATGCATTGAGGGTGGGATGGATCTTTGACATCAATATATGCAATTGTTTGACTGTACATCTTTAGATTAAATGATATCGGTCATGTTGGATGCGAGCGTTGACCAACTCTTTTTTTAGGTTTATTTGACCCTCTTTTGTAGTTATGTAGATGATTCATATAGACTTTCTCAATATATATTCTTACATATTTTGACATTTTGTTACCTTTTTTACCCGTATGCACATATAGGGAATTGTAAACCATTTTCTGTTTTGCAATAACGAAATGGACTATTCCTAAGTCATGTTCTTCTTCTTTTTTAGCTCTAGCAATTAAAGTTATATTCTGGAATCAACCTTCTCCACTTTCATGAGTCTGAATTTATTGGCCATATCTACTTCACATTGGCCATTCTTGAATCAATCTTCTCTGCATTCAGCTTGAAATGAAACTTTCAAGTTACAATCACTTACTCGGTGTTTTGCTTTATTATACAGAGGAATAGATCATGGATGACAAAGCACCTATTATCGAAAGAATTTAGAGCCGGAGTTGATGAATTTATGGAGCATGTTAAAGCTAGTGGGGATGATCTCGACTTCATTAGATGTCCATGTAATGAGTGCGAGAATCTCTATAGTATGAGTTTAGAAGATGTAAAATTTCATTTGACGACAGTTGGTATCGATCCAAGGTATACTATATGGATATGGCATGGGGAAGTTGATCCTAATGAAGTGTGTGAGGATACATGTGCGTCTATTTATAAGGACTATGATATGGATACTTTAAATGATGTGGCAGATACACTAGAGATGTTCCATGCATTAAAAAGGAACGACATTGAAGTAGATGATGAAGAGAACTTTAATTCATTGCTTGATGATGCTAAGAAACCATTGTATAATGGTTGTAAAAAGTATACGAAGCTATCTGCGATAGTAAAGCTCTTTAGTATCAAGGCCAAGAGTGGTTGGAGTGATAAAAGCTTTTCAGATGTGTTGACATTGTTCGCCGACATGCTTCCGGGAGAAAATGAATTGCCTGTAACTACTAGGGAGGCTAAGAGTTGCTTCTCAATATTTGGAATGGGATATAAGAGAATACATGCATGTCCAAATGATTGTATACTCTATAGAAAAGATTATGAAAATGCAACCTCATGTCCTACGTGTGGAACGTCGAGATATAAGGTAAAGGAGAATATGTCTGAACAAAGTCAGGAAGAGAAAAAGAAGGGCATCCCAGCTAAAGTTCTATGTTACTTTCCACCCATTTTACGTTTTAAAAGGTGGTTTCGATCGGTACAAACATCAAAGAATTTGACATGGCATGTAGACGGAAGGGAAGTTGATGGCCAATTGCGTCATCCCGCAGATTCACCGATATGGAAGAAAATTGATGATAAATTTCCAGAGTTTGCAGCAGAAGCAAGAAACCTTCGACTCTCTCTTTCAGCCGATGGGATTAATCCATTTAGTTCACTCAGTAGTAGGTACAGTTGTTGGCCTGTAATGCTAAATACTTATAATTTACGATCTTGGTTGTGTATGAAGAGAAAGTTCACATTGTTGACATTGTTGATATCAGGCCCCCAACAACCTGAAAATGACATAGATGTTTACTTAGCACCATTGATTGAGGATCTCCAGTTGCTGTGGAAGGATGGAGTTGTGACTTACGACGCCTATCGGCAAGAATCTTTTACATTGAGAACTGTATTGTTATGGACTGTTAACGATTTTCCTGCATATGGCAACTTGTCTGGTTGTTGTGTGAAAGGATATTTTGCTTGTCCAATATGCAACGAAAATACTTATTCAGATAGATTGAAACATTGCAACAAGAACATTTATACTGGTCACAGAAGGTATTTGCCGCATAACCATTCTTTTCGATCACAAAGAAAGGCATTTAATGGTGACAAAGAGTTCAGAACTCATCCTGAACCATTAAGTGGGGAAAAATATTAATAAAGGTTGCGGGGATTTCGGTTTCTTGGGAAAAAAAAAGATGTTCCAGAAAAAGATATCAGAGAAGAAGACTTCAAAGAAGAAGAAGGAAGCAGAAGTGCAAAAGAAATTGACACCAAAGAAGAGGAAAAAAGAAGTACAAAAAGATAAAGTTACAAGTTGTTGGAAGAAGAAATCCATTTTTTTTGAGCTAGAGTATTGGAGATATCTTCCTATTAGACATAACTTGAATATCATGCACATTGAAAAGAATGTCTGCGATAGTATCATTGGGACCCTATTAAATATTCCTGGAAAAACAAAAGATGGGATCAATAGTCACAAAGATCTTGTAGAGATGGGCTTAAGGAAAGAATTGGCACCTCATAATAAGAAAAATGGAATTTATCTTCCAGCTGCATGTTATTCTTTATCGAGGCAAGAGAAAAGAATAGTGTGTCAAACTTTACATGACCTTAAGGTCCCAGATGGTTACTTTTTGAATTTTAGATGTAATGTCTCAATGGAAGATCTAAAGTTATATGGTCTCAAATCCCATGATTGTCATGTTCTAATGCAACAACTACTTTCTATTGCAATACGTGGTGTGTTGCCAAAGCATGTGAGATGTGCTATTATACGAGTATGTTTCTTCTTTAATGCCCTTTGTGCCAAAGTCGTGAATGTACAAAAATTGCAAAATATCCAAAATAATCTTGTGATCACATTGTGCTTATTGGAAAAATATTTTCCACCATCATTCTTTGACATAATGGTACATCTAATGGTGCACCTTGTCAGGGAGGTCGAACTTAGCGGTCCGGTTTTCTTCCGATGGATGTACCCACCAGAGAGGTTGGTCTAGTCCGAACTTTGATTTTCATTATGTAGTAACATGATTGATGTTTGTGTAATCATTTTTATCTTTATCATTTGTTCATTATAGGTTTATGGGTGTGATAAAGGGTTATGTGAGAAATAAGAATCGTCCTGAAGGGTGTATTGCACAATGTTATATCGTAAAAGAAGCCATTGAGTTTTGTTCAGAATATCTAGAAGAACAACCCGCCATTGGAGTTCCTTCTACGAAGAATGAGGAAAAATCTATAGGAAAAGGAAATATCTGTGAAGTTGACCGCTTATCTTTGGACCAAGCGCATCTTTATGTGTTGCACAACACAAATGATGTTCAACCTTATATCGAATAAGGATGTCTATATTACTCTTTACTTAGTTTTATCTTTGGACTAAGCACATCTTTTTTTATATTTCGCTTTGTAATTAACAAAATTCTACTTATTACTTGATAGGGAGCACGAGGCTTACTTGAAAAAGCTGCACCCTCGTAGAGTGAAAAGTGCAAAATGGTTAGAAGATGAGCACAATCGCAGCTTTATTAGTTGGTTACGATCAAGGGTATTGATTAAGCTACTATATTTTATGTTCTACTTAGTGAAAATAAAATATTGAACTTAGGAAAAAAATGACAGGTTGAGGCTGCGGAAGAAGACCCAACTAGCAATGTCTCTGATGAATTAAAATGGATAGCTCAAGGACCTCGACATCACGTGACTAAGTTTCCAGGTTATGCAATTAATGGGTGTCACTATCAAACGAAAGATCGTGACGACGTACGAGTCAAGCAAAACAGTGGAGTGACTCTAGTGGCAAAGACTTTTCAAGTTGCTAGCACAAAGGACGACAATCCCATCATCTCATATATGACATTTTACGGTGTCATCAAAGAGATTTGGTTGCTTGACTATTTCTCCTTCCGGATTCCCGTCTTCAAGTGTGATTGGGTTGACAGCAAGAATAGTGTTAAGGTGGATGAACTTGGTTTTACATTGGTCGAGCTTGGTAGAGTTGGCCACAAGTCTGACTTTTTTGTTTTGCCCTCTCAAGTGAAGCAAGTATTTTATGTTCTTGATCAATTGGATGAAAATTGGTCAATCATTTTATCAGCTCCGCAAAGGACTTATTATGATGAAGACAATGACGACGAGGGAATCGATTGTTTTGATTCAGTTGAAACTTACAATAAAGTACCGAATTTTGAGTAATTTGATATTGTTGATGAATCACCCTCAACCTATTTACTTGAAGATTGCGAGGGAACTTGGATTGCACAGTCCAAATCTTCTTGTTGAAATGTTGCTGCAAGTGAATTGGTTAAAGAAATGTTGCTGCAAGTCTGAAATATTGCTGCAAGTGAAAATTACTCTAGTGACTCTATTTTGAGAACTGTTTCATGGAAATCCCTCATCTTTATTGTCTTAATATGTGTTTTTTTCTCTCAAAACCGTAGTCTATTTTTTATCTCAGAGTATATGGGAGAAACTGTAGTCTATTTTGATCTAGAATTGTCTTAATATGATCTGAGTTTAGATTGAACTGAGATTCAAATTGAACCTGAGAATAGAATTGATTTGAATGTTTAAACTGAGTTGGCTTGAAAAACCTGAGAATGGGGTTTCATATATCAAAACTGTGGTTGGGTTTACTTTTATAATGTTAACTGGTATTCTTAATCTCAGATTTTGTTACTTATATCAAACCTGAGAATGGGTGTATCTCAAATTTTGTTAGAATTATCAGGTTTGGTCTTCTTAATCTAAGATTTTGTTAGTTGAATCTCAGTTTTCAAGCACATTTTATGTTTCATGCTATTTCAAGCACATTTTAGCAAGATTAATATGAATATAATTATGTCATTTATTTGTTACAGGCTACAAAGCACAGTGAGGATTAAGGGGAACAAAATTATAGCCGAAAAAAAGGTAGAGGGGCATCAAAATCCAAAAAAGTCAGCAAAATCAAAGATGATGAAGAGAGGATAAAGATCATTTATAACGATGTTGGGCAACCAATTGGTGAAGGAAAAATTAGTTTGGCAACTTACTACAGAGTCACAGTAAAGTCCTTAGTAAAAATAACTTATCCAAATTGGCATAAAGTGCCAGAATCAGTTAAAAGGAGCTTATGGACTGCTATTCAAGTAAAAATAATGTGTGTTCCTGAGAATTTTAGTTTGAATGTTCCTTTGTATGCCATGTTTCTTGACATTAAATTAACTATGCAATGTTTGTTCCTGAGAATTAACTATGCAATGTTTGTATGCCATGTATGTTCCTGAGAATTTCAGTTTGAATGTTCCTTTGTATGCCATGTTTCTTGACATTAAATTAACTATGCAATGTTTGTATGCCATGTGTGTTCCTGAGAATTTCAGTTTGAATGTTCCTTTGTATGCAATGTTTCAAATTGATTTGAGAATTGATAAACTGTTGTGTACCCCACAACCTAAGAACACTGCAGTCCTAAACACTGTTCCTGAACACACATTCTCTACTGCTACTTACTGTCACTCACACTCACACACAGGATAGACATTTGAGACACACTGTTATCTCTAAACATACTAAGACACTCTACTGATTTTCCTAAGGATTTACACAATTTGAGACACCAAAACCTATCTACTGCTCACTGAATTCTCTACATAACACACACACACATGTACAAACTGGAAACCTATCTACATACCCTATATGCATTGCCTGCACATAGAGAGCTCAGGTCTGGACATGAAGTTCAGATAAGTGAACTAAGTTCAGACTAGAATTCACTTGTTCACTACACCATTGAATGCTTGAATTCAAGTCTGAACGTATTCAGACTGGAATGCTTTACATGTTATGCACTATGTTATGCACTCATGTATAGATGCTGAATATTTATTTTCTGTTGTAGGCCAAATTTGACTTGGAACCAAATAGTCAAGCCTTTGTGTTAGCATCCATGGCTCGGAGTTGGAGGACATTCAAAGGTCAACTCACCAAGCATTGGATTTATCCGAATGAGGGCAATCGTGAGCTTCTCAAGCACCCTCCACCAAAGTACTCGGGGATCTTGAAACAATCTGTGTGGGAGGAATTCGTCAAAAGCAGACTGTCTGCAAATTTTAAGGTTAACTTGTCAAAATTATTTTTTTATGCATAACAAGGATGACTAGGTCCCTATTATATATATCTTATTTTTTCTCTACCTTCATGTATTGTAATCATAAGAAAATGAGCAAGGAGCAAAGTGCACGGAGAGCCAAGGGCAAGTTTCCTCATCGTTTAAGCAGGAAGGGATATGCCGGTCTTAAAGAGGAGCTGGTAATGCATATTTGTATATCAGTTAACATGATTTACATGTGGACATATATATTATTATAATGTGGTTTTTTCTTTCAAAACAGCGACGACAGTTGGGGGAGAAATATATAGATGACAGAAGTTTTTTTTGGACAAAAGCACGAGTTACTAAGGCCGGTACATTTACTGACGATGGGATCAAGGACGTAGCTATAAAAGTGGTGAGTATATATCGTCCAGTCTATTAAGAGGAATTCTGCTTATCAACATGCTTATATTTCTAAAACCTTGTACTTTTTATAGGAGGAATACATCAAACAAAAGGAAGATAAGAATTTGGTGACCGAAGGAGCTTCGGATATTTTAACCTTGGCGTTGGGCACTCCCGAGCATTCGGGACGTATTCGAGGTTTAGGATTAGGACCGACACCAATGACCTATTTCAAGCTTCCAAAACTGGGAATGAAAAAACAAAATGAACTACTCAAGTCCCAATTGGAAGAGGAGCGTAAACGGAGACAAGAATTGGAGATCATGCTAAAAGAATTTCAAGCCCAAGGAGCTTCACAAACATCTGAGAAGGTTGCTTCCAATACCAAAGGAAGTGGTAATAGGAAATATATAATGTCGCGTAAGAATGAACGCGAGTCTCCTGGAAACAAGAGTCCATCATATGTTCTAAGGTAATGATTATTACAGTTAGTTCCATTTCGTCTAATAAGCTTTTCTTCTTCTATTTTTGTCTAATATGTTTTCTAATATGCTTTTTTAATCTTCTATCTTCTTTGAAAAGCTGAAACAGAATACAAAGTTAAGCGAGCAAAAATTCATAACATATCCTACATCAGACATTGGCATGGTAAGTACATATATTCAATACATAATCTTTATTCAACAACTTAATTATAACATGTAGTAATTATATCAAGAAATAACTATTTCTTATTTTGTTTAGGGAACCAAATGTAAGCTAGCAGCGGGCACAAAAGAAAATATTGTCGCCGAGGGAATTGTCTTTGAAGGGTGTGGACCAAATGAGAAAATTCATAATGTTGAATTAGGAGAACATAATGTTAGGGTTTCAATTATGAAAGCCCTTCAACCTACTGTGAGCCTTCCCGTGCCACTTCATGGAGAAATGGAAGTTGTTAAAGCTGTAATTGGGTCTTTAGTAGCATGGCCCAAAGAGTTTATTGTTGGTGGTCTTCAGGTAATATTATTTAATGCTAGTGTCTATATCTTTTATGAAATTGTTGAAAAAAATTCAATATGCAACAGGTAAGTACTAAACCAATTGAATCTGACAATGTTCAACCTTTGAAGGTTGCTGGCTGTGGCAGGGAGATAATTGACACTTTCGGAGAGATGGTAGAAACCATTAAGGATACCGACCCTCATCTTAAAATACCATTGGAAGGAATGTTCGGAAGCTTTACTCCATCTTGTTATCTTTCTAAAATCGTTCTGCATGAGTTATGTAGGATGGCATGGCTAGATGTGAATCCTGTTGTTGCCTATATGAGGTAAAAAATATGAAATTTATATTCTGAAATTTTTATTTTGAGATTGACACCATATTTAACTATTCTTTTGGCTTTAGGTTTTTGCTTGATAAATTTCCAAACTCTCGGGAGCTTTTGATAATGTTCAACCCTTCTGCTATGAGTAATGCATCCGGGCCTGCAATAAGCAATCTGGTTAGAGAAAGGCTCCAAGAGGCTAAGAAAACCCAAATTTGCTTCATTCCAATCATTTACAAGGAGTAAGAAGTTTTAATCAAGTAGCAAGATTTTTATTTCCTATTCAATAACCAAATTGCTTTATTCTATTCATATTCCCTTTAATATAGGAAGCATTGGATTCTAATTGTTGTTGAGCTCTTTACCTTTAACGTTTACTAGTTGGACTCGTTGTGTTTTAAACCATAGAGGAGATATTAAGTTGTTTTTCAATACGTGAGTGAAATTATTATTATTATTGTTAATATTTTAATAATGTGTATATTCTGATGTTAGTATCTATAATTATTTTCTACTAGTGGCCTCAACACAGCATATATTGGTGGTAAAAGATCAAATAGAAGTCCTACTTGGAAATTACCCAAGGTAATCAAACTAATATATGACTTATTATAATCATGGACATTATATTCTCTTACAAATAATATCTTCATGTAGGTCCCGAAACAACCTGGAGGTTATGAATGCGGATATTTTGTTATGAAATATATGCGGGATCTCATGGAAGACCCCTCTCCTACTATTGAGTCAAAGGTAAGTTGTTCATTAATTTAATTCTTAATTACTTTTCTGAAATTATACAAACTAATGTAACTATTTTTTGACTTTTTAGCTAAAACAATTGGCTGGAAAATCAACATACACGTAGGAAGAACTGGATGATGTCCGATGCGAATTCATCGAATTCGTTGCCAATCATATGGATACATGAGGGTCAAGGTACTCATTTCACTTATTTCCATTACTGATACGAGACACCCTAGTGTCACATGGACACAATACACTCAAGACATTGTCAAGACACTCACTAAACTATGACTGATAGTTCTACCCTCTGTTCTGTTTGTCGAACATCAATTTTTGGTTATGGATTTGTTAGGATTTGTGGATTTATTATGGATTTTGAAACATCAATCACAGCTTTGATTTTCAATCAAATAGCATAAGCTTTTCCCATATTTCTTCTACTTTGCTGCTATGGATAAGAATAATACTTCAATTCATATTTAAGTTAATAACAAAAGATAAAATGTTTCATGTGATGTTTATGCATTTCTTGTATGATCAAGTGGTTTAGGCATCTTTTGGGAATTTCTTATATAAAGGAACTGGAAATGTTTCATGTGCTGTTTATGCATCTCTTGTATGATCAAGTGGTTTAGGCATCTTTTGGAAATTTCCTATATAAAACATTTTTGTTGTATCATCCACCTGTTGACGAATGACGCTAAGTTTGGCTCGTATTATCTACTATTTGCATCTTTCTCAATTGTATGGATTCTCATTTTGATTCTTGTAACGTAAACCATCATTTTTTAAAATTTCAAACAACCTCAACATAGATTCTCAGTTCCATCATTTTTTTAAAACTATAAACAAACTCAACATAGATTCTCAGTTCTGGAACACCCCTCTAACACGACACACATGGTGAAACACATGCCTATATATACCTGTCATTGACACTTATACCAACTTGACACACAAAGCAGCTTATGGATGAATCACTTATACATGGCCTCCTAATCTCTTACACATGTAATTTCCAAGGCTGTGCCCCAGTTCTTTGTCTGCCTCATGTGCAGAGATCTCTGATACCCTACCTGTCCAATTCGACCATTGATACTCTAAGGGTACACTAAGTTTCCTAGATTGCCTTTACTTGTCCATATGTGTATGTTGTTGATCTAAATTTGTTCCCAGGTCTTGCATACCTGTCATACTCTAACATAAAACAAATATTCATTAACTGCCATTGGCTCACTGCTTGCGTAGGCCTATGGCCAAGAGCCTACAACAGGTCAAGCTGGAGGGGGGGAATGAGTCCCCTGCTGCTGCTAATGTAACCTACTGCTTTGGCCTGGCCTGCTGCCACTTGCCCTACCTACAGGCAATAGCCTCAAGCCTTAGCCCAATATCTGCAGCATCAGTGGCCTTAGCCAACATCTGCTGCCACTTGCCTACAGCAGGTCAAGCTGGAAAGGGGGGAATGAGTCCCCTGCTGCTGCTAATGTAGCCTACTGCTTTGGCCTGGCCTGCTGCCACTTGCCCTACCTGCAGGCAATAGCCTCATGCCTTAGCCAACATCTTTCTGATAGTTATATTATATATACACAAGATGAATCTGACAGAAACTCCACACTACAGTTTCCCACAACATATGTTGAATTGTGATCTTAATGTGTGTTTTTAATCAGGACTTATATCATTATATCACATTTATTAAACCTTGTTTTATCTTTTGCAGGGTACATGTGCTGTGGACACAGGTCTTCATGTGACTAAGTTGTATGTTATGGTGTGGGATATGTGGATAGTTTTGATGTAAAGTGTACTAGCTATATTGGATACTGATCTATAGATTTTTGTGAAGATGTATATATATATGGCCTGAGAAATGTGGAATGATAGCTAAAGTGTACTCTATTTTGAGACAATGGAATGTACCCTATTTTGAGACAATGAAATGGAGATTAATGTTACATTTCAATGTTTTGTTGTGAATATGGTTCAAATTAAGTGGTTATTTTTGAATTAAATTGAGCAGGGTTTGGAATGTATAACATGCAGTATAGAGCGTTATAAATGTTATACAAATGACCAATCATAACGCTTTCAAAATGTCCTGACTTCCAACCATATTAAATATTCATAACGTTTTTACATAACTATCCATAACGCTTTGAAAATAGAACGTAGTAGAAATTCAATCTATTAATGACGTTTTCGGACGATTTATCTATAACGCTTTGAAAAACATTTATAACACCCGATTTCATAACGCTTGGACGAAGAAAAAAAAAGCGTCATGGTTCGTGATTAATGACGGTTTTTAGACGTCATTAAAGGGTATTTTTGTTGTAGTGAATACAACGCACGAACCAAAACACCAAAACAAACCACACAGACACAGATAATTTTTGACGTGGAAAACCCTTACGAAAAAAAAAACTACGAGAAGATCGGAGTTCAACCCTGAGAAGCCTTCACTAATGAAATAAAGGAGTACACCCTTTACAAACTTCTTCCGATCCAAATCGGATCCCCACAACACTTAGAAGCAAGAATAATGATTACAAGGCTACGAAGAACAAAGACGACGAGTAGATATTACCCGAACACGATCCTCCTTCGAAAATGGCCTTCAATCCTCCTTCTTCTCTCCCAAAGTTGCAATGGCACTCTTGCCTCTTTTTCTCTCTCTTTGTGTGTTTTTTGTATGAGATTAGGGTTAGGAAACACCATATGAAAATACCCTAATCCCGCAACAAAACATGGACCGTAGGATACGATCCAACGGTAATCAATCACCCTGAAAAACACTTCAGCCCCGACGACACATAGTTCGGCCAGAAATCTGTGTTTGGCAACCAGCAAAGTTCTGCAACCAGGGGACAGAGTTCGGCCAGAACTCTGTCCTGGGGCAGAGTTCGGCCCGAACTCTGCCCTCCTCCTTCTATCAGCTCCTCTGGTCAGCTCCCGAGTATCTCCGTCATCTTCGACTGGCCTCGTCACCTCCCCGAGCTTCTCTGACACACAAACGGCGCTCGTCGCACTCCGGGATCTTCTCCACATAGGTTGGGAACCCCACCCACTCCAACAAATCTCCCCCTTCACAACTAGGTGGATGAGGTCGTCATCCCGACGATCTGCCTGCAGAACTCAAACTTCCCCCTTGGTAGAACCTTCGTGAGCATGTTCGCTCCATTATCATCAGTATGAACCTTATCCGCTCCATTATCATCAGTATGAACCTTCTCAAGTGCCGCATCCGTCTTTTCAACCACATCCTGTATCCAATGATACCGAGTCTCGATGTGCTTAGACTGACTATGAAATGTCTGGTTCTTTACAAGGTGAATAGCACTCTGACTATCGCAAAGCAAAGTGTACTGCTCTTGCTTCAGCCCTATTTTTTGCAATAGTTTTTTCATCCACAGTAACTCCTTGTAAGCCTCCGTCGCCACAATGTACTCTGCCTCTGTCGTCGATAAGGCAACACACTTCTACAACCGTGACTGCCACGATACCGCTCCTCCAGCAGAGATTATCACATAGCCCAAAGTCGATCGTCTCGTGTCTACATCTCCAGCCATATCAGCGTCGGTATACCCAACAAGCTTCGGCTCATCACCACCAAAAGAAAGTCTCCAATCGGCAGTGCCCTGAAGGTATCGTAGAATCTACTTGACCGCACTCCAATGTACCCTTTCAGGATTTGAAAGATACCTGCTAACTGTGCCAACTGCATGAGCGATGTCTGGCCTCATACACACCATATCATATATAAGGCTTCCCACAACTGAGGCATATAGAACCCGCTCCATATCTTTCTTTTCATCCTCGGTAGATGGGCACTGCTCCTCAGTGAACTTAAAGTGAGCCGCAAGGGGAAAACTCACTTTCTTCGACCCGTCCATCCCGAAACACTGAAGTACCAGGTGAATGTACTTCGTTGGGACAAGTGAAGCAGCATGGACTCTCTCTCTCGGCTGATCTCCATCCCAAGAATCATCTTCGCTGCGCCCAAATCCTTCATAGAAAAGTCTGCGCCCAGTTGGCGCTTCAACTCTGCTATCCTAGTGGCATTCCGACCCACTAATAGCATATCATCAACATAAAGCAATAAAATGATGAAATCATCCTCGGCAAAATACCTCACAAATACACAGTTATCCGACGTCGTCCGTGCATAACCATGCTCCCCCATAAATGACTCGAACTTCTTGTACCACTGCCTCAGAGCTTGCTTCAGACCATACTACACCAAAACAGTCAATTCGTAACACAATTTTTTTTATAATTACTAACGGTTATTACAGTAACAGTCTTGTAACGATAAAAACCGTCATAATAAATAAGAAATTGTTACAAAAATTCACATCTTGATTTTTTTTCTTTTCTTATTCTCATTGACACTAAAAATCGTTACAATGGAAAAAATTACCTGTACTCATTTTTCTTAATCGCTACATCCAAAGTGTGACAAGTGAGAAAATTTTAATTCCCGTACTAATTTTTCACCATTCCCTCTCCTTTCCCTCTCCATGACCTAATTCTCTCCTACTCCTTAATTACTTTTCCTCTATAAAAAATAGGGCACCGAGCCTAAAAGTTAGGGTTTTGAGTTTCTAAGTCTCCGATTCATAGCTTACCATGTCGACAATGAAGGGGAGTGACAACAAAGAGGAATGGCTCTGAATCGCTCAGATCGGAGGAAGTCTCCGATATGCGACAAATGAAGGAGAGATGCAACATGATCTTGTAATCTTTTGGTACTATTGCTTCTTTTATCTTTCTCAATAGAATTGTCCCTACATCAATTTTTTTATTACAACCTTTCTTTCTTCAACGAGATAGAGTCTGCAATTGGCTCGGTAGAAGCTGATGTGGAGCAAGTTTTTTTTTCTTACGTAGAGAATGTTCTAGAGATGATAAAAAACCTTTTGGTGCTTACAAATGATGAGGACTTGGTCTCACGAGCTAGGGCCATTGAGTTAGTTGGAGCCAATACTGCCTCATACTATCTGTGGGTTGGAGTTGCACATTACTCATTTCTATGTATTAAAAAACATCATCTAATTTGTCTAGTATATGATGGGCTTTGCATTCGATTTCAGGGATTCTAGCAATATTTCTGAGATCTTAGATGATTGTTTCACACAAGTAAATTTTCTTTTCTAGCAGTTTTGATGTTAATTCACTCACTTTTGGGATTGGTAAACAATATATTCTGCTTGTTGAACCTCTGGCCTTTTCTTCATGCAACCTTGATGATGGGTCCGTAGTGGATATTGACGATTGTGATTGTACTGAAAATGGATTTGGGGGTAGACGGGGTTGGGGGGAGGGGTTGGGGTATCTTCATATGAAGATACATGTGTCATGCCACAGGTTTGAAATATTAGCATATGATACAGTAGATACCATTTGTATCTATTTGTTCCAGAAGATAAAATATCATGCTGAATTATATTCTCATACTACGTAATATTTGCTACACGTATAGAGATACACACTCTGGCTTATTTGATAGAATATTATGTTGAACTGTAAGTAAAAATTAATGCACATAAAACAATTATTGAGACGTTAAATATGAATTTCCATACTTATCCAAATAGGTCATGGATGAAACCTCCTCTGAGTACAAATATTTGGGAAGAGAATTTACTTAAAACTTTACATAAGAAAGTTGTACATCATTTGTACAGACAAAGGAACTTTTCAGATTAGCTAGAATGCAGTAAATAAGTGACACAAATTTGACTCTAGTTCTCAATAATGGCTTACTTCTTAAATCTACACCCTGGAGTAGCACTCTTAAGGCTCGAGTCTATGACTGATGTCTTACTAGTCTAAATATTTTCCAAAGAGGAGGGACCTTCAACTAGTGCTCATGTTAGAAGGCAGATGAACAACATCTACTACAATATTGAGACATTCCGAAATGCATCTAGGCTGTTAGCAAGTAGAGCATCAAGGATGATACTATCGCCACCAACAGTATTCTTCAAGGATGGGGCGGCGTACTCTAGTGGACCCAAGGAGTCGGGCTGCATTCAACCATATGACCGAAAGGTGATCAGATTTGACATTGAAATACTAGTAAGGTTGTTTTCATAAGACTAAAGTGCAGAAAACTATTGGGTTGTTTGTACTTTTTTTACATAGGCATCATATGCACCATTTTTAGCTTCCTCTTTGTTTCATCATATGTTGATTATCTACAACCTAATTATTAGGTTATTGATTCTTTTGAACCTCAACATAACACCAATCTAACTGAGAGTCCATAGATTAATGTAAGCATCATTTCTTTTTATTCTGTTAGAATCTTAATTTGAATCAATTTAAAAAAAATTGTGTTATGTCATGACCCCTCTTGATAACCACTTCATAGTTCCTATTGTCTACAAGGGATGATGAGATCAAATTATTCTGTGTTATGTCATGCTTTTACAACCTTATTTGCTTTTACACCCTTACCGATTGGTCTTTTTCATTCAAAATTCTCTACTGATTTGACTGGAAAAAAGACTCCCAACATTGGTATCGGATCGGAACATGCCAAACCATATTGGTATCAATTGTATCGTATCAGTATCGGCTGATACTGCAAACTACGATTGAAACTTCATATTATGTTCTCTTTCTTATAATTTTCTTACTGTATAACTATTCTCAAACATAATATTATACTTTTGTACATGAGCAATTGTGGAGTTTCAACTAGCGATTTTCATAGAAGCTGCTCAAGATGCTCTTACAAGCTCTTCTTAAGTTGTTGTCGAGAGATTCGTGGGGGCAGCTTGCTCTCGGAAGTTTATAAGCATGTCGAAAAAACACCTAATTTTGGTTTGTCTACATTGAAGTTCATGTATATCTTTGGTTATCTGAGAGCTTATGTTATCGTTTTGATTTGGATAGTCTAGTCTGAGAGAAATGTTTCCTATGGGTGGCTTTATTGTTTTGGTATATTGCAGTCATTCAAAATACTCTTGGCAAGTTGGTCATGAAAAATGTTCAACAGGTAAACATCCTCTCTCTCTCTTTTGCTTCATCCAATTGGTGTATTGCAGTCAAATCTTTACTTTCACTTGTATATCTCATGTATTCTTCTTGGATCATAAATATTGTTATCCATTAATCTGTCATATTTTTGTAAGCACATGCCATTGAATATGTGCTACAATTTGAGAGAGTAATTGGTGGGACGAGATTATATGCCTAACTCAGCCTAACAGTTGACTGGGCAAAGTTTGGCTAATTTAATTCTACTTGGATTGTTAAACAAATTCAAAGTATTAAAACCTAAAACTTTTAGATACCAACTAAATCTGAAGCCCAGTGCCTGTGTGTAATGCCCTGAATCTGTTGCCGAGCACGGAGCGGGCTGGCGGGCGAATGGCCGAGTCGGATGAGAATTGGGGAACCTTACTTGGGAAAACTTTACCAGGATCGTGGGATAATGAATTGAGATCCTTTCCTCGTTATGGATTGGACTCTTTTTAAATGATGCCCAAGATGCAATGGCACGCGTCTTGGGGGAAGAGTTCTATATAAGAGTCGCTTGCCCCGAGACCGTTGCCCTGCTGGTTTTCGATGTCGCTTTTGCTGTTGGCTTTTGGGTGTGTTTTCGTGGCGGTTTTCGATGTCATGGATTTACTTTCACTATCTACGCATTTTATATCGAATCACTGAGAGAAAGGAAAGAAGTATGCTGACCAAACGTTGGTGCCAATGCAGGTGCTAACGCAGTGAACCTAGCTTGACGTTGCGTGGAAGACCTCTTTCTTTCGGCAATTCACCAACAAGTGAGTGGCTTTGATCCTTCGACGATCCTTGATCTTCGCGCATAACAATTGTAGACTTGTTATTGCGTTCGATGCTTAATAAAAGATGCCTAGTAATAATACGGAAAAGATAATGAAAGATAAATTATCACATGGCTAGGCTTATGTTGCAAATCGAATGATGCTCGTATGCTATATGAATTGTTTAACAGGTGATGCAAAGACCCAAGTATTGGGCGGTAAGTATATCGGACTTCGGTTCGAGAGAATGGGTTATAAATGAATAGTCCCTTAGTTGGATGAACGAATATGCGAGCTTATGGCTCAAAGTAAGATGGTAAGATAGCAAGTTTGAAAGATGGGAAATTGGCAAGCTAAAATAAGAACTACGACTATGTGTGGAAGATGCTATTATCATGCATGTCATGTCCCTTATTAGTTAAGTTGCATTGCATGCATGGTCATGGACAACTTGTATATAAGGTAGTTCCTCGAACGGTACTCTGAGGCCACGGAACCGATTCGGCCTAGGAGGAACATAGTGCTGAAGTAGTAGCACAGTGCTGAAGTAGTAGCACGGTCTTTCGGGAACCTTCCGGATGGGCTAGCTACCCACCGCTGAAGGGGAGCCATCCGACCAAGATGTCCCAGATGGCGTGTAGTCAGTGACCTTCATATAGACAGGTGGCATAGCTAACAATGTCTTATGCTGGCAGAGTAAGTGGTATTCATAAATATTTACAGGGATGGCTATCGATCGTGGGTAAGATTCACCAAATTGGTAATCAATATGAATTGCTTATGTTAGAACAACATGAATTGCTTATGTTTCTAACATCACTATATGCTCCTTATATTTTTTATCAAATATATGAATTATTAATGGACCCTAAGGCAAGATAGAAAGAATACAAATCAATAGTGAACATTCATGTAATTTTACTACTGTTGATTTATGGTGAGATTGGTTACGGCCACTCACCAGTACATATGTGGCAATGTACTGACCCTCGTCTCCATAGGTGTCGGGAACCTAGTGGATAATCTTAGACGCTGAAGGCTTGCTGTCCGACTCTTTAGAAGCTTCGTACATCTTGAAGTTTCCACTTGAAGAAGAAGTTATTTTGCTGAAAGTGGTTATTGCCGTATTATTAATAAAGGGATATGATGTATGGAACAAGTTGTATCTTATTTCAATATTTCTGCAAGTTTGTAGCCAAGTTTGGCATTTCATCTCGGCTGTTTGAGAGCCTTATGTTTTATGCAAGTGTAATTTCAAAGATATCAATAAAGAACTTATTTCAGATCATATCTGTGTTGCCTAAACTTCTTTATCAACCGCTACGAATCTCTATTCAAAATGTCTCTTTTATAAAAGGAACACGAGCACGCCTTGTATAAGTACAATTTCACTTGTACGACATCACGCCTTAGCGAGGACGAACGATTCGGCGTGAATCAAAGCGGAGGCGAACGATTCCCCGAATCGGGGCGTGACAGTTTGGTATCAGAGCACGGCTTTACTTCCTTGGGAATTTCTTGGTTTTAATATTTCGAAAATGACACAAGCTTTATCGCTTCTCGAACAACTTTGGTTTTAATTGTCCCAAAATAAGATGTTCCATACAATAAGTCCATAAATATTTTATAAGACTAACAACTTCTCTATTTTTGCAGAGATGACAAAGGCGGGTACAACGAACAACGCGAGTAGCTCAAGGGTGGTAGCCTCAACCAACCCTATAGAGAGGATGCTGGCTATGATGGAGAGCCAGCAGAGGCAGAACGCAAAGCAATTCGAGGCCCAACAGAAGCAGCTAGGTACCCTACAACAGTTGGTCCGATCAGTGGTGAACAATAGGGCTCAAGGCACTCCAGTCTCACGAGAGAGCGAACTTGTGGAGGCAGAGGAACCCCCGGCGGCTAAGAAAACCACTGCTGTGGCCGACATTACAAAGTTTAAGAAGATATGCAATAAAGAATTCAAAGGGACAGAAGAAGCCACCATTGCTATGGATTGGCTAGTTGAAGTGGAGGATCACCTGGAAGCTTTGGGTATTGTTGGATCCAAGAGGGTATCGTGTGTGAAACTACTGCTGGTTTCCAACACACACTACTGGTGGCAAAGTCAGAAAAGGATTCTTGCGGGAGTGAATGGGACAACGAAAATTACTTGGTAGATGTTCCGCGAGGCCTTTCTGGCTCAGTATTTCTCTTCGACTGAGCAGCGAGCTAAGGAATTGGAATTCCAGAAGCTCGAGCAGGGAAACTTGACGGTGAAGGAGTATGAGGCAGAGTTTTCGAGACTGTCTCAGTATGCAATCACGAAGTTTGCTGACGAAGCATCTAAGGCTCGTCGGTTTGAGCAGGGCTTGAGGCCTGCTCTGAAGGCTCAAGTTGTGGTTCACAAGTATAAGACTTTTCAGGAGTCTTATGAGCACACAAAGAAATTGGACCAACACTATCCTGCGACGGTGCCAGTGTAAGGGTCGGTGCAGAATCTGCATAATAAGAGACCGAACAACGGGGGTAGATATGAGGCACCTAAGCGTCAGAATCACGGTGGCTTCCAACGACCCAACCAGGGTGGACCATTCTGCAACAAGTGCCGCAACAAAGGGCACTTAGCTAACGAATGTCAGGTTCTAGAGGGTGGATGCTTCAAATATGGTCGCATGGGCCACGGATTCAGAGACTATCCAGGGAGGGGCCAACAGAACCCTCCAAGGTAGCAGCATCACCACCAGCATCACCAACAGCATCAACAGAATCGTGGGCAGGCACCACGACCCTATCAACCACCACAGAATCAGAGGCCCGGTGCTTAGGGCCGAGTATTTGCATTGACTCAGGAAGAGGCATTTGCATCAGATACTGTCGTGACAGGTATATTGTTATTTAATGGCATTCCTGCACGTGCTTTATTTGATTCTGGTGCTACACATAGTTTTATATCTAAAGACTATGTTAAGGAACATGAAATAAAAATGTCAATATTGGATGTATATCTTAGTGTTAGTACTCCATCAGGAGTGGAGATGCCTACTAACATGATATGTAGGGATGGTTACATATATATCGGGGAGAGAAGGCTACCATTAGATGTAGTCGAGCTAGATATGAAAGATTATGATATCATTCTGGGAATGGATTGGTTAAGTGCATGTTGTGCGACGATTGACTGTGAGAAGAAGCGAGTTGTATTTCGACTACCCAGAAGGACAGAATTCTCTTACTCGGCCAGTTCGTCAACGAAGGCGTCGATGGTGATTTCAGCTACTACGGCCCAGCGAATGTTATATTCTGGCTGCGAAGGGTACCTTGCTTCTGTTCGAGACACACGCAAGAATGGTGCAGACTCAGCTAACACTGAAGTCGTAGCAGAATTTCCTGATGTGTTTTCTGACGAGATACCCGGAATGCTTTCGGACCGAGAGATTGAATTTACTATCGATACATTTCCAGACGCTCGTCCGATCTCAAAGCACCATACAGGATGGCGCCTGCTGAATTAAAGGACCTCAAAGTGTAGCTACAAGAATTATTAGACAGGGGATACATCAGATCCAGTATTTCACCATGGGGTGCTCCGGTGCTATTTGTGAAGAAGAAAGATGGATCGATGCGGTTGTGCATCGACTACCGCGAGCTAAACAAAGTTATAATTCGGAACAAGAACCTATTGCCTCGAATAGACGACCTCTTCGATCAGTTGCAAGGGGCGTCTATATTTTCAAAGATTGATCTTCGCTCAGGCTATCATCAGTTAAAGATCAAACCCGATGACGTCCTAAGTCCGTATTCCGAACCAGATATGGACACTATAAATTCTTGGTCATGCCCTTCGGACTGACCAAAGCCTCTGTCGCTTTCATGGATATGATGAACAGAGTCTTCCGGCCCTTTTTGGATAAATTTGCCGTCATGTTCATCGATGACGTCCTAATCTACTTGAAGAGCAGAGAAGACTATGCAGAGCATTTGAGGACAGTGTTACAGACTCTACGGGACAATCAGCTCTATGCAAAGCTGAGCAAATATGAGTTTTGGATGAGTAGAGTGTCGTTTCTAGGGCACGTTATCTCGGTAGAAGGTGTGTCCGTTGACCCAAAGAAAATTGAAGCCGTAGTGGATTGGAAGCAACCCACGTCGGCGAACGAGATCCGAAGTTTCTTCGGCTTGGCAGGCTACTACAGGAACTTTGTCAAGGATTTTTTAAAAGTGGCAGCGCCTTTAACTCGGCTAACCCAGAAGGGAGTTGCATTCGATTGGACTGATGAGTGCAAGGCTTGCTTTCAAAATCTGAAGCAACGTCTCGTATCAACTCCAATCCTTACACTTCCAGACAGCATCGAGGGATTCCAGATATACAGTGATGCGTCCGGATTGGGTTTGGGATGTGTGTTGACACAGAAAGGGAAAGTGATATCGTATGCCTCGAGATAGCTTAAGCCGCACGAGAAAAATTATCTAACACATGATTTGGAATTGGCAGCGATAGTGTTTGCATTGAAATTGTGGAGGCACTACTTGTATGGAGTGGCTTGCGTGATCTTCACCGATCATAAGAGCCTGAAGTACATCTTTACTCAGAAAGATTTAAATTTGCGGCAAAGACGTTGGTTGGAGCTTATAAAAGACTACGACTTAACGATCGCGTACACCCCAGGAAAAGGCAATATGGTGGCAGACGCGTCGAGTCAAAACTTTGTGGGATCTCTTAGTGTTGACAAGCAAATACTGGAGGAATTAGAAAGTATGGGAATTGAGCTCCAGATTCATGGCCGAAATGCACAACTGGCTCAACTTCAACTTGAGCCGAGTTTGTTGGAAAAGATAAAGACAGCACAGAGGACGGATGAGTTCTTGATTAAGATAGGCGGAATAATGGAAAAGGGTGAAGCCAGCGACTTCACCAGGCACGAGGATGGATCGTTGTGACTCAATGGGTGGCTATATGTCCCGAAGGATGAAGAACTCCGGAAAAAAATCTTGACGGAGGCCCATTATGCCAAGTATTCCTTACATCCGGGAAGTACAAAAATGTATAAAGATTTGCGCACGACCTTCTGGTGGCACGGCATGAAACGAGATGTGGCCCTCTTTGTCTCGCGATGCTTATCGTGTCAACGAGTCATGGTGGAACACCAGAGGCCCGACGGGGAGATGCAGAACCTCGTGATCCCAGAATGAAAATAGGATCATATCACTATGGATTTTATAGTTGGCTTGCCGAAGACGCAGCAGGAGAATGATGCAATTTGGGTCATCGTTGATCGATTAACCAAATCTGCACATTTTCTCACAATAAAAACCACATGGAGCGTCGACCGGTTGGCTCAGCTATACTTGGATGAAATTGTCCGACTGCATGGAGTGCCGGCATCAATAGTGTCAGATCGGGATGGGCGATCTGTATCGTGTTTCTAGGTCAGTTTACATGCTGCCATGGGAACACAATTAAAATTTAGTTCTGTATACCATCCATAAACCGATGGCCAGACCGAGAGGGTGAATCAGATACTTGAAGACATGCTACGGCTTTGTGCTATTGATCTGAAAACCAGTTGGGACACTCACTTGTCGCTAGCAGAATTTACCTACAACAACAGTTACCAGTCAAGTATACAGATGGCTCCGTATGAAGCATTATACGGGCGAAGGTGTCGGTCTCCGATTTGTTGGAATGAAGTCGGTGAACGACAGGTACTTGGTCCGGAGATGGTAGAACAGGCCGTCGAGAAGGTCCGCATGATTCGGGAGAAGTTACTTATGGCACAAAGTTGGCAGAAGAGTTATGCGGATACTCATCGACGACTATTGGAATTTATGGTGGGCGATCACATATTTCTGAAGGTTTCACCGATGCGCGGAGTTATGCGATTCGGTGCGAAGGGGAAGCTAAGTCCGAGATTTGATGGCCCGTTTGAAATTTTTAAGCGAGTCGGCCCTGTCGCCTATCAAATCGCGTTACCATCGGTATTGGACGGAGTGCACGATATCTTCCATGTTTCCCAACTACGGAAGTATGTACATGATCTAAGCCATATGGTAGACTTCGTTCCGTTAGGGCTAAGAGCTGACTTGTCTTATGTGGAGGAACCCGTGCAGATCTTGGATAGGAAGGATAAAATTTTGCAGAATCGAGTTGTTTCTTTGGTTCGAGCGCTTTGGCAAAATCATTTCGTCGAAGAGTCGACGTGGAAACTTGAGGCGGATGTGAAGGAAAAGTTTTCTTCGTTGTTTGACCCGAGACCGTTGCCCTGCTGGTTTTCGATGTCGCTTTTGCTGTTGGCTTTTGTGTGTGTTTTCGTGATGATTTTTAATGAATGTTTTCATGGATTTACTTTCACTGTCTACGTATTTCATATCGAATCACTGAAAGAAAGGAAAGAAGTATGCTGACCAAATGTTGGTGCCAATGCAGGTGCTAACGCAGTGAACCTAGCTTGACGTTGCGTGGAAGACCTCTTTCTCTCGACAATTCACCAACAAGTGAGTGGCTTTGATCCTTCGACGATCCTTGATCTTCACGCATAACAATGGTAGACTTGTTATTACGTTCGGTGCTTAATAAAAGATGTCTAGTAATAATACGAGAAAGATAATGAAAGATAAATTATCACATGGCTAGGCTTATGTTGTAAATCGAATGATGCTCGTATGCTATATGAATTGGTTAACAGGTGATGCAAAGACCCAAGTATTTGGCGGTAAGTATATCGGACTTCGGTTCGAAAGAATGGGTTACAAATGAATAGTCCCTTGGTTGGATGAACGAATATGCGAGCTTATGGCTCAAAGTAAGATGGTAAGATGGCAAGTTAGAAAGATGGGAAAATGGCAAGATAAAATGAGAACTACGACTATGTGTGGAAGATGCTATTATCATGCATGTCATGTCCCTTATTAGTTAAGTTGCATTGCATGCATGGTCATGGACAACTTGTATACAAGGTAGTTCCTCGAACGGTGCTCTGAGGCCACAGAACCGATTCGGCCTAGGAGGAACATAGTGCTGAAGTAGTAGCAAAGTGCTGAAGTAGTAGCACGGTCTTTCGGGAACCTTCCGGATGGGCTAGCTATCCACCGCTGAAGGGGAGCCGTCCGACCAAGATGTCCCAGATGGCGTGTAGTCAGTGACCTTCATATAGACAGGAGGCATAGCTAACAATGTCTTATGCAGACAGAGTAAGCGATATTCATAAATATTTACAGGGATGGCTATCGACCGTGGGTAAGATTCACCAAATTGGTGATCAATATGAATTGCTTATGTTAGAACAACATGAATTGCTTATGTTTCTAACATCACTGTATGCTCCTTATATTTCTCATCAAATATATGAATTGTTAATGGACCCTAAGGCAAGATAGAAAGAATACAAATCAATAGTGAACATTCATGTAATTTTACTACTGTTGATTTATGGTGAGATTGGTTACGGCCGCTCACCAGTACATATGTGACAATGTACTGAACCTCGTCTCCACAGGTGCCGGGAACCTAGTGTATAATCTTAGACGCTGAAGGCTTGCTGTCCGACTCTTTAGAAGCTTCGTACATCTTGAAGTTTCTACTTGAAGAAGAAAGCATTTTACTGAAGGTGGTTATTGTCGCATTATTAATAAAGGGATATAATGTATGGAACAAGTTGTATCTCATTTCAATACTTTTGCAAGTTTGTAGCCAAGTTTGGCATTTCATCAGGGCTATTTGAGAGCCTTATGTTTTATGCAAATGTAATTTCAAAGATATCAATAAAGAACTTATTTCAGATCATATCTGTGTTGCCTAAACTTCTTTATCAACCGCTGTGAATCTCTATTCAAAATGTCTCTTTTATAAAAGGAACACCAGCATGCCTTGTACAAGTGCAATTTCAGACTTGTACAGCATCACGCCTTAGCGAGGACGAACGATTCGGCATAAATCAAAGCGGAGGCGAACGATTACCGAATCGGGGCATGACACTGCGTATACATATGTATGAATTAGGTCCAACTTTTCTGTGATAGAAGCCATAAATTGCATACCAACTTGACCATAAAAATGATGAAGTTGTGTTTGGATCCTATTATAGTTGAGTTCATGCTTTTTCTTGTTTTCAACTATAAAGTATGAAACTCTCTATCAACTGTACTTGATGTAAACCTGAGCCAAGCCAACTTGTAATTTATTGCATCAGTTCTGAACTTGGCAAGTTGCATCTGTACCATTTGATCTTCCAGGTGCCAGATATGTTGTCCAAAGTTGTCTTGGTTATCTCTTACCTTCTTTTTCAGAAATTATGTTTGTTGCTTGCATATTTTTCTTTTCTCCCTGCTTGCATCTTGGTGCAATGTACGAGTCATGAATATATTCTATATGCATGAATTATCAAGATAATGTAATAGTTTGATTAAATTTTATGCATTTGTGTAACCATATTAAGACATACTACTTTTTAAATAAATTTCTTCACAAGTGTGCCAAGTTCGCATCTGTGTCATGCGTCTTATGTTAGTTGTCATGTATTAGAGACATAGAAATGTCTGATACGGTACATAACCTAACCACCTTCCTTTTGTGCTTCCTACATGCCATATAGTGCTTGCTTGATTGAATCACTTTGAAGGGTTGATCTTTTATAGAACTAATTCAATGGGGGATTTAACATGAAATGGCATTTTTTAGAACGACTAAGAAATTTCTTTTTTTCTACATTGAACCGAAAAATTACTCTTCGTGAAAAAATTCCTTGAGGACAAGTGACCGATCTTAGACATTCACCCTATAAAGAATTCTCCCGTTATCATTAAGAAGGCATATGAATGCCTTATGTCTAGAGGTTCTATTTTCAGCTGCAAACTCACATAATAGTCGATTTGACTCTAGAGATCTCTTGTGAAGATTGCTCCCACGTGGATGAATGTTTCTTTTCATTCATGCATATCACTAAAAGAATACAATAGTATCACACCTTTTGTACTGGTTCTAATGTACTTACTTTGGTACCTTTATATCAGGCGATGCATGGTCCTCCTCTCTATATCCTAAAAGAGGTTTTTATAGTGCACGGAATATTGGTAGTTCTTCTTTAACCTTATAATTCTTAAGCTTCATGAATACCTTGTATTTAGTCATTGAACAAAGCACATAGTTCTATGTTTGTGCAGTTGGGCTACCTTGTTGGAAGAATTCAAATTAATTCAGTTGGAGGATGGTGTTTCATGTGCGGTTTTAGTGTCCCTGTTGCAGTTCTCAGGGCAGTTCAAGGAAGAGGTTCACTTGAAGAATATAAAGAGAAGGTTGTTTATTACTTGGCAGAATTAAGGGGCCGTCCAGCTGGTGATAAAGCATCCGAGGTACAAATAGTAGATACTCTTGTCTCCTTGAAGGCTGCCTAATTCTGAGCAAGAACCTGAAGGTAGTGTCTTGGAAGTGTTTGAAGGAGGAAGTTTGAAGGCATTCATAATTGGAGGAGGATTGGTCCTAATATTACACTATCACAGGTACGTACTAGTTTTTGGTTATTACATACATGGATTACTAGTGTTAGTTTATGTTAACATTGAACCAACTTGCGACATGAATTTTGGTTCTAGACATGGCAAGAAGAAAAACATTTTTCAGGGTTCAACCATCGGGATAACCTGATGAGTCTATATAACATGAGTTGTTGTGGGACTTTTACTTGATAGCCTTTTCTTCTTTAATCCTTGTTGTTCATTTTGTTTTTGTTATATTGTTTCTACTGAAGTATGGGCATAGTTGCTTAATTACTCAGTACTGAGTGCCAGTGTATCGTGGCCTTTATATAATTTTTTCCCCTGCTCTTCTTTATCATAAATATTTATAGATATCTATAGATGGAGATAGGAAATATATGCCATGTTCAATATGATGTAGATTAACTCTTCTTACCTGGGATTTTATATTAGTTACTTGATTCCTTTGTACCTTGATATATCTAGGCATATCTTCACATGAAGCAATATTGAGGTCATAGTGATCCTTAAAGTCTAACAATTTTAGATAATTAGTTCATTATATGCACATAATTATTGAGTTGATGAGATAATACAGATTGCTATGAGAATTCACTACTAACATCATTAATGTTTCATGGGCTATGATGATTGATATTGTTCATGCAAGGGCCGTCATGCTGAGAATGTCCTTGTAAGAGAAGGCTCTAAGCCCTAAGAAGTACGTACCTAGTCAACCCATCACCCCTTTCTTCATGATCATTCCTCCTCACTAGTCCACACTCCCTCTGATCAAAGGATAGAGGAGGAGCCATCATCATCACCTCTTGGAGAGCAGCAACAACAGTTGTTGCTATTGATGTTGCTGTGCCATGAGAGAATCCAGATGTTGCTTCCTGATGTATAGTGAGAAATTTAGGTTCTTCATTGACGGTGCTCTCAAGTTGAGTATTGGAGATAGAGGAGGGAAAGATCATTACTTCAAGTTCGGTATGTATGCGCAGGCTAACAACATGAAATACAAGGAATCAAGATGAAAGTGAGTTAGGTCTTGAAAGCATGTGAATTCTGACCATTATGTTTGTCTAGTACTTCAATTGAATGAATAAAAAGCTTTTTCAGCTCACCTCATGATATCTACTTTTTTGCTTCACAGGTGAAGAATCATTGTTGAAACATTTATCAAGGTAATTACTAAGCATAAGTTACATTTTGATATTTATATATATGCATGTGAAGAATCATTGCGGATATCATTCAACATTTTTATGTAAACTTTAGGTAATGGTAATTCGATGAAACCTTCTCCATAAAAAAAAGACATCATAGGCCATGATATGTAGCTCTACCTCCATTCTTTTAGGCACTTTATTGACAACCTGTCCTGCACCTTGGAAGATATTTAAGGATTATGTAATTGTAGGTTGTATTCCAGTTAATCATTTTGGCACATTTTGTGAACTAGTAGTAGTAGTACTGGAATACAACATGGGGAGGGGAGTGAGAACAAAATTGGCACCATGGGGAGGTGAGCGTGTTTTCCTGTAATCTTTGATAGGGGTTTCGTTTGTTAGAGGTTGATTATTATGACACGGACACAGTATGTGCTAGATAGAGTATTTTAGAGAGTGTGCTTAACTGTATGGTGTACTAAAGTTATGTTGTGCTCGTTAAAACAAATTTATGGTCATATTTTCTTTTTCTACTTGTTTTTGGTTATGAACTTTCTGGTGACAGTCCACTAGCTCTTTGGAGTAATGTTGGTAATTGTCCTCTTTATTTCCTACTGTATGGTGTTTGTTCTTTTGTACTACTCTTCTTGTCTCTACCTCTGTGGAGTTTGTCTCTATATTTATGCACATAATTTTTGCATGCTTTTGAACAAGGGTGTGTCGAGATGTTGTTAGTCATGCTTTCCAATTTGTGTGTAGAATTTTTGCATGACTATGAAGTCACGAATCTGTCTCTTTCCTTTGTGGGAATGCTCTACTTTTTTTTCAAAAAAAATTATTTTCTCTCATTCTTTTTAAAGTCATTAAGTTTCATTCCAGTTTGTATTGATTATTTGTGTTTCTACATGGTATTGATAAGAATCTTTGTTTCCCAAAATATATGTTTGTAGTTTGCAATACAATCATGCTGGTGGTATAGCTGAGATGGCGGGGATGAGCCATAGAGGAATGTTTCTTTCTCTTACATTTGTGTTGAGAAGAGAATGGTTCTCCTTTTTGTTGATATTGAGGCTTAGATCTTGTAATGTTATATGTTGTATTCAACTATTGTAATATGAATTTAAATTGAGAAGAGAAATGGTTCTCCTTTGTGTTGATATTGAGGCTTAGATCTTGTAATGTTATATGTTGTATTCAACTTGTAATATATACAAATTTGAATTTATGTGCACATTGATAAGAGTTCATCTTCGATTACATATTGCTTTGAAGCCTTCTGACAATAGGTTAATGGAAAATATATTGAATATATTTTTTTTCAAAAAAAGGATATTGGTAACGGTTATAACCGTTACAAAAGTGAAAAATAAGTGACGTAATAGCACATTTTTGTAATGGTAATAACTATTACGAAGATAAAATTAGTAACAGTAACAACCGTGACAAAAAGCGTTACAAAAATTTATTATCGTAACGGTAATAACCGTTGCGAAAAGCGTTACAAAAATTTGTCACGGCCAATTTGTCACGGTTATTATCGTTACAAAAATTATTTGTCACGGTAATAACCATTGGCAATCACCTATTTTGGTGTAGTGCCATACAAGCTCTTCCTCAACCGGCAAACCAAATGTGACTTGCCCTTCTCACAGAATCCCTCTGGCTGCTCCATGTATAACTCCTCCTCAAGATCACCATGGGGGAATGCTGTCTTCACATCCATCTGCTCGACCTCCAAGTCGAGACTGGCTGCCAATACTAGCACCACCTGAATAGATGACTGCTTAACGACTGGCGAAAAGATCTCATCATAATCCACGCCTTTCCGCTGACCATAGCTTTTAACAACTAGCCTCGCTTTGTATCGAGGGCGAGTAGCATCATCCGTCTGCTTCTCTCTAAACACCCATCGATTCTTCAAAGCCTTCTTGTCCTTTGGCAATCGCACCAGCTCGTAAGTAAAATTGACATGTGAAAAACTCATCTCCTCCTGCATAGCCTGCATCCACTCCTGTCTGTGTTCGTCTTCCATAGCCTTTGCAAAACTTTTGGGCTCTCCTCCGTCAGTCAGAAGCACATACTCACCCGGTGAGTATCTCGTAGATGGTCGACGCTCTCTGTTGCTCCTTCTCAATGGATCCACTGGTGCTGGCTGTATACCAACAACCTCCTCTCCTTCAAGAACTGCCTCTCCGGCATGCTCATCCTTCTGAGGAACACCCTGACCACCATCAGTAGGCTGATGATTAAGGTTTGGAGCAACTCCATGTACTGGCTCCCCCATAATTGGATCCTCTGCGATGTCCTCTGGAAACTGTTCGAAGCAAAACGACTCTAACTCAGGCAATTCTTCACCCTCAAAAGGCGTCTCGAAATCCTAAGTGTTGGTCATGGTCTGATCCTCGACGAATATCACATCCCTGCTTCTGTAGAGCTTTCTTTCCACTGGGTCGTAGAGTCTATAGCCGAACTCATTCCGACCGTAGCCGACAAAGACGCATTGCCTCATCTTCGGCTCAAATTTGGACCTCTCGTCCTTCGGTACATGCACGAAGGCCTTACAGCCAAACACTCACAGGTGATTGTATGACGGCTCTTTGTCGTACCATACTTTAACAGGAACATCACCCTGCAAAGGAGCACTAGGAGGTAAATTAATAATATAAGCAGCCGTGAGAAGAGCCTCACCCCAATAACTGCCTGACAAGTTTGCTTCTGACAGCAAACACCGCACCCTCTCCATCAATGTCTTGTTCATGCGCTCTGCTACACCATTGAGCTAAGGTGTCTTGGGCGGAGTCTTCTGGTGTCATATCCCTTGCTCTCTGCAATAAGCATCAAAGGGACCAATGTATTCGTCGCCGTTGTCGGACCGAACACACAATAACTTCTTGCCCATCTCTCTTTCAACAGAGGCCTGAAACTCCATTTGACAGCTACTTTTATTCAGAATAAAGTGCCGCATGCAACTTCGGACATCGAAGGCAAAGAAATGGAAGTCCATTTGATCTCATTTAGTGTTGTCCAATAACATTATTAGAGGAGCGCATACCAATTGTGCAATATACTGCCAGTATGCTTATGGGCGTGGTTTTGTTCCATAACTTTTCTGGAACAAATTGGTCTTAAAAGCATAACGTCGGCATACCCTCGGCATACCAACAACATATCGTCTGACAAGGAATGAGTAGATTTTTAGTATTTAATCTAGCTCGTTGGTTCGGTTTGAACGACCAAGATTGCTCGGTGATTATGTGACAGGGGACAGAAAATTCTCTAGTTTGTAATATTAAAGAGAGAGGGGATTTTTTTTAAGGAGAACCTCTTTGATTCGATAGAGATGTTTGGAGGGATTCGCGTCGTCGTTTTGACGAGCAAATCTTCATCGGGTTCTTATTCTCCGGTAACATTTTTCAACTCTGTTTTTAATATTTTCATGTTCGAAGTGATTGTGGTGATCCATATTAGATCGATGGAAGAAGCTAGAACGTAGTCGTTGTGCTTATTCATTAGTGAGGTTTTTTCGGTTGGGCTTCTATTATCTCGTGGCCTTTTTCGTTATGGTGTAAATATTATTTGTGTTTGCATTATGTTCGATCTTGCATTATGTTCGATTGTCTCGACAGTTTCTTCCAATTTGAAAAGGGTGTTTATTCAGCTGATTTTTTCTCCGTTCCCAATAGTTCTATCCGACACGACAGGGACATGATGCTGATTTTCGTAATGTACTTTCTTCCTAGCTTAAGCTAGTGTACTTTCTTCCTAGCTTAAGGCTATTGTAGTTGGTAGTGGAGTTTCTCATGAGTGGTTTTTATTTTTGCTTTATTCAGGTTAACTGTTGTATCTTGTCATCTTGGAATCTGTAAAGTCGTTTTCTTCTTACCTTACTGAAATTAACATATGTTGCTTGTTGTGTTAACCTGTATAGGATTTCTAAAACAAGATTCATGTTCGTCGGTTTGTTATTTTCTTTTAGAACTTTTGTATTTTGTCTAAATTAAGAGTTTTAATGATTTCTTGTTGGAGAGCTTACTTGCGGCGGCTTTATTCAGGTTAACTATTGTACCGTGTCATCATGGAATCTGTAAAGTGGTTTCTTCTCACCCTGCTGAAATTAACATAGGTTGCTTGTTGTATTAACTTTTATAGGATTTTTAAAATAAGATTAATGTTCATCGGTTTGTGGCTTTCTTTTAGAACTTTTGTATTTTGTCTAAATTAGTCCCCTTAGAGTCTCAATGATCTCTTGTTGGAGAGCTCCCCAACCTACCCATCCAACCCCCCCCTCCCCTCCCCTCCCCTCCCCTCCCCTCCCCTCCAACTAACAACTTTACTCAAGATTTGGCTGTCTAGTTATTTGCATCCCAACATAACTCTTTGTTGGAGTGGGTAGGATTCCCAACCTATGTGGAGAATACTCCAGAGTGCGACGAGCGTCATCCGTATGTCGGAGAAAATTGAGGAGTGCATGGATCCTATTTTGGAACATATATGGTAAGAAAATATTTGATTTGATTTCTATATTTACTTTGATTATATATTTATGATTTCAATATAATTAGGCTTCTAAATTTGTTGGAGTGGGTGGGGTTCCCAACCTATGTGAAGAATACCTCGAAGTGCGACGACCGCTATCCGTGTGTCGGAGAAGCTCGGAAAGTACATGGACCCTATTTTGGAACATATATGGTAAGAAAATATATGATTGGATTTCCATATTTATTTTGATCATATATTTATGATTGGATCCTTCATATAGTAGCTTTCTATATAATTGGACTTCCAATTATGGCAAGCCAATTATAATTAGATTTTTATTAAATATATGATTGATGTATATTCGAAGTTTCTATATATATTGGCCTTCCATGTATAGATTACTAAGGGCATATAAAAGGGTAATGCATGCTAGTTGAAAAACATCTCAAAAAAAGAGTCCTTTCCAATATTTGAGAGAGGGGGAGAGAGAGAGGATTAAGGACTATTGTGAAGGAGAGATTGCTTCGAAATTCGTGTTACGTATTTTCGTATACGTGTACATATTTCGGGTCCGTATTTTTATTAGTTATGGTTAGCTAGTCATGATTTTATTTTTAGCATGTTGCATTGGCATGGTTATTTTGGCATTTCATTGGTTATGGCTTAGCTTGGTTCGGTTTAGCTTGGTTTGGTTTGCTTTTGGGTTCATCATGAACCAAAAAAAACCCCTACCTACTACCACCATCATCATTTAAAATCCAACCCCCTTTCTCTCTCATCTTTACTCTTCATTTATTTCTTCATCTTCTTCCTCTTAACTTCTCCACCTACCAAGAGAAACTTAGGCAAGTGCAACTTGCTTCATGGAGAAACTCTATTTTTGTTGTTCTATTGTCTTCCTCGCGAGATTCTAAGATATTTTAGAACTTGGCATTTTTTATTTTGATGGATATTTTCTTGTAGATCTAAGGTTATATTATTTTTGGTTTTCTTGGGTTTTGATCTATTAAACTTATTATTTTTATATTTTGATTGTTCCATGTTGTAGAGAATTCGATTTTACCCAAAATAGACATTTGAAAAGTTAGATTTCGACTTGTTTTGAGGAAGTTATGGCCAAAAGTATTTTTGGCCATTTCTATGTTCATCTGTCCTGATTTTGGCAGGGACGATGAATAGTGCCGCATGAATAGTACCGCAGCCGCATGAATAGTATCGTAGCCGCATGAATAGTGCCACAGCCGCATGAGCAGGAATAGTACCGCAGTCGCAGGAATGAACAGTGCCGCAGCCGCATGAGCATGAATAGTACCGCAGCCGCATGAATAGTGCCGCAGCCGCATGAGCATGAATAGTACCGTAGCCGCATGAATAGTGCCGCAGCCGCATGAATAGTGCCGCAGTCGCATGAGCAAGAATAGTACCGCAGCTGCAGGAATGAATAGTATCGCAGCCGTATGAGCATGAATAGTACCGCAGCCGCATGAATAGTGCCGCAGCCGCATGAGCATAAATAGTACCGCAACCGCATAAATAGTGCCGCAGCCGCATGAACATGAATAGTACCGCAGCCACATGAATAGTGCCACAGCCGCATGAGCATGAATAGTATCGCAGCCGCAGGAATGAATAGTGCCGCAGCCGCATGAATGAATAATGCCGCATGAATAGTGCCGCAGCCGCATGAGCATGAATAGTGCCACATAAAATGAATAGTGCCGCAGAATGCCGTATAGGGCCTATTTTGGCTGTTTTAAGTCCTATTTGGCTGAATTGTGGCCAGAATTTCTCCCAACTCCCAACATGAAGTGGTAGATCTTTTCCTTGGCTTCAAGAGTATGTTATTAGCTATTTTATGCAAGTTTTCTCATTTATTATAATGTAAGGATAGAACATGATAGTGGTCCATCGTGGTGCACTCTTGATAAGTAAACATGACATGTAATCTGGAACGCTATTGCGACGGCTATCTCGACATGCTAGTAATCTTCCTTTTGATACCGTGGACGATTGTGCTTGTACAAATAAACCAGTCTTATCTTGCATCATGTCTAGGACAGGGACCCCTGAATACCACGGTCAGGGGTACCTACTGAATTCAACTAAGGCTAATAACTAGAATAATCTAGTAGTCATGAAGAGATTTTTCAGCTGCAGGTAATCCCGTTATCTGGGCGCTCAAGTGGACATGTAGCCTACCGACGAGTATGGCACATTTCCAGCACACAGTCACGTGTTGCATTCTTCATAAATGGACATTCGACCTGGATAACCGGATGGTCTGCAGGGCTTATGACTGTTGGGATAATCTTATTTCATCTTGCTAGTAACTAGGCCAGTGATAACCCTAGTTACTTAAAAGTATCAAGCCGTACTCTTGATTGGCCGTGATTGATTGGATGGAGTTTATTCCAGCTTAGTCTTATCCTGATCCTGTGCAAGATTGTGACATGACATGATTATTGATGCTTGCCTTAACAATAACGATCGGGGGTCCAGTTCTGTTCAGGCGAAGGGTTACAACCTCGGTCCTTGTTTGGTTTAAGGGTTGTAACCTGGCTTCCGGAGCAGTTCTGTGTCCTCTTTTCGTTTATTGTCTTATTTCAACCCCATGCCATGTTCGTCATATTTTACCTTACCTTAATACCATGATTATTTATACTGGCCTTAGCAATAAAGATCAGGGGTCCAGTTCTGTTCAGGCGAAGGGTTACAACCCCGGTCCTTATTTGGTTTAAGGGTTATAACCTGGCTCCCGGAGCATTTCTGTGTCCTCTCTTCGTTTATTGTCTTGTTACCTTATCAATAGTAATTGAGGCGGGTTTCTATTCAGGCGAAGGATTGCAATCCCGGTCCTGGTTTGGTTTAAGGGTTGCAGTCTGGCTTCTTGAGTGGTTTCTTCATGCTCAATATATTATTGTTATCTCAGTTATTATCAGTATCTTTTAATTACCTTTGCTATTTAATTGTGATATGTTAGTTCCTAAGTGAAGCCTCCTTTGTGGCACTTGCTCTTTCTGGGGTCTGACCCAGCTGGTTTTGTGTGGCCAGATATCGGAGCAGCACCAGAGGATCCACCTGTCTTTCAGCCAGATGGTGACCACCAGGCGTAACCCTGGCAACGAGTAGGTTTCTTTTGTCCTCCCACTTTTTTGTAAAAAATTATTCTTTTGAGGTGTTTAGCCGGCGAGCACGTGTTAGCTCGTATTGCACCTTTATTTACTGTCTGCCTATGGGCTGTAACATGATTGACAGATCCTAGGGTTGACCATGTATGACTGAACTCTTGCTAGTCTTGACATTTTGTACGACTAGCTTCATGATCATCCAATATGTAATGTTTGGGACGCCTTGCTATTATATATTTGGTGCTCTGACATCTTGTAACTATTATTGCTTGCTTGAGATTGAGACAATAGGCTTGTTCATGACCATAGGAGACTATTGGCTTGTAGTTAAAACCTCATATATCTAGACAGCCATGACCATATAGCAAAGTGGGTTGCACTTCAATATGTGTAGCTGGCTATGTACGCCCCCGCTCTCCAGTATTCTGGTTTTGGGGCGTTACATGGTTTAAGTGGTGGCCCATGCAGGTCTTGTAAATCAAGATATGTGAGGGTTTACCGAATAAAAGTCTCAATCGGCACTCGCCCTCGATCTTTGCTCGTATCCTCTAAATCTATGAACTCTTGACCTGGTCACATGCTTGCATCTTTGATCTATCCTGGTCCTTCCTTATTGTTCCCTATGTCATCTTCTTCAGCTACATTGTTCCTGGACCTGCCGATCAGCAAGGCGGAGCACCTCCCGCGGACCAGCAGCAACCTGGGGATCAAGCCCAGCATTCAGGAGTAGCCTCCAGAGTCATGCCTACTGGAGGAGAGCCACCAGTTCAGCCCGTCCAGCCTGCAGAGCCTGATGATGGCACTTTGGTGGGTCTCATCAGGTCACTATTAGCCTCTCAGGATCGACGAGGAGATGCCTTGCACCAGGCGGTGGCAGACGCTTTAACCAGAGGAGGTCATCAGGGTAATAGTGTGGCCAACATCTTCAAGCACTTGAACCCTCCCTTCTTTGACGGCAGTGAAGATGCGATCGCTGCAGATGCATGGCTTCAGGACACAGAGGTGATTCTAGAAGCAGCCAGGACTCCAGAGAACGAGAAGGTGGCCGTGGTGTGCCTGCAGTTATTGGATCTTGCCCGCAGCTGGTGGATGGCGCAGGCCGTTGGATTAGTGGCCCCTATTGTCTGGGCAGTATTCAGGGAAAGATTCCAGACCAAGTACTTCGATGCTGTAGCTCGGTACGATCTACAGACGAGGTTCACCAATCTGAAGCAAATGGACAGGATGGTCGATGGATATGCGGTCGAGTTCTCCAGGCTTAGTCGATTTGCTCCCACCTTGGTGGCGACCGAGTTCGATAGAGCCCAGCAGTTCCAGCAGGGGCTCCACCTAGAGATTTTATTAGCGGTGGAGCAGTTTGAGCATCAGACTTTTGATGCAGTGTTGAGAGCAACCCGGAGGCATGAATATACCTCCCAGAGGATCGTGGATAGGACCGGAGGTCGGAAGCGATTTCACGGCCAGATGAATCAGTCATCAGCACCAGTTCCGACAGCCAGGGCTTTGACCATTGGTGCTCCGAGGCGGGCGGCCTCAGTGACGTCGGTTCAGCATTCCACCCCGACGTACCCTCAGTAGCAGAAGCAGAAGCAGTCTTCCGCAGTGGGATGTTCACACTGCGGGAAGACAGGGCATGTGGTATCACAGTATCGCAGAGCACAGGATTTATGCTTGGTTTGTGGTGCCCCAGACCACAGGGTTGGGAACTGCCCGAACAGGGGGAGTTCATTGGCCTTCTCTAGTCCTTCAGTTAGAGGACCAGCACCAGTCCAGCAGCAGCAGCAGCTGCAGTACCCGTTCCCGAGGCCATTGCCGACGCAGGCCCAGACATTCCAGCAGCAGAGACCGCAGCAGTATGCCCAAGCCCAAGCCCTGATCCGGAGCAGGCAGAGGAATTTTTAGCAGAGGGGACCCGCACCCAGAGGACATGGTCAAGTGCTGGCCTTGACTATGGAAGAAGAAGGATTTGCACCATGAGAGGTAGTGGCAGGTACTATTCTCGTCAATACCTTTCCAGCTTCAGTATCATTTGACTCTGGTGCATCGCATTCATTTATGTCTGCACGATTCGTGATACGGATAGGACTGGAGCCCGAGTCATTATCAGTAAGGCTTAATATACTTACTGGTAACGGACTTGTGGGAGTAAATAGGGTGATTTCCTCGTGTCGGATCGTAGTTAGCGGTAGAGAATTCCCCGCTAGATTGATAGAATTTTTGATGGCCGATTATGATGTGGTCTTAGGGATGGATTGGTTGAGGGATCAGTATGCTAGGATAGACCGCCATATCAGCAGGGTTGTTTTTAGCATTCCAGGCGAGCCAGAGTTTTCCTTCTCCCGAGACGAAGTTGAACCTTCTCCTCCAGTAATGCGGATGGCAGTAGCAGCAGTGCAGTTGCCTCGGATAGTCGAAGAGTTTCTAGATGTTTCCCAGATGAGCTTCCAGGGATGCCGCCAGAGCGAGAGATCGAGTTTACCATCGACTTGATTCCCGGGATCACCCCAGTATCAGAGAGAGTCTACAGGATGGCGCCGTCAAAGCTAGAGATATTGTACAAGATGATTGAAGAACTCAGAACCAAGGAATTCATTCGTGCTAGTGGATCACCTTGGGGAGCACCGAAGCTTCTTGTGAAAAAAAAGGATGGTACGTCCAGATTATATGTAGATTATCGTACCTTGAACTTAGTGACAATCAAGAATAGATACCCTCTCCCGAGGATAGATGACTTGTTTGATTAACTCAAAGGGGCGTCAGTATTTTCGAAGATTAACTTGCGGTCAGGATACCATCAGATCAGAGTCAGAGAGAAGAACATCCTGAAGACAGCTTTTAGATCAAGATATGGGCATTGGGAGTTCCTTGTGATGCTATTTGGAGCAACCAATGCGTCGGCTGTATTCGTGGACCTCATGAATCGTATCTTCATGCCTTACTTGGATCAGTTCGTGATTGTGTTCCTAGACGACATCCTGGTCTACAGCAAGAGTGAGGCGGAGCATGAGCAGCATCTCAGAATCGTCCTCTAGATTCTCAGGGAGCACCAGTTGTATGCCAAGTTTAGTAAATGCGAGTTCTAGCTAGATCGGATTCATACTTGAGTCATATCATTACCAGAGGGGGAGTAGAAGTGGATCCCCAGAAGATCGTGGCTATCAAAATATGGCCAGTGCCAAGCACAATGGCAGAAATTTGCAGTTTTTTGGATTGGCCGACTACTACCGGCGATTCGTTTCAGACTGCTCGGATTTCAGTGCCATTAACCTAGTTGACGCGTAAGGAGGTGCAGTTTGCTTGGACAGCAGAATGTCAGGATCCTTTTGAGAGATTGAAGCGAGGCTTGATGACGGCTCCTACTCTCACGCTTCCAGATGGAACCGGAGGATTCTCAGTGTATTATGATGCTTCGGACAGAGGTTTAGGATGTGTTCTGATGCAGTATGGGAAGGTAATAGCTTATGCGTCACGACAACTTCGTGATCATGAGAGAAATTACCCAACCCATAACTTGGAGCTGGCAACAGTAGTGTTTGCACTTAAGCTTTGGAGGCACTACTTGTATGGAGATTGGGTAGAGATTTTCACCGACCACAAGAGTCTGAAGTATGTGTTCACCCACAAGGATCTCAACATGCGTCAGAGGAGATGGCTAGAGATGCTCGTGGATTATGACATCAACTTGCAGTATCATCCTAGGAAGGCCAACGTTGTTGCAGATGCATTGAGCACACTACAAGAAAAATGGCTTTTCTTGACGGTTTTTCCCCGTCAAGAAAGACTTTTCTTGACGGTTTTGGATCCGTCATCTAGGCCCCCGTCAAGAAAAGTCGACACTTTTCTTGACGGTTTTTTGTTTGTATCCTTGACGGTTTTAAACCGTCAAGAAACATGCGTTATCTTGACGATTTTAAACCGTCAATAAAACAAACAAAAAACCGTCAAGAAAAGTGTCGACTTTTCTTGACGGGGGCCTAGATGACGGCTAATAACCGTCAAGAAAAGTCTTTCTTGACGGGGAAAAACCGTCAAGAAATTGTTTTTTGGTGTTTGCAAACCGTCACGAAATGAATTATTTTTTGACGTTTTTGCAACCGTCAAGTTAAAAACCGTCAAGGAATAAAAAAATTTGCCGTTTTACAACCGTCAAGATAAACATAATATATTCCAGAAATCCAATTACCAAATACACATAATTACACAGAATCCAATTCCAGAATCAATATATAATATCACAAGCATCACACAACTATAATACACAATTTTTATATTAAAAATACGTTGTTCGTACATCCAAACATCCAACAAGTACATCCAACCACAAACACGTTCGTACACCATAAATATCCTAAACATTTATAGGAGTAAATTAACCAAAATATCTCTGAACCCAGAGCAGCATGCAACAAGTACATCCAACAAGTACATCCAAACGTCCAACCACAAACACGTTCGTACACCATATATACATATCCAAAACATATTTACAGGAGTAGATTAACCAAAATATATCTGAACCCAGAGCAGCATTTCCTTTAGGTTAATCTGCAAACAAGGTGAACATAACATTATAAGTCAGCAACACAACTGAAATTCAATCAAATTTTGAATGGACAGAACAATCTAGGGAGGACTCAAATGTTGCAGTAGTTTAAATGTGCAGGAAATCAGTTGGGGAAAAAAATACAGAAATAGAGAGACAGTTCAGTTTAACATTCAAACATGTGAGTATCTCACCTTTCCACTTGTCAAACTCCAAAGCAGTAGCTTCCTCTTCTTTGGCCTTTCGTACAATAAAGTTCAATTTGTAGTAATAGCAGAAGAAAGAAATGGGACATGAAGAAATGGGACACTAGCATGTCAACATGAACTCAAAATTGGGAACAATGCAAAGTATGTCATAACTAGCATAGGAAAGAAATAACTAAAGTTCTGAAAGGAATAAAAGAACATGTTTCCCATGTAAAATGAATAAACTCAAGAATTAGCTTATTTATGATAACAAAGTCGCTACCTTTCCAAACCATAGGAACCTAAATCACTACGATGTCACTCAAATCATAATCTATTGGTCACACATCCTAATTTCCTATGAATATCGTATATTATGTACTTAGATTCAGTCACTCAATGATAAATGTCGCCTAGAAATATGATGTCTGTATCTATATCTTATCTGTATATGTGCCCCTATCCGTATTCATGCAACATAGGTAACTATACCTATTTGGAAATTCTTATACCTGTATTTGTATAGTGTATGTATCCTTGAAACGTGTCATTAATCAATAATGGATTCTTTTGTATTGGAATAGGTCCTATCATTCAAGAATATGTCATGCTACTCTAATTATAAGCATGAAGCCATAACAAGAATTCCCTTTCACCCACTCACATAACATTGCTTCATCAGGAATGGACATTTTTTGTGTGTAATCTTTGCTGAATTCTTTGCCAGAGCTGCCATCCTGCATTAGTGATAGTTAAAATCAGCTACTAATTGAGAAAGAAGGTTAATATTGACGAAGAAGAGAAAAACAGGTAAGAAAAAATATTTACAGAGGAAAACAAAAAGTGTCAAGCTAAAACAGAAAAGCACGATCAATGAGAAGGATACATCTCAAATTACAGTAAAAAGCTACCGGACTTGAAGCTTCTCTGGATACCCGAGTAACAAGAATCAAGGGATGAGAAGTTGTAGATTTGTTGAGATTTAAGTTTATAGATAATCCACAGGAAGCAATAGAATTAAGACATTCCTTATGTACACTATCAACGAAGTAGACGTAATAGGTCTCTGTTGTGACTTCAGTAGCAGGTCTAAACTGTGTAATTTCTCTTCATAAAGGTTGGTCCAAAGAAACACATGCCATTACTGACTAGGGACATTACAAATTTGTAAAACAGGACATCAAATGTTACCAATCAAGATATAAAAAACAAGTAAACCACTTAAAGTTAAATCCTACCTTCGCTCGATTTTGTCAACCCTTGCCATCCTTCGGAGGCAAAAATGTTACAAATCAAGATATGCAAACGTGCCTTTCTCAATACATACCATAGTAGCTGGTAATTCCTCCATTTCCACTAATTTTACTTTTTTTTTTCTGTTTCTTGCTCTGAATTCAAGAGCCTTCAAACCACTATAAAGAGAAGCCATAACCAAGGTAGATGTGACTTCTTTCTCTATAAAGAAGTTCTTCTCTACTACTTCCAGTATTGCATCAGTTTTATATCCAAGGTAGATGTGACTTCTTTCTCTATAAAGAAGTTCTTCTCTACTACTTCCAGTATTGCATCAGTTTTATATCTGGACATGAATCGCCTGGTAGTTTGATCAATTCCTAACCAAAAAGCACGAAAACTACAACCACCACAATAAAAATTCCATCATAAGCTTATGGTAACTCCAACAACAGAAGGTTAGAGAATGAAATGTTTCAAGTTATTAAAGCAATCATAACTTAAAGAGAGAAAGTAAGCAACAACTAATCATATAAAAACTTTTAATAATATATAAATATATATATTTACCTTGACCACCTCATTTTATCTTCAATGAGCTTTTTGCCTTTTCTATCTTTACCTGCACAAATCACTTATGCTTTTCTTGATGCAATTGCATTGCGGCAAAGGAATCAAGTCTATTGTATCTGCTGGATAAGTGCAAATTAAGCTGCAGAAAATGCGGCCTTAACTTGCAGGGTATTTAATGGTTAAGGCCTTCTACTGTATCATCCAACAGAGGAATGATCCTTCTACTGTATCATCCAACAAAGGAATTCATCCTGCACAACTGCAGAGGCTGCCTTCTGAAATAAAAAAGCAAAACTAGTAAGTGTTGCACCAAATTTTTTGATTCAAAAGTTCCAGATGTACACTCACTAACCTTCAACCTTGTATCCCGATTCACTCAATAAAAATGATGGTAACCCATACCCTTACTATTGTTTCTGATACCAACTCAAGGTACAATGTCCAAGAGCCTCCCAATTCACTATTTGAACAAGTCAGCCTTTGAAAAGAATTAGTGAATCAATTGGAACAGAACCCAAACCGTCTTGTCTACTATTTTTCACTATGCCTCTAGTTACTTGCAATCTGGTTTGACACTCATTAGACTCTTCTATCATGAGATACTCAAGTCCAACACTCTAATTCCATTTCCTAGGCCATACTGGTGTATTCTAATACCCTTTCCTATTTTCTGGTACTCAAAATGGTCCTTCTAACTGCAGTTTAACCTATAGAGATCACCATCTGTTGCTTTGGCATGGCAACAACAGCATACTACTTTTTGGTTCAGTCACCCGCACCCCCATACATGCCACGAGGGTATTGGATACCCATTAGTATTTCTGATACTGTCTACAAGAAATTCTAATTAGCACTAATAAAAGTATATGATTGAAACATAACTTCTACAAACCTTGTCATATGCAATCCGCCCTATAAATCCTGAACTCGTAGGCAAGCCCTATATGAATCAACTCTCTTGTACTTATATAGGACTTGTTGGTACTACCCACAGTAACTAGGATATGATACACATCTGAACAATATTAGATACTCTCCCTCTCCCCCTCAAAATATAACTGATACACTTTTTTCTATTAGGCCAGGACGGATATATCCTATACTTCTTAAATAGTTATAAGCTTATGGAGGTCGAGACATAAGCTTCCTGGCTGGGTTGGTCCGATCCCACAGGGAAGCGTATTTTCCTTCCATTCAAGGGTGGGAGTGGAGTGATATATATATATATATATATATATATATATATATATATATATATATATATATATATATCCTTGATGAGTACTTAACTGATTTTCTCAAAAAATGTGCTCACTCAGAAGAAGGCCTTGATAATTTATTTACATCTTCAAGCAGCTACAGAAAATGAAAGTTCAATTATTACCTGATATAGGTCCCTCCTACGAATACGCAAAATTATATCTCTAGATTCCTTCAATTGAACATCATTAGATGTTTCAATGTTTTTTATGATTGTATCATCTAACTGCAATCAAAGAGAAGACGAACTGAGTATGTTTCATATATGAATAGAAGTTCAAGCAGCATTATATTACATATCAATCAGAAAAACCTTCCAGTATTGAGCTGGGTCGGATATGTATCGAAGATATTGCTAGATAGTCATTTGCTTCCAGTATTGAGCTGGGTCGGACATTTACAGGGAAATCCTTGTGTTGCCCATGTGGACATTTACAGGTTTTTTATATAGCCAAATCGACCAGAAAGGATAACATGTGGCAGTTAATTAGAAATCATAATAGTAGCTGATATAGTGAAAAGCATATGAGATCCTATCTCGTAAAGTGGATAAGTTGAGGACCGAACCAGGAATCTCCCTGAGCAACACATTTAAATGTTTTTTGTGGTAATAGAATTATAGAGATGCATGGAAGTAATCCTGCATGCTCCTTTAGTCTCCTGGTTGTGGATGCAGGAAGCTTGAAGCAGTAGCAAAGTATTCTCAAACTTGCCATGGCATTGTCTTGTACTCAACGCTTTAGTCAATTTTCTTGGAATCCAATTAACAAGCTTAAAAAACATAAGTATGGGTGTGAGAATCAAATTAATGAGCCAACCTGATCATTCTCAGCAACTATGACATTAGTTGTAGCATGAGTAGCAGCTACAACTCATGTTGCTTCTCTCTCATCAGAACTCAACCTGTAAACATGAAATGGAGGTTTGTAAGTTTCTTCTCTCACTACAACTCAAGTTCTTAACAGTTCTATATAAATAAAAATAAATAAAAGTAACTTCTTGTCATCACAAGCACATGGGTGGCAATACGATTTTCTACCTTCAAGACAAACAAGCACACACATAGAGACACAACATACACGAGTGATCACTCAGATCATGTATAGATACATAAGTAATAAGAAACAATATCCACTGCGGATCAATAATTCAACAATGTTGAATATTGGTCCATTTAAAACTAATGGAAAACAACAAGTAATACATAACATTATTTCTAAATGCACCAAATATATTTTAAGTTTTAAAATTATTTCTTGTCTTTCTGAAACCAAGAACTATGAAACTCCGATCTGAAACTGCCGATACCAATACTAATAAGAAGGGTCAAAAACCGATTATGATCTCGATACAACAAAAACCGATTATGACAACAGACCATAATTATATAACAACCCAATAACCAATAGTATATGAAAATAACCCAACATAGCATGTGAATACCAGCCAACAATATGTTAATTTAAATACCAACCCAGCATATGTGAATTTCTTCACCCAACAGTAATACAAAACCCGACAGCAATACAGGAAGAAACCCATCCAACAAATATAATCCGTGATTTAGGAATCACTAAGATTCTCAAACCAAGATGATCAAAGGATCGTCACACAACGTTGAATCCGATAGGCATCAGCAATTCGACGACCCAATTTAGGTAGGGAGATCGAGACCCAAATATCATCATCAGATCGAGACCCAAATATCATCATCGACAGATATAAAACGAAAACAGAGATTCCAACCAAAAGTTTCAGAAATTATACCCAAATTAGTCAAAATCTGACGGGACGCCTCAGATTCGGCTACAACCGCGCGTCCAGCGTCTATATGGACTCGAGAATGCATCCTCGACACGTCATCACCGGCGTAGGAGCACACCTCAGAGTCGTCGCAGCATCTCGAGTACGGGTCACGGTCACATCATCTCGGAAGGGGCCAGTTGGTCAGGGAACAACGGCCACAGGAAAGGGGAGAGCTAGGGTTAGGGTTTTCTTCAAGGGGAAAAAGGGTCGACTACTCCGAAAGGGAGAAAAAGAGAGGAGGGTCGAGCGGGGAGCTCGTGGCCAGGGGGTCGACAGCTCGAGGGAAGATGGGAGTGAGCCAAGAAGGAGAGAGGCGGCTGGATCTCGGGGGCCGGCGATGAAGGAGGCCGGCTAGGGCACAGGGGGCACAGGGGGCACAGATATGGGGGCTCGAGGTAGGCGGCTGACGTAGAAGGGAGCCTCAGGAGGGTCTGATGGCCGGATCGACGGAGGTAGGTAGAGGCTCGACCACGGAGAGGCCGCGGAGGAGCTCGAGAAAGAGACAAGGGAGTGGTCGACGGTCGTGGATGGCCGGAGCGCGCCGAGAGGCCTCGACGGAGAACGGAAAAGAGACAGGGGAGTGGTCGATGGAGCGGCTACGGTAGAGGGGAGGCGGAGAGGAGTTGCACGAGAAGAGGGGTTTTAATAAGGAAAGGAAGATGATTCTCTGAAAGATTTTTATGAGAGATCGAGAGACTGCTTCCTGTGTTCCTTGATTAAAAGAACAACCATCCGGTCGGGGTTCGCCGGCCGGGGGAAGACTTCCACCGGAGGGGGAGCTCGAGAGGGAGAGGCTGAGAGAGTTGTGGTGTTGGGGATCGGGGGGGGAAGGAGGAAAAGAAGTACTTGGATGTGAAATATATAAGAAACCCTCTATTCCCAAATTTTGTTAAAACCGTCAAGAAATTTTTTTTTTTGAAAAAATTACGAAAATGGCATCTGAAATGTGCGCGCCTTTTTTTTCTGCACATGCATTACTTGACGGTTATCAGCAAACCGTCAAGTAATGCAATGGGTTTTCTTGACGCTTTGTATAAAACCGTCAAGTAATATGGTCAAATTTTAATATATAACAGAAAAATGGGTGTTTTGTTGACGTATGTCTAAAACCGTCAAGATAACTGCTTTCCTTGACGGTTTTGACCATACGTCAATAAATTGACCGTCAAGAAAGGTCATTTTTCTTGTAGTGGCAGGAGAGCTGGAGTTTATTTTCTCACAGCGCAGCCGGAGTTATTAGTCGATCTTCAGAAGATGGAAATAGAAGTTGTCCTTCCTACCAATGTGGCATTGATGGCCAGCATGCAGGTTCAGTCCAACATAGTCGAAAGGATCCAGATGGCGCAGTCAGCAGATTCCAAGCTTCAGCGACTCAGAGCAGAGTGTGAGGCAGGACGAAGACCAGAGTTATGTATCCATGAAGATGGTACACTTCGTGTCACGACCCGCACCCACTGTGAGGGTACGAGAACGTAACAACGCCCAGCCTACGCCGTAGTGTCGGTGGTAGAACGCTGTCCTAGGTCACAACATCTAACAATATAAGCTAAGCAGTTTATACTCCCTGAGTGGGGGTGACATAGCAGTAAATGAACTCAATCACAACTAAGGAAGAAGAAAGCACGATATGATATAGAACTCAAGGAAAATATAGATGATCAGAAAGTCTAAGATAACATCTCAGCAATATCCAGAAATACATGGTCTCAGCTACTGAAAATGAAAGAATATACTACCCAGGTCTCAAAGACAGAAATCAGTCTATCTACTAGTCTCAAGACAACATAAGTAAGATAAGGCCTAACTAAGCTAGTCTAGGCAGTAGGGTAAAGCCGTCAGCTAGAGCTATCCCGTAGAAGGTATCACTACAAAAAATTTGATTTTTTCCAACGTTTTATAAACGTCAAAAAAAGGGTGAAAAACATTAGTGTAGGAATTCCCAACATTTTTTCAACGTTTTCGACAACAGTCGTCGTTGCTGCAGTTGGGAATTTATAACATTTTAGATAAACGTCGGTATATGTAAAGACGACGTTTGCAACAACGTTTAATAAACGTTGAAAATTGGCCAATGATGGGTAATAATTTCCTAACGTTTTAATAAAAACGTCGGAAACTAAACTTCTTTTCCAACCTTTTATAAAAACGTTGGTATTTGCTTTTCCAACCTTTTTCCAATAATTTTCCAATGTTTTAACATTAACGTTGGTATAGGCAAAGACATTAAAAAAAAATTAAATGTATTAGCCATACACAATAGGAAAAAGATACACTTTCAAATTCAATAATAAAGCAAGCAAATTACAAAATTCAGTGTTACAAAAATTATTTCTCTGTGAACTAGGATTAAATTATCTAACATTATTTGTACAAACAATACTTTTATATTTGGAAAAAGAAATCAAAATTTAAGTTTCAAATTTGCAGTTTTGTTGAGAAAAGAGAGACAACTGGAGTTTCTTCGGATGGTAATGCTAAGACTGGCCTCTGGGTAAGCACCAACCATGTTAACTGGGAAGTCTGTTGAATGCAAGTTCAATGCGCGCACCTGGAATAAAATATTAAGTTAATATAAGAGTTGATGCCAGGATCGATCAACTTACACTCAATAAAACCAAAAAAAAGTCTACTCAATAGTAGGAAAGTTATATATTTAGAATAATCTAGACAAATTTCAATATGACAGCAGAAAATGATAAGTTAAATGTTGAGTTTTGTTTCTTCTGAAAGTGATACCCTTTTATTGCCAAGCCAACCATACAAATGTCATAGAAGAATATAAGTTTGGTACCTTGGGATCTTGTTGTCACGTTGTAAATAAGTTACCAGGAAATATATATATAGCCGGTACAGCTATTGGGATGCTCAAAAGCCAAAATGTGGAAGCTAAATCGCTTCATAATATCGATGAAGATCTCAGAGAACCACTAGACATAATAACATAGTTAAGGGAACTTTAAAGAGAATGTTTAACATTAAATACTAAAGGACATGTTAGAGCATCTACATAAATCCAATTGATGCTCAAATCAATATAATCTGACTTAAGAAAACTAGTTAGCATGTTGAATGTTTTCATGATGCATCTATGTGTCTGTCCGGCACATACCAATGCATTTAGTGCATCCACGCATACGAACATGGACAAAAGAGAAACATTATCAAGCATCATGCCTGCTGATTCTACGTATATAAAATAATAAAATAAGACAACGAAAAGGTCTATATGTTACTGAAAATAAATATGAAAAATGTATGAAGAACAAAAATAGGGGAATTGATGTACCTATATAAGAAGGGACACTCACCACCTCTTCCAATATCACTCCCTGCATCTCTGTAGGCCTCAAATTAGAGCTCACTATCTAAGATGAGAAGTAAGCTTACATACAGTGCAGCTTCTTAAATGTAATTTAGGCCTAATCTACCCAAATTTTTAGAGTTAGAATAATTAATTTGGGGGAAAGCATAACATGCCTGCTCATTTTCACCTCCAAGCCGCATGATATCATAGTTTGTGGTATCGACCGATACCTATCCGATACGACTGATGCCGATACGGTTTGAACTCATACTCTAATCAACTGTGATTACAAGATCAACCTGAAGATGTTGGCAATTATTCAAAATGAGACTATATTACCTCAGTAAAGTTTCTGATAGTCATCCCCAGGTAAGAATTCATACACTAATCAACTGAAGGCTCTAACCCAAGGATCCACATTTAATAAGCGTAATTGAAGTGGTATATATAAAACTTTAAAAATTACAAGGAAAATATTAAGTTATACTGACCTCTCGTTTTCCACCATGAGCACCATCTGCCGAATGTGGTACCATCAGAGTCTGTTTTAAATATATGATCAACTGAAACAATATCATTCATCATATAAGCTTTTTTGTTCTCTATATATCGAGAAGATTGACACATTTGACCTCTACCAAACCAACATTCTCTGTAAAATATGCATGATCCAATGGCTGAAGTCTTACAAAGTGAAAGTCTTACATCAGAGACCTTATCAAGCTACATACATCATATAGACGGTGTGTGGGCTGCATCTACCAATAGTGTTTTGACAAATATCAGAGTAATTATTGTCTTACTTCAAATCTTACTGGTAGCTACTTCCAACCCAAACCCATCTTTCCTAACCCAGCAAGCAGCCCCTCCTGTCCCCGCATGCGCCCGGTTAGCCCCTATTGCAACCACTAAACCTTCCTTCATCGGAGGCAGGAGAAAGGGCAAAAGTGGGGATGAGCCATTAATATAAGCTCCTCATTCACAAAATATCTTTGAAATAGATAAATGAAAGGTCTAATGAACCTACTAAACAGTTGAATAGATGCATAGATCCATAAAAGCATCAGCATACACTTGTACAGACACTCATACATAGACAATGTATTAACCCATATTTCGTAAACATACATATAAAGGAAAACCCATCAGCAAACTCTAATGTTTTCTTCCTATCCACCATATTCCTACAGTACTGTCACACCCTCCTTCTTAACCACCATCCCATAATTCACCTTCACGGTCAAACAATCCTAGCAAAAGTAGGTATATGATAAAAAAAAGAAACACATCTACTACTCCATTATACGAGTCAAATCAGTGGTGCACACATGCAAAAAATTAAGTTTAACATAGAATTAATCAAGACACTAACATCTGACTTGTATGCTACATTTGACGATACAGAGAATTATGAAAACTGATTGTGAACTTACTATGTATTATTTTTTTCTAGATAATAAAGGACTTGTACCTGATTGTCCTTTTAACTCTTCAACAACTTGTAACTTTGCTTGTGTTTTCGGCAAAATATAATGTCATCCTGGGAAATAGCCACATGATAGTTATTATCGGATGGATTATGTATGAAGATTGTAAACGTTAAAGAGTTGAGAGTGATGGGGTTATGGGTATTCACTCCAACATATATGTACCTATTCTTGAAAAAACTTCTACTACAGGACAGTAATGTAACAAATTTAGTTCAAGCAATGATATACATTGTTATGGAGGGAAATTGCCTCTTTACAGGAAAAGAAGGAATTTGTACTATCAATTTTACTTAAATAGTTACTCGTGGTTAAGAAATGAGATATTGAATACAGTATGGACAATAAGTTCAAATACAAGAAAAAAAAATCATACTAACCTTATTTTAGCCTAAACACAAACCCAACCAAAACCTTGATGTGCCCTATTGAAATCGAAGTAAAGAAAAAGAGGTAAGAAATGCACTTTAAATAGTAGATGACAAGCAAAAAATTAACTAAAAGGGCCCAATTCAAACAATATTTAATTAACATAGTAGTGCTGCTAGCACATCTACCCGGCATTTGTTTCTCTCCAAATTGACAGTAGCGAGTAATAGACATTTGCTACACTTACCTACTTACCTTATTGTATTTTTAGCTAGTGGAACAATCCAACTTAGAGTTCTCTCCGTCTCAGTCATCTGAGAGATGGTATACTGTAGAAATGTAAATTATGAAACGGTCAGGCTTAAGCATGTTAGTTAAAAGAAACCAACATTATTGCAAACACAAGGAAATATTGAAAAAAAATTTCAAATTTTAATAAGGTGATAAGAATTAAAATGTGTAAAACTGTTGTTGTAAAGTTATATTTTCTATTCACATACTTGGCATATCCATCAATATGATACAATTAACTTATATAGCAACCATCAATTTTGTTTCAAATTGGATACAAGCATGATGACCACGAGTATCATAGAAGCTTTATCCACTCAAGTTGACCTCAAATGTCACAAAATTCTACTAACACTTGGCATGACAAACTTAATGTCCTCAAATGATGACCACGAATATCATAAGGATATAAATTCATTTTTTTGTATCATGTAAAATTTCAAAATAACATTTTAGACATTGTGTTCTCAAATGCTCCTAGCAAATATTATGAGCTGCTACTTCTTCTTCTTCATATGCATACTCCGGAATTCCATCTATATTGAGAAATAAGTCTTAGCATGAGGAGATCTATATGGTTACATAACAAAAATATAGTTTTATTACATAAAATAATTAGCCAGTACTATCATCATTTCAAATTGGTACTTGGTAGCATTATTTTCTCACTACATATATGCAACTAAAGTTCCTAAGAACTCAAAGTAGACCCAACTCTCTTCCTCTTCACAATTTTTTCTTCATCCTTTTCCACTAATAAATAATATCATAGTATTGATGTTTGCTACAATTTTCCAATATTGTTGATTCTCTAGTATTCAGTTACTTTCTTCTCTTTTTAGTCATAAGTTGGTTCTTTATTATCAAATTGAGGCTCTTTGTATCTATGTTAGTTCCTTGTCATGTATTTTTGTTTGAAGTTGGTATAGATATTCAACTTATGTTAAGTTGTTTCATAATTGTTGTTGCTACATAGCTGTCATATATATTATATTATATCTATAGGTTGTTATCCAAATGTATTCCTATTAATTAGAATTAAGCATTATTTTCTTTTTTGGAAAAAGTACCAAATAGTCTGAGTTATCAGCGTGTAATCCGGTTACTAATTCCAGGATCTAAGAAGACGTACCGAGTAGTCCAAGTATCGGCGAGTAATACGATTGCTCATTCCAGGGGACCGAGCTGGTAGTCCAAGTATCGGTGAGTAAGATCTAAGAATGTACTTATGTTTGGTTTTCGAATGTGTTTATATTTTGATTTGTCAAAAGCTTAAAAATAACTCATCAGGAGTTTCCCCTATATCCTTAGTGTGATCGATAAGCCTAAAAAATTCCAAGAAACATATTTGCACCAAATTTACATGGCTACTTATATAAAGTAAAACTAGCAGTTAAGTGCATACGACAGACGTCATATTAGAACATGATCTATGTGCATATGTTTACAATTCGTAAATCCTATAGTTCACTTCAGAGCATGTAGAACCTGAAGCTAATGCCAATGGCTAATGCTGACATCTTCCTTAATTCAAATCTAGAGTAACTAGTATCGAGCTGTTCAGGTTTATAATATTTAAAGTTTTACATAATTATAATTGATAATGTTTTTACTATGGTTTTCCAAGGTGCACACGAGAAACACGACACATGTGAGTCATAGTTGGCAATTAACACATCTGTTTAGCAATCCATGTATAAAATCAACTAATGTAAGTTCAGAAAGATTTTCTTTTTCTTCTTTTCAAATGGAAACATTTTAATGTCATTAGCTTACTGGACTTAAAGAAAATATAAAAGAATTTTCGTTTGGACATTAATAAGTATTTGCTTTCCAAAAATATCTAGTCTGAACTTCTCAGAATCCCATCTTATTGAAAATTCATAATTACCCTTTCATTCTCAACATGTAGGTTGCGTATATATTGTTCTCGTGGCACGTTCATTCAAAGGGAATAGGGACCTGAAAATATATTAAAATCAACATTATGCTCGAGTATAACAAATGTGGAAAGCAAGAAAAGAAATCTAATTCATCTAGACCTCCAATCTTTAAACAGTGTAAGATTTGCAGTATATGTGGATACATCCTTTGAACTGAAATTTAATTTTGCAGTATATGTGGATACATCCTTCATCCATAACCATATCCATAACTCGTAGTGTCCTGTAGCTAATCCTTCATAATAACTGATAAAATAAATCTGTCTAAATTATTAAATTAGGTGTTGCACGTTAGATTAAACAAGGAAACATATACATAAGTCAAAAAATAAGGAAGATACCTCCCAATGGCTCCAATTAGACACATGAAAAAAAGACCAGCAAAAAGTGCTAGGATAAGTTTGCCAAGTTTCCTCTCCAAAGTACTTCTTTTAGAAGGAACGTTCATAGAATTTATCATAACCTGCAGTAATGGTGAAAGAAATAACAAGAAACAAGGAAAGAAATGTCAGTAGAAAGAAAGAATGACATCTGGAGTCCTTCACAATGAGATTGTAATTAGATTAAATTATCCATAATAAACAATGCATAGAAGAACATTGCAGCAATAGTTTTCTTTGTTATTGCGAGTATCAAACTAATTCTGCATTTCATGATTCTTATTCCAGTATGGAACATTTACAATATCCAGGTTAAAGATCAGCTCAATATTGGGTATTCATATCTGACAAAAATATATTGCTTGCCTATGTATTTAATTCTTGAATACTTCCAACTTCTTTTTAAATCCCAAGAACTATGAATATCTAGAAACTACTTAAACCTCTGAAATTCGTGTACAAGGGGAAGGAAAAATATCATGAGCTCTGACTGGGCTAAAGAGGATGATAAGTTCATAATTGGAAATAAGCCTCATTGCACCGTAAAAATGTTACTTTCTTGAGGACCAACTCTGAGTTTAAGGTTATAACAATTTTACAGCACCTTTTGATCAAAAACCTCTTGCATAATGGCATTTACCACACTCTTTCCTTGTAAATTCTGTCCAAAGACTTAACTAATTGTCTTTCCATTTATATCATCAACAGGTACGTACTCCTTGAAGCACATAATTTGTAAACAGACTGCTGATTCGTGTCTTAGACATTTGGACTAGCAACTCAGCCAGTTATCCACTTTTGCAGCACATATACGGTTTAGCCACCTAGTCTACTTCTAGCTTGCTTCACAAGCCCCATTACCTTATATTTATGTGCTATGAAAACTAGAGGTCAACACTATGTCATTAGTTGTTAATATAGAAGAAATATGGGACAAATTATTAATTCATAGCAGCAACCTTCGTCTATCAATTTGTGTGGCAATATCCAACACGTCCGACATGATGCAACATAAATACTAACAGGAAATTTGAAGTGTCCGTGCTTCCTAGGCTCAAGATATACTAGTTGTATACATCCTAATATTTCCCATAACCGAATAATTAGTTGAATCTTCTATGTTATTGAATGGTTCGATACAAAAAGCATATGGTCAATTCACATGCATAGCAATAACAAAAGCATATAATCAATTCACCAAATTTTTATGCAAGAATTTTTTAAATTTATTCTAAATTGGTGCAATTCCTGATTCAAATAAACCCTAAATTTAAAAAAAATAAAAAATTAGGGCATGTTGAATAAACCAAAATATGGAGCATACTGAGATCCCAAACTTGGAACTTGATATTGTTGTACTGTACCGTCTCCACATTGAACTCGATCGTAGAATAACAACCAAAGAAATCACAATTAATAAAAAAAATAATGGATTTGTAAAGGAATCAAGACCCTACATGGAAGTATGGACACCATTCGTCGTTGGATGCTCGTACTCGTAGCCGCATTCTTCCGTGTGCTTGAAGTAGACGGAATCCCACACGACGATCCGCTCGATCACTACGGCAATCCCCGACAATTGAATGGAAGAGTGGTCGAGAATGGATGGCTGGGATCGGTGAGGCACGGAAGAGTTGTGTCGTAGGGGTCGAAGAGGAACCTCGAGAGGAAGATTAGGGCAATGACGAGGAGCCGAGAGAGGATGGCCAGCCGGAGCATCGACCCTCACCATTTGCGTGTCGGATCTAGATGGAGATTTCGGATTTGCTATTCGACGATATAAGATTGAGAGAGGGGGAGAGAGAGAGAGGAATTTAGGGGGAGAGTTTGAGAGAGAGAGAGGAGGGGGGAATTTGGGGCGGGGGCGCTCGAGTAAATGAAGGGAAAGGTCTTGTGAGAGAGGGAAAGACGAAAATGAGTGCGGGAAGTTTTTTCAATTTTGTATAATTCGTAATGGTTTTTTAGCATTACAAAAATTATAAAAATAATAAAAATAATAAAAATATAAGATAAACTTTTAGTAACTATTTGGCTATAGTGAATAATGGAGGGAAAGTGACATATTAGAGAGAAAGTGAAATAAAATATCCTATATTTTTTTGCCAAAACGTCGGTAATTTTTTGGAGTTTTTCACTAAACGTCGATAATTCCTCGACACTTAAAAACAAATGTCATTATTTGGCAACGTTTATTAAAGAAGAAGAAGAAGAAAACGTCGGCAAAGTCCCATATTTTTCGACATTATTGACCAAACGTTGGTAATTTCTTGGCATTTGAAAACAAACGTAGGTATTTTGAAACGTTTATAAAAGAACGTCGAAATATTATTCCTTAGCCAACGTTTCCATAAACGTCGAAAAAAACGTTGGGAAAGACCTATTTTCTTGTAGTGTATCCTCTCAGGCCTCCTCCTCGTCCTCTGTAATATTTTCAACAGGTCTAGTCAGGACAGGAGCGAGCATAATACATCTCAACAGTTTATAGCAGGTTAGAAAATATAATCATACAATAAAGTAAGATATAGATACTGAAGAAATGTAGTATGTAAACAGAAAGAGAGAACTGTAATATAAATATCTACTATAAGTAAAGAGCTACCAGTGACTAGTGATTTAGAGCACAAAGTCGACATGTGAACGGCTTGATTTGTACATGGCTATACTAAAGAGGCGTACATGGCTATTCTACTTTAGAATTATTCACATGGCTATTTATAGTCCCCCGTACCCCCAATTAATACACAAGAATCCAACCAGGTTATGTTATGATTCTATGTAACAGCCCCCGAAGGGTGGTAAGCCCCCAAAGGGTGGTAAGCCCCCAAAGGGTGATAAGCCCCCAAAGGGTGGTAAGCCCCCAAAGGATGATAAGCCCCCGAAGGGTAGTACATAGTAGTCCCATAAATGGGGATTCTGGGAAATCCAATAAATGGGATAAGGATTCAAAGAAGACTCTGTGATCATATGAGTATATGTTCTAAGTGATCAAAGAACCAAAGAAGCATAGTGATACGCCATGTAAGTGAAATGCACAGAACATAGAGTACCACGATGCTCCCTGAAGCTTCGATATGGGAAGTATCTTTGTGTACCCAGTGGAGATATCATACAGGAGATCATGGCAGAAGCTCACAGTTCTCAATATTCCATCCATCCCGATGGTACGAAGATGTACCGTGATATCCGTCAGCACTTTTGGTGGAATGGCATGAAGAGGGAGATAGCCAGGTTTGTCTCTCGATGTTTGGTTTGCCAACAAGTTAAGGCTGAACATCAGAGACCAGCTGGACTACTTCAACCATTGCCAATTCCAGAGTGGAAATGGGAGCATATAAACATAGATTTTGTGACTAGATTGCCTAGATCCCCGGCTGGCAGAGACGCTATTTGGGTTGTCATAGACAGGCTCACAAAGGTGGCTCACTTTCTTCCGTTCAGAGTTGGTCAGTCGACGGCTCAGCTAGCGGAGATGTATCTTCGACAGAATGTCAGATTGTACGGTGTACCAGTCAGTATTACCTCGGACCGAGATTCAAGGTTTACGTCGCACTTTTGGCACAACTTACAAGAAAGTTTGGGGACTCGCCTCTAGTTTAGCTCAGCATATCACCCACAAACAGATGGCCAGTCAGAACGCACGATCCAGACTCTCGAAGTTATGTTGAGATCTTGTACACTCGACTTCGGTGGTTCATGGGAAGATCACCTGCACCTGGTAGAGTTCTCGTACAATAACAGTTTCCAAACTAGTATCCAGATGGCACCGTTCGAGGCACTGTATGGTAGGAAGTGCCGATCCCCGCTAGCATGGGATGATGTCGGAGAGAGACAGATGCTCGATCCAGAAATGATTACTCAGACCGTTGAGGTGGTCAGGAGAGTCAGAGATTATCTTCGAAGATCTCCAGCATCATTGGGCCGATTCTCATCGACGCCCTCTTGATTTTTCTGTCGACGACCATGTATTCCTGAGGATTTTGTCTAATCGTGGCGTCATTTGTTTCGACGTGCGGGGAAAGCTTAGTCATAGGTATATAGGGCCATTTGACATTCTGGAGCGAGTAGGAGATGTATCATATCGTCTCGCTCTTCTACCATCGCTACGTGAGGTGCATGACGTATTCCATCTATACCAACTGCGATGGTATATCCCGGACCCGAGCCACATCCTGGATTATTCGGAATTGGTTGTTGGTACCAACCTTTCGTATGAGGAGAGGCCCGTGTCTATATTAGACCGAAAAGAGAAGACACTCAAGAACAAGACTATCAAGTTAGTCCGAGTTGCTTGGGGTCATCACTCTTTGGGTGAGTCAACGTGGGAGCGTGAGGATGATATTCGATCGTGATATCCCGACCTGTTTGACTCATGAGGTATAATATCTTTCTTATGCCTTACACTTGGAATCCTTGCTTGCATATTTGATTGCTTGATTGATTGCTTAGCTGTAGATTTAATCTGATAGTATAACTTGTCCCGACACCTCTAGCCTCTTTAATTAAATTTCGATGACGGAATTCTTTTAAGGTGGGTAGAGTTCTCACCCTCAAAATCTGTGTTACGTATTTTCGTATAGGTGTACATATTTCTGGTCCGTATTTTTATTAGTCATGGTTAGCTAGTCATGATTTTATTTTTAGCATGTTGCATTGGCATGGTTATTTTGGCATTTCATTGGTTATGGCTTAGCTTGGTTCGGTTTAGCTTGGTTTGGTTTGTTTTTGGGTTCATCATGAACCAAAAAAAAACCCCTACCTACTACCACCATCATCATTTAAAACCCAACCCCCTTTCTCTCTCATCTTTACTCTTCATTTATTTCTTCATCTTCTTCCTCTTAACTTCTCCACCTACCAAGAGAAGCTTAGGCAAGTGCAACTTGCTTCATGGAGAAACTCCATTTTTGTTGTTATATTGTCTTCCTCGCGAGATTCTAAGATACTTTAGAACTTGGCATTTTACATTTTGATGGATATTTTCTTGTAGATCAAAGTTTATATTATTTTCAATTTTCTTGTGTTTTGATCTATTAAACTTGATTATTTTCATGCTTTGATTGTTCCATGTTGTAGAGAATTCAATTTTATCCAAAATAGACCTTTGAAAAGTTAGATTTCGACTTGTTTTGAGGAAGTTATGGCCAAAAGTATTTTTGGCCATTTCTATATTCATCTGTCCTGATTTTGGCAGGGACGATGAATAGTGCCGCATGAATAGTACCATAGCCGCATGAATAGTGCCGCAGCCGCATGAGCATGAATAGTACCGTAGCCGTAAGAATAGTACCGCAGCCGCATGAGCATGAATGGTACCGCAGCCGCAGGAATGAATAGTGCCGCAGCCGCGTGAGCATAAATTGTACCGCAGCCGCATGAATAGTACCGCAGCCGCATGAATAGTGCCGCAGTCGCATGAGCATGAATAGTACCGTAGCCGCATGAATGAATAGTGTCGCAGCCGCATAAGCATGAATAGTACCGTAGCCGTATGAATAGTGCCGCAGCCGCATAAGTATGAATAGTACCACAGCCGCATGAATAGTGCCATAGCTGTATGAGCATGAATAGTACCGCAGCCGCATGAGCATAAATAGTATCAGCCGCATGAATAGTGCCGCAGCCGCATGAGCATGAATAGTACCGCAACCGCATGAATGAATAGTGTCGTAGCCGTATGAGCATGAATAGTGCCGTAGCCACAGGAATGAATAGTACCGTATGAATAGTGCCGCAGCCGTATGAGCGTGAATAGTGCCGCATGGAATGAATAGTGCCGCAGAAAGCCGCATAGGGCCTGTTTTGGCTATTTTTGGCTGTTTTAAGTCCTATTTGGCTGAATTGTGGCCAGAATTTCTCCCAACTCCCAACATGAAAGTGGTAGATCTTTTCTTTGGCTTCAAGAGCATGTTATTAGCTATTTTATGCAAGTTTTTTCATTTATTATAATGTAAGGATAGAACATGATAGTGGTCCGTCGTGGCGCACTCTTGACAAGTAAACATGGCATGTAATTTGGAACGCCGTTGGGACGGCTATCTCGACATGCTAGTAATCCTCCTTTTGATACCGTAGACGATTGTGCTTGTACAAATAAATCTGTCTTGTCTTACATCATGTCTAGGACAGGGACCCCTGAATACCACGGTCAGGGGTACCTACTGAATTCAACTAAGGCTAATAACTAGAATAATCTAGTAGTCATGAAGAGATTTTCCAGCTACAGGCAATTCCGTTATCTGGGCGCTCAAGTGGACTTGTAGCCTACCGACGAGTAGGGCACATTTCCAGCACACAGTCACGTGTTATATTTTTCATAAATGGACATTCGACCTGGATAACCGGATGGTCTGCAGGGCTTGTGGCTGTTGGGATAATCTCATTGCATCTTGCTAGTAACTAGGCCAGTGATAACCCTAGTTAGTTAAAAGTATCAAGCCGTACTCTTAATTGGTCGTGATTGATTGGATAGAGTTTATTCCAGCTTCGTCTTATCCTGATCCTGTGCAAGATTATGACATTACATGATTATTGATGCTTGCCTTAACAATAACGATCGGGGGTCCAGTTCTGTTCAGGCGAAGGGTTACAACCCCGGTCCTTGTTTGGTTTAAGGGTTGTAACCTGGCTCCCGGAGCAGTTCTGTGTCCTCTCTTCGTTTATTGTCTTATTTCAACCCCATGCCATGTTCGTCATATTTTACCTTACCTTAATACCATGATTATTTATACTGGCCTTAGCAATAAAAATCAGGGGTCCAGTTCTATTCAGGCGAAGGGTTACAACCCCGATCCTTGTTTGGTTTAAGGGTTGTAACCTGGCTCCTGGAGCAGTTCTGTGTCCTCTCTTCGTTTATTGTCTTGTTACCTTATCAATAGTAATTGAGGCGGGTTTCTATTCAGGCGAAGGATTGCAATCCCGGTCCTTGTTTGGTTTAAGGGTTGCAGTCTGGCTACTTGAATGGTTTCTTCGTGCTCAATATATTATTGTTATCTCAGTTATTATCAGTATCTTTTAATTACCTTTGCTATTTAATTATGATATGCTGGTTTTAGTTCCTAAGTAAAGCCTCATTTGTGGCACTTGCTCTTTCTGGGGTCTGACCCAGCTGGTTTTGTGTAGCCAGATATCGGAGCAGCACCAGAGGATCCACCTGTCTTTCAGCCAGATGGTGACCACCAGGCGTAACCCTGGCAACGAGTGGGTTTCTTTTGTCCTCCAACTTTATTGTAAAAAAATTATTCTTTTGAGGCGTTTAGCCGGCGAGCACGTGTTAGCTCGTATTACACCTTTATTTACTGTCTGCCTACGGGCTGTAATATGATTGACAGATCCTAGGGTTGATCATGTATGACTAAACTCTTGCTAGTCTTGACATTTTGTACGACTAGCTTTATGATCATCCAATATATAATGTATGGGACGCCTTGCTATTATATATTTGGTGCTCTGACATCTTGTAACTATTATTGCTTGCTTGAGATTGAGACAATAGGCTTGTTCATGACCATAGGAGACTGTTGGCTTGTAGTTAAACCCTCATGTATCTAGACAGCCATGACCGTATAGCAAAGTGGGTTGCACTTCAATATGCGTAGTTGGCTGTGTACGCCCCCGCTCTCCAGTATTCTGGTTCTGGGGCATTACAGTGTGGGTACATGCGGCAGTTCGTTGACAAAAATGTGTATAACCACGTTGCCAATATTGAGCATGCGAAGACGTTGTAGGAGAAGCTGGAATCTTTTTACGTAAAAGAGACCGGGATAAACAAACTGTTCCTGATCCGAATGATGATGGGTCTGCGGTACAAGATGGTGCGTCCATTACGGATTACTTGAGTGAGTTTCAGGCATGGTGGACCAGCTATCCTCGATGGGAGTCAAGTTCGACGACGAGGTTCAGGGACTTTGGTTGCTATGTATATTGCCAGACTCGTGGGAGACCGTACGAGTATCTATGATCGCTTTTGCTCCGGAAGGCGTAGTCAGTCTGGAGTTTGCGAAGAGCGGGGTGCTGAATGAAGAGATACGAAAACGTTCTCAGGGCACTTCATCCATATCCTACCACTCAGAGGTGCTAGTTTCAGAGAGCCGTAGAAGAGGCAAAAGCAGGGGTCCAGGTGGTGGCAGAGATAAGATTAGAGGCAAGTCCATGGGTCGGTACGAGAACTCGAAGTTTTACCATTGTGGCAAGAAAGGCCACATCAAGCGAAACAGTTTCGTTTGGAAGAGAGAGAAGAAGGGCGACAAGAGGAAGCAAAGTGAGACCACTACAACGACGGTGTCAGCACATGGAGGCGATGTGATCATCGTAGATAATGAGGTTGTCATGAACCTCATCGGCGATGACAATTCTTAGCTAGTGGACTCAGGTGCTTCCGCGCACGTATCTCATAATAGGGCACTATTTGCCACTTACAACAGGCGACTGTGGAGTGTTAAAGATGGACAACGGAGATGTGTCAAAGGTGGTTGCCATTGGAGATATGCATTTCAGGACGAAGACGGGTACAGTTCTTGTTCTCAAAGATGTCTGTCATGTCCCTAATATCCATTTCATCCTGGTGTCGGTTGGAAGGTTGGATGACGATGGTTTCTTTAATCTCTTCGGAAATGGTCAGTGGAAGCTTTCCAGAGGTTCGATGGTAATTGCCAGAGGAAGCAAGAAGTCTGGACTCTACTATATGGAGGGGAGAACACAGGGGGCACAGGAGGTGAACGCAGTCAGTGATGCGTCTACCGAGTTGTGACACAGACGGCTCGGCCATATCAATGAGAAGGGGATGAGCTACTTAGTGAACATGAATGTGATTCTAGGGCAAAAGTATACAAAATTGGAGAAGTGCACGCACTGTTTAGCAGGAAAGCAAAATAGGGTGTCTTTCCAAAATCACCAATGTTCGAGGATGCCGGTGTTGCTCGAGTTGATTCACTCGGATGTCTGCAGTCCTATGAAGGTAAAATCTATTGGTGGTGCTTCTTATTTTGTGACGTTTATTAATGATTATTCCAGGAAGGTTTAGGTCTATGCCTTAGAGACCAAGGATAAGGTGCTGCCCACTTTCAAAGAGTTTTGGGCCTCTGTTGAAAAAAAGACGGGCAAGAAGCTACTATGTGTTCGGTTAAACAATGGCAGTGAGTACATCGGTCCCTTTGATGTTTATTACAGGGAGCAAGGGATACGACACCAGAAGACTCCGCCCAAGATACCTCAACTAAATGGTATAACGGAGCGAATGAACAGGACGCTGATGGAGAGGGTACGATGTTTGCTGTCAGAAGCAAACTTGTCGGGCATCTATTGGGGTGAGGCACTTTACACAGCTGCTTATGTCATTAATTTATCTCCTTCTTCTCCTTTGCAGGGTGATGTGTCTGATAAAGTATGGTATGACAAAGAGCCGTCATACAACCACCTACGAGTGTTTGGTTGCAAGGACTTCGTGCATGTACCGAAGGACGAGGGATCCAAGCTTGACCCGAAGATGTCACGTCCCAGAACCAGAATACTGGAAAGCGGGAGATAGACACAGCCAGCTACGTACATTGAAGTGTAATCCACGTCGCAATACGGTCACGGCTGTCTAGATGCATGCGGGTTTATCTACAAGCCATCAGTCTCTTATGGTCAAGAACAAATCTAGTGTCTCAATCTCAAGCAAGCAAATAAATGTTACAAGATGTTATATCATCAGACATACAAAGTAAGGCGTCCCAAACATTACATATTCAGATGATCTTGAAACTAGTCATATAAAATGTGAAGACTAGTAAGAGTTAAGTCAGACATGATCAACCCTAGGATTTGTCAATCATGTTACAGCCCTTAGGTAAACAGAATTTAAGTTTCAACACGAGCTAACACTTGTTCGGCGGCTAAACGCCTCAAAAGAATAATTTACAATAGAGTGGGAGAAAATAATAAGAAACCCACTCGTTGCCAGGATTACGTCTGGTGTTCACCATCTGGTTGGAAAGTGGGTAGATCCTCAGGTGCTACTCCGAAATATGGCCATACAAAATCAGCTGGGTCAGACCCTAGAAAGAGCAAGTGCCACAAGGGTGGCTCCACTTAAGAACTAAAACCAGTATATAATAAAAGAAGAACTGATAAAAGAGCATAGTTAAATAACAAGAGAGACTGAGTTAACATAAAATATTAGCTTACAGTAGGAGGAATAAGAGGTGGAATATAATTTCCATGTTAATCATGAGATAATTCATTCAAGCATGGCCAATCAAGTCCTACGGCTTGCTGTTGTTACGAAACTAGGATTATCACAAGCTTAGTTACTAATAAGATGCAATAAGATGTTCCCACAGTCACAAGCCCTGTAGACTATCCAGGTCATCCAGGAGAGGGTTACAAGAGTTACAAGAGTTATCAAGATTACTGGTGTACTTTAGTCCTTATGATTCAAGAAGTGCAACACGTGACAGTGTACTGAAAATGTGTCGTACTCGTCGGCAGGCTACAAGTCCACAGATGTGGCCGGCAGACTATCCAGGATGGACCAAGGTGGCGCCAGGGCCAGTATGCGCCAAGGCCAAGAGGCGCCATGGCCAGCATGCGCCTGGGCCAAGAGGCGCTACAGCCAGCATGCGCCAGCATGTGCCAGCATACACCACCGTGCACCAGCATGCGCCAACATGCGCCAGCACACGCAAATATATGCCAACATGCGCCAGCATGCGCCAACATCAGCATGTGCTAGTGCTAGCATGCGTCGGCACCAGCATGCGCTTGGGCCAAGAGGCGTTAGGGCCAGCATGCGCCCGGGTCATCATACGTCCGGGTCAGCATGCGCTTGGGCCAGCATGCACCAGCGCCAGCATGCTCCTACGCCAACATGCATCAGTGCCAGCATGCACCAGCATGCGCTGCTCTTTTTCTCCAACCAGCCTCTAAATGTTAATGGGAACCCATGAACTCTAAATGGTATAAATTCCTCAAATCAAGTCGGAATCTAACTTTTCATAGGTCAAAATATAGTGGAACGAGATTTCCTACAACATGAAGCAACGAGTTTTCGAAAATACCAAATTTTACTAGATCAAAACCAAGAAAAACAAGAAAAGATTAAAACTTAAATCTATCAAAATTCATCCATCAAAACCAAAAATGCCAAGTTCTAAAGAGGCTTAGAATCAAGTAAGGAAGAGAATGGAACAAATAAACTTGAGATCTATCAAGAAGCAAGTTGCACTTGCCTAGGGTTTCTTGGGTGTAGGTGGAGAGCAGTAATGGAGAAAAAGAAGAAGAAATAAATAAAAGTAATAAAGAGAGAGAGAGAGAGAGGAGAGTTGACTTATATATCAGCCCTCCTCATCTCAAACCAAAATGAACCAAACCATGCCAAGCCAAGTCATGTTAAACCAAACCAAATAAACCAATGCAAGTTTAAACCAAGATCAAGCTAAGCAAGACAAGTCTAACTACGGTCCACCTGATAATTGCTAGAAACCGTACACGTATACAGAAAATACATATAACGGAAAATGGGAGTGACAACTCTACCCACCTTAGAAGGATTTTGTCCTCAAAATTTAATCAAGAGGCTAGAGGTGTCGAAACAAGTTACACTAATACTAGCAATCTACGACTAGCAGTCAATCAAGCAATCATTCATGCAAGTAAGGAATTAAAGCATAAGGCATAAGAAAGATATCATACCTTATGAGTCAAACAGGTGTGGATATCGTGATCGAATATCATCCTCACGTTCCCAAGTTGACTCACCCAAAGAGTGATGACCCCAAGCAATACGGACTAAACTAATAGTATTGTTCTTGAGTACCTTCTCTCTTCGCTCCAATATGGATACGGGCCTTTCCTCATACGAAAGGTTGGTACCAACAACCAATTTTGAATATGGATACTGGCATGAAATCTGTTATTGTAGAAGAACTCCACCAAGTGCAGGTGATCTTCCCACGAACCACCGAAGTCTAGTGTACATGATCGCAACATATCTTCAAGAGTTTGAATCGTATGCTCAGACTGACCATCTGTCTACGGATGATAAGCTGAACTAAACTTGAGACGAGTTCCCAAACTCTTTTGAAGACTCCGCCAAAAGTGCAACGTAAACCTTGAATCTCTGTCGGATACGATACTGACTGGCACTCCATGAAATCTGACTATCTGCCTAAGATATATCTTTGCTAACTGATCCGTCGACTAACCAATTCTAAAAGAAAAAAATAAGCTACCTTGGTAAGTTGGTCAACTATAACCCATATAGCATTTCTCTCAACTAGAGATTTAGGTAATCCAGTTACAAAATCCATGGTAATGTGCTCCCATTTCTATTCTGGGATTGGTAAAGGTTGAAGATGTCCAGCTGGTCTCTAATATTTAGTCTTAAATTGTTGGCAAATTAAACAACGAGAGACAAACTGAACTATTATCCTCTTCATGCCATTCCACAAGAAATGTTGACGGATATCACGATACATCTTCGTACCACCGGGATGAATTAAATACTGTGAATTGTGAGCCTCTGCCATGATCTCTTGTCTGATGTCACCACTGGGTACACAAAGATGCCTTCCATGTGAGAGCGTGCCATCTTCGTGAATAAATAACTCTGCTCTTCGTCCTGCTTCATATTCTGCCCTAACCCACTGAAGCTTAGAATCTATTGATTGAGCTATCTTGATCCTCTCAACTATACTGGGCTGAACTTGCATACTAGCCACCAATGTCACATTGGTAGGAAGAACAATCTCTATACCCATCTTCTGAAGATCTGCTAATAACTCTAGCTGTGCTGTTAGAAAATAAGCTCCGGCTCTTCTACTCAATGCATGTGCAACTACGTTGGCCTTTCCAGGATGATACTGCAGGTTGATGTCGTAATCCACTAGTAACTCTAGCCATCTTCTCTGACGCATATTAAGATCCTTCTGGGTAAACACATGCTTAAGACTCTTGTGGTCGGTAAAAATCTCTACCCGATCTCCATACAAGTAATGCCTCCAAAGCTTAAGTGCAAAAACCATCGCTACTAACTCCAAGTCATGGGTTGGATAATTTCTCTTATGATTACGAAGCTGACGTGATGCATAAGCTACTACCTTGCCACTACAAAAATACTGTTAATTACTGACGGACGTTAGCGACGGCAGTAAATCCGTCGCTAATTAGCGACGTACTGGTGACTGACTTGTGACGGATAATTTACGTAAAAAATAATTCAATTAGACTTCACTGAATCCGTCGCTAGTTTTCTTCCGACGCCTCAGCGACGGACTTTTTCGTCTCTGAGCTTCGGTAAAAGTATCCCCCCATACTCATTTTAAAAATGTTCCCAAAATTTTAATTTCCCCCCAACTTCCCTCCTTCCGCTCCTTCGACTCCCTCGCTTCTCTCCGGCGACCCCCATCTCCGCCCCTCTCTCCGACCCCCATCTCCGCCCCCATCTCCGACCCCTCTCCGGCGACTCCATCCCCCTTTGTCCCCCTCCGCCCCCCTCCGCCCCTCTCTCAGACCCCCTCCTCGACCCCCTCTCCGCCCTCCTCCCTGTGCCCCCTCTCCTCCCTCGCTCTGCCCCCATCTTCGCCCTCCTCAACCCCCTCTACCCCCCTTCTGCCCCCTTTTCCCTCTTCGCCCCCCTCCCACCTATACCCCACTTTTCCTCCCTCGCCGCCCCCTCCTCTGCCCCCCTCCGTCCGCCCCCCTCCTCGGCTCCTCTTCGACGACAGGGCAACCCCCACTCCTCACGTAATGACCTAATTTTTTTTCTCTAATAATTTTTGTTGACACAGACATGATATGCTTCCCGGATACAAAAATTATGACACAATATAGTAGCTAGGGTTTTGGATACGAACACGAATATGGACACAGACACAATGTAGTAGCTAGAGTTTTTGGTATTCGTAAATTATTCAAAATCGTTAAGGCCGATACTAACCCGATTTCGATAGCTAACCCAAAATTCGTTAATATAGTAGCTAGGGTTTTTGAATCTGATTTCGATAAGGCTGATACTAACCTGATTTCGATATTCCCGATTTTGATATCGATACACATAGGAATGGTATAATACCAGTTTCGATATCCGATATTCGATTATGATATAAGGATATCCAATTCCAATTCGATAGGCCTATACTATTCTGATAGGCCGATACTAACCCGATACGGACATTAAGATATTGAATCCAATTTCGATAAGGCCGATACTATTCTGATTTTGACAATACCGATTTTGATATTGGTACTCCTATGAATGGTCTGATACCGATTTCAATATCGATACTCATAGGACTGGTCGATATTACCGACTTCGATATCGATACTCATAGAAATGGTGTGGACACGGATACGGACATAGACACAATGTAGTAGCTAGGGTTTTTCATATTCGTAAATTATTCGAAATTTATTAAGGCCGATACTAACCCGATTTCGATAGCTAACCCAAAATTCGTTAATATATTAGCTAGGGTTTTTGAATCCGATTTCGATAAGGCTGATACTAACCCGATTTCGATATCGATACTCATAGGAATGGTATAATACTAGTTTCGATATCCGATATACGATTATGATATAAGGATATCCAATTCCAATTCAATAGTAGCTAGGGTTTTGGACACGGACACGAAAATTATGACACAATATAGTAGCTAGGGTTTTGGACACGGACACGGATACGGACACAATATAGTAGCTAGGGTTTTTGGTATTCGTAAATTATTCGAAATTCGTTAAGGCCGATACTAACCCGATTTCGATAGCTAACCCAAAATTCGTTAATGTAGTAGCTAGGGTTTTTGAATTCGATTTCGATAAGGCTGATACTAACCCGATTTCGATATTTACTGATTTCGATATCGATACTCATAAGAATGGTATGATACCAGTTTCGATATCCAATATTCGATTATGATATAAGGATATCCAATTCCAATTCGATAGGCCGATACTATTTCGATAGGCCGATACTAACCCGATACGGACATTAAGATATTGAATCCGATTTTGATAAGGCCGATACTATTCCGATTTTGATATTACCGATTTCGATATTGATACTCCTATAAATAGTCTGATACCGATTTCAATATCGATACTCATAGGAATGGTCGATATTACCGACTTCGATATCGATACTCATAGAAATGGTGTAGACACGGACACGGACACAATGTAGTAGCTAGGGTTTTGGTATTCGTAAATTATTCGAAATTCGTTAAGGCCGATACTAACCCGATTTTGATAGCTAACCTGAAATTCATTAATGTAGTAGCTAGGGTTTTTGAATCCGATTTCGATAAGGCTGATACTAACCCGATTTCGATATTACCGATTTCGATATCGATACTCATAGGAATGGTATGATACTAGTTTCGATATTCGATATTCGATTATGATATAAGGATATCCAATTCCAATTCGATAGGCCGATACTATTCTGATAGAACGATACTAACCCGATACGTACATTAAGATATTGAATCTGATTTCGATAAGGCCGATACTATTCCAATTTTGATATTACCGATTTCGATATTGATACTCCCATGAATGGTCTGATACTGATTTTAATATCGATACTCATAGGAATGGTCGATATTACCGACTTCGATATCGATACTCATAGAAATGGTGTAGATACGGACACGGATACGGACACGGACATAATGTAGTAGCTAGAATTTTTGGTATTCGTAAATTATTCGAAATTCGTTAAGGCCAATACTAACCCAATTTCGATAGCTAACCCAAAATTCGTTAATGTAGTAGCTAGGGTTTTTGAATCTGATTTCGATAAGGCTGATACTAACCCGATTTCGATATTACCAATTTTGATATCGATACTCGTAGGAATGGTATGATACCAGTTTTGATATCCGATATTCGATTTTGATATTACCTATTAGATTTGCATTGATTATTTGTATCAACACACCTTTATTTAATTTCTATTAGATTTGCATTGATTATTTGTATCATCACATCATTTTTTTATTTCTTTCAGAGTTACATATGGAGGGACGAGGTCGTCCACGTCGACTTCGAGGATCTGGGTCGACCCGTCCTCCTACTTCTGCTCCTCCTAGAACTCCGGTTGCAGATCGCAGAGGAGTTAACGAGTATGATTTGGTTGATGAGGAGGATGGCTTATCTCTGCCGTTCACACATTCTCCAATCGGCGGAGCTGGCCATGATATTCCTTCAACATCTACTCCTACCAGTGCTGGTGCCCCATCTTCTATGCCGGAGACTACACCTGTCGCTCCTACTACGACGAACCCATATCCTAGTCTTTTGGTCGACCATGGAGTGTACATACGTCGACCAGGATTTGCAGACCCTCCTATCCTGCCAGAGCGGCCAGCCAATATCATTCGTAAAGAGCTGTGGGCCGATGGAACGACGTAAGTATACTAGTGTTAGTAGACACATTTATTCATACTCTATTTATTATCTAATCGTATATTATTTTGTTTATTCCAGGTTCTTTCCGGTCCAGGCTGGTAGAGATTTGGGGGAGTTGATGCGTCGACAATTCTATGGTCCCTATCTGAACTTCGGGGACATCCCAGTTGATAGACGATTCATCTGGCTCGAGATGCTTGAGGTATGTCTAAATAATATCATCTTTATTTATAATATTTCTTAAATATTTACTCATTTGTTTTTATTTGTCATTATTTGCAGAAGTCGTACTGGTGGCCGGTGCATAGAGATCAGGCAATCCGGAAGTGCTACAAGTCCGTTGTCAGTAAGAGGTTGAAGGATATGGTCAACGACCAGAAGGCGTTGGCTATACTAAATAGCGCTCTTCGCAAGGAGTGGTTGAAGGTGGAATTCTGGGAGGAGATGAAGAAGAAGATGGACATGCCGGCCTATAAGGCCAAATGTGAGAAGGCAAAGGCTGCCCATGCTAAGGGTGGTCACTACACGGGTGGATCTATCCCAATTACAGAGCATTATCGACGGCTGGTGAGTATTCTTATTTGTTATTTCTTTAATTGTTTAAGTTTAATGTTTAATTATAAATTGATGTTTAATTATTACAGTGCAAGGAGGTTGCCAAGGCAGGTGGAGATCCGAACGTCGTGGACTTCCCTAAAGTTTTTGAGCGTACCCATAAGCGAAAGAAGGATGGGAAGCTCGTAGATGATCGGGCGACCAAAGCCTATGTAAATTTTTCGAGTCCTATATCTAATTACATTATTTCTTCGTCTTTACGTACTTAACTATATTTACTTTAGCGAAATAGTTAGTCTGAACTCTAATATAAATATTGACTCTAAATCATAACCCTAAGTAGCATTATAAATCAAAGAATAGTTTAAGAGACGTATGAGAACGTAACCATAACAATACTTACATCGAAAATAAAATACCAATATTAACTCTAAATCTATTCACCTATATAAATATAGGAGACTTATGAGACTTTAGAGATTCGAGTCGGTGAGGAAGGGACTGCCGAGGGCAGAGCTGGGACTTGTCAGTCACCGTCGCCGGCTGTAAGGAACGACTTGTGGATACAAGCCGTAGGTAGAGGGAAAGGGGACAGGGTGTAAGGTACCGGATCGTTGGCATCCCAACCGTCCATTTATTCCAGAGCTCCTCTATCTCCACCACCACCACCTCCACAGACCGACGATACTGTCGACGCCTATACCTTACGATAGATTACACAAATTCTGGTGGCCCTCCAGGGTCATGTGGGATAGATGAGTGGAGCTCTGATCATAGCAGGTCTGATGCCTTCCCCTACTGTACCGACTCCAGCTTCGACCACAGCGCCTACTGTACCAGCTCCAGCTTCGACCACAGTGCCTCCGCCAACGACTGCTCCTCCGACCATAGTGCCTCTTTTCGTGCCGCACACTCTTCCAGACGACGTTCCTGCCGAGGACGTACAGCGGATCCTCTCTTTGGTCCTAGGATAGTTATATTCATGCGGACGGTCGGTTATGCCTTCGCCACCTCCTCTACCTCCACCACCATCAGTTTGAGATTTGTTTATTTTTTTCATTGTATTTGATGATGAGTTGTATTTGATGATGAGTTTATGTATGTACTATTGCGACTGTTAGACGTGTTTTTATCATTTGACTGTTTGAAGTGTTTGTATATGTACTATATTTGACTGGTGAACACATTTGATTGTTGGATGTGTTTGATTGAGATGCTTGGGTTTATTTTGTATATATTGGGGTTATAGAGTTTATGTATGACTGTTAGACATATTTGGGGTTATAGAGTTTATGTATTTTGGAATGACTGTTGGACATATTTGACTTTTGGAATGAGTTTATGTATGTATTTCTAGGTTTGAGCAAAGCTGGAACAATTTAATGTGGTATAAATAAAATAATTAGCGACTAACCAGCGACGGATTAGCGACGTTATTCTGGAAAATTTGCAGGATAGCGACTTACCAGCGGCGGCTTAGCGACGAAATCTTGGAAATATTTTCAGGTTAGCGACGGGTTAGCGACGGAAATATCAGTCGCTGAGCTTATGTCTGACATCAAAACCGTATCAGACGAGTCAGCGACGAAAATTTCCGTCGTTGAGCTTCTGAAAAATTTGATATTTTGGCTCACTAGAAAATGTCGCTACTCCGTCGCTAATATGTCGCTGTGGTTGCCGACGTTTTGAATTCGTTGCTAATCCGTCGCTATATTTGCGTCGGTATTTCCGTCGGTAATTCGTCACTATAGTGACGGATTACCGACGTATTTTCTATAGCGATGTTATGTTTATCGACGTCATTTATCCGTCGGTAATATAATTTAGCGACGGAATATACGTATTTAGCGATGGATTATTTTGTCACTAAATACCAATATTTTAGTAGTGCATGCTGCATCAAGACGCATCCTAATCCTCTGCCTGAAGTATCACAATAAACTAAAAATCCTCCAGTTTCATCTGGAAGCGTGATAATGGGTGTTGTCATCAATCCTTGTTTCAACTTCTCGAATGAACTCTGACACTCTACTATCCAAGCAAACTGCACATCCTTGCGGGTCAACTGCGTCAATGGTGCTGAAATCCGAGCGAAATTTGATACAAATCGTCGGTAATTGCCGGCCAACCTTAGAAAATTGTGAACTTCTGCAATGGTACTGGGTACTAGCCATGTCTCTATAGCCACTATCTTTTGGGGGTCTACTTTCACACCACATTTGGTGATGATATGACCTAAGTACGAAATGCGATCAAGCCACTGAACTTTGCATACAACTGGTGCTCTTTGAGAATCTAAAGGACTATTCGGAGATACTACTCATGCTCTGCTTCATTCTTGCTATAGACCAAGATATCGTCTATAAACACTATCACAAACTGATCCAGGTAAGGCATGAATATGTGATTCATGAGATCCATGAATACTGCTGGCGTATTGGTCGCTCCGAATGGCATAACGAGAAACTTCTAATATCCATATCTAGATCTGAATGCTATCTTTGGGATGTCTTGTGCTCTGACCCTGATCTGATGGTACCCCGATCGCAAGTCAATTTTTGAGAATATGCTGCTCCACTGAGTTGATCGAATAAGTCGTCTATCCTTGGTAGGGGATATCGGTTCTTGATTGTTACGGAATTCAAGGTACGATAATCAACACATAATCTTGACGTACCATCGTTCTTTTTCATAAGAAGCATCGGGGCTCCCCAAGGCGATCCATTAGCAAGAATGAATCTCTTGGTTCTGAGTTCTTCAATCATCTTGTGTAGGATCTCCAATTCTGATGGTGCCATTCTATAGACTCTCTCTGACACTAGTGCTGTCCCTGAAATCAAATCAATGGTTAACTCTATCTCTCTTTCTGGCGGTATGCCTGGAAGCTCTTCGTAAAATATGTCAGGAAATTCGTCTACTACCCTGGGAAACTGAACTGTTGCTGCTACTGCCATCCGCAAGACTGGTGGAGAAGGTTATATTTCGCCTCTGGAAAATAAAAACTCTTCTTCGCTGGGGATACCAAAAATAATCCTGCCAACACGACAATCTATTCTTGCGTATTGATCCTTCAACCAATCCATTTCTAGGACCACATCATAGTCAGCCATCGAAAATTTTATCAATCTAGTGAAAAACTCTCTACCGCTAACTATGATTCAACATAAGGAGATTCTATCTACTCCCACAAGACCATTACCAGTAAGTATAATGAGCCTTACTGATAATGACTCAGGCTCCAGTCCTATCCGTGTTACGAATCTTATAGATATAAATGAATACGATGTACCCGAATTAAATAATACTGATGTTGAAAAAGAGTTGACGAGATTGGTACCTTCCACCACCTCACCTGATGCCAAATCTTCTGCCACGGTCAGAGCCATAGCTTGACCCTATCCCCTTGGTGCTGGTCCCCTCTGCTGGTGACCTCTTTGCCTGTTCTGAATCTGAGCTTGGGCCTGAGCATATTGTTGAGCCTGAGGCGGTAACGGCCTCGGAGGCTGGTACTACTAATGCTGCTAATTTACTGGTGCTGGTGCCCTAATCGATGGATTGGTTAGGGTTGATGAAGATGAACGGGCTCTATGCGGACATGATCCAATTTTGTGATCCGGTGCCCCATAAGCCAAGCACAATCTCTGTGCCCTGTGATACTCTAAAACCACGTGCCTAGGCTTCCCATAATGAGAGCAGCCCATTGCGGAAGATTGCTTCTGTTTCTGTTGCTGAGGATACGTTGGTGTCGAGTGCTGAACTGACAAAACTGTGGTCGCCCTCCTAGGAGCTCCAATGGTTAAAGCCCTAGCTGCCGAGGCTGGTGCTGATGACTGAGATAACTGTCCATGAGGTCTCTTCCGTCCTCCAGTTCGATCTACTGTCCTCTGTGATGTATATACTTGCCTCCTAGTTGCTCTCAAAATAGCATCAAAGGTCTGGTGCTCAAACTGCTCCACTGCCAGAATGATCTCTAGGTGGAGTCCCTACTGGAATCGCTACGCTCGGTCCAATTCGGTCGCCACCAAGGTGGGAGCAAACTGATTAAGCCTCGAAAACTCGGCCGCCTATCTATCGACCGTCATTTCCATCTGCATAAGATTGTTGAATCTGGTCTGCAGATCATACCAAGCTACTGCATCAAAATACTTCGTCTGGAACTTGTCACTGAATACCGCCCATAAGACATGCATCGCCAATCCAACTGCTTGCATCGCCTACCAGCTGTGGGCTAAGTCTAGTAATTGCAGGCGCACAATGGCCACCTCTTCCTCTGGAGTCCTAGCTGCCTCCAGAATAATCTCTATATCCTGTAGCCAAGCATCGACGGCAATAGCTTCTTCACTGCCGTCAAAGAAGGGAGGGTTCAGGCGCTTGAAGTTGTTAGCCATATTGTTCCCTTGATAGCCAACTCTGCCTAAAGCATCTTGTACTGTCTGCTGTAGGGTATCGCTCCGATGATCTTGTGATGCAAGTAAGTCCAGGATGAGTCCCATCAGGGTTCTATTGTCAGGCTCTACAGGCTGGGCTGGCTGAACTAGTGGCTCTTGCTCCCAGAAGGCATGACTCGGGATGCTGCTCTTGAGTGCTAGGTTTGGTCCCCAGGTTGCGGCTGGTTCACTTGTTGCTGGTTGACTAGAGGTGCTCCACCCGACTGATCGGTAGGATCAGAAATAATACCACTGAAGAAAATGACATGAGGAACAATCACTACAACAAAAAGGTCTATTAATAACGCTCGACAAAGCGTATTGATGATGCCTGATACCTAAGCGTTAACAAAGTTCGAAATACCTTTTTTCTATGACGGTTTGGGCTAATTCTGGACTTTTTATAACGTTTATAAAACAAAATGTTATTAATATTTTAGAGCGGTGACAAACTTGTTATATTTTTTAAGTTTAATTGTTGGCAAAATCCTTGCTATAGCCCGCGCTTCAACAAAAAACTCGCCTCTCCCCCAGAACCTTCTGGTCTTCTCCTTCTCCTTATTTCTTCTCCTTCTCCTCCTTTCTTCTCCAGCAAATAGAAATAGAGATCAGATCTGACCCATAGAAACCCTAAATTTTTTTTCAAAAAAGTCCATAAATAGAGTGGATCGAGAGGAGGAGGAGGAAGAAGGAGACCAATGGCTGGCGCTGTGTTGGCGCTGTTCCTCCTCGACATCAAGCTCCTGGCCGAGAATTTTTTTTCTCTTCTTGTATGTAATCTTGGACCTCTCATTCCTTTCAAAAGCAACTAGGACATCTTGACTCTAACGACCCTTGTTTCTTACGTCAGATATTCTCGTTCAACATGATGCTTTTGACTATCATCAATACCGCTAATGTCTCCCAAATGTCTGGTAGAGCACTCAAAATCTGTAGGACTTGAAGCTCATCATCAATTACATCTTCATCGCATATAGCTATTGATAATCCCCTGAGCCTCGTTCGATGTTGTGGCACCGAGGTGTCCTCTATGTACTTTGAGTTCGATTGTGGCAGCCATCATCTTCCCAGCAGTCTTTCGTTCATACAAAGAGTGCTACTTCTCCAATGGTGTCTTTGATGTACTCTCTATGGAAACATGGTGAAACACCAAATCGTTCAAACATTAGCAGATGAATCTAATGGTCTTTCGGTCGGTCCTCTTCAAGTCATCAATAGACTTGTGTTTGTGGCTTGTAGTCATCACCCTCCAATGGACCATACAAGTCCATGTAACAGAGTAGGTCATCAATCATTGGCTTTTAAATTATACAGTTTTTTCCTGTAAGGATAATCATACATGAGTTGATCTTCTCCTTAGCCATGGTTGTACCTTCGTCCTGCCAAACCTTGAGCTTTGATAATACTTTAATGGAAATCAGAGACACACAACGGTTATTACGGACATCAGCCACCAAAATCTACGAATAAAGCGATGAACCGCGAACCTGCTACGCAAGAGCCATGCAAGATCAACGAACAATATATGGTGGCTATGGATACCCAGACAAATCCCAACTTTTATTGATCTAAAGATTATAAATACAATTTAAGTCATCTCCTTTGTCCCAGGAGACTACCCTTACAAATTCTCAAGAAGAAAAAAGTGAGATTATAAAATAAATCAAACCCCTTACAAATCTTTTGAAGAGTGATGGTTGTTTGTCATTTGGGTGTGACGATCTCCCTGACAAAGCTAGACGATGTTGGGTTTTGGCCTTTTTATTGTGAATTTTAGTCCCACATCGGCTAGGCCAAAGGAGTTGTATCTCTACATATTAGTTATGCTATTTTAGAGATGCACATGTGGTGTGGAGGTGCACATGGGTGTGCCATGTGGGGTTATTTTTCTAATGAGAAAAAAGCTAAATCAACAATTGAAAGCATTCATGTTTTTTTGCTCTTGGGAAATTTATTTCTATGGGAGCTAAGCCCCGTAGAGGCTTAGCGACTCGGACTCGGACACAGAATCGGGCTCATGGGCACATGAGGCGTAATATGGCATTTTGTTTACGTATTTTGCATTTAGTACGTCAACATCGTCGCTAGGCGCATAGTGTGCTTAAGTTGCGCTCGTTGCGCGAGCCACTTGTGCGGTCAGGCGCGCTGCCAGGTTGCGCGGCCAGCTGCGCTGCCAAGTTGCACGACCAGGTGCGCACCCAGTGGCGCAACCAGTTACGCGCATAGGTGTGCGCCCAGTTGCGCGGGTGGCGCAGGGTGCGTAGGGCGTGCAGGTGGAGTAGGTGGCACAAGTGGCTCAGTACGCGTTCAGCGCATGGTGTACAAGGTGTGCGGGGTGCATGAGGTGCGCAACTTGCTTCAGATCGTACATGTGTATGATCTGAGCGGTTACTGCACGTTCGGGGTAGTTTTTACCATGTGTCGAATGTTGTGCTAATCGGACAGTTGCTACTCGGGCCTATAAAATGTCTCTTCTCTCTCACAGGCAAATACAAAGACATATACAGAGAGTTACGAAAGTTTACAAGTATTTCTTAACACAAGTAAACAGAAGTCTTGAGAGAGAAGAGAAGTATTACACTAGTGTTGCTTTTGCACGGGAGGCCGTGAACGATCTGAGGAGTCAGAAGAGCAGTAGTGTTCCAAAGTCCTCCGACGAACTTGCTGGTTCCTGGAAGCTATTCGTGTGAGGCAAATATAGCTTTAAGCAACGGTGATCATTCACCCCAGCAGGCCATCTTCCATCTTTCGCCTATCATCTTCTTCGCTGCTGTGGATTACGAAATCTTCTTAGATTCTCGTAATATCATATGCTACTGTAACAAGATCTTCTTAGATTTTCGTTAAACTTGTGCAACCTTACTAGAAGTGTTGCGTTGGAATATTACTTTTATAATTATTTCATCTTCTCAGTTTTTTATCGAAAAATTGTGCCCCGGCATTAATAGACGACACTTGGATTAGAAATTGATTCGGCACGTAAACGGAAAGGTGAACTGGTACCAAAATAGTTTAGGATAAGAATGTCGTTCCTAAGCATTCTTTTTGTGCATAGGATGTGCCTCATCTCGGTCCCTAGGCACCATTGCAGGAAAGTCTCGGCTTCAAAAGTGTACGTGGCACTTTCCATCTTTCTTGCAACATGGAATCGAAATTTAGTTTTCTCTCACCATACTTGGTATCGACAAGAGAAGACTATTTCACATTTCAGAGTTTGATTTGCGTGTGTTTGTTATGCCTTTGTTCCCAACTAGTTGAGGATAAAGTGTAGTTTTCCTTTCCAAAAATTTTTTTCAAAATATTTTTTACTATTTATTTGATTTAAATAGTGATTTTAGAATTTTATAAATGTTTATTTAGTTAATTATTACAGTAGATGAGTTTAGCCCTGGTTAAGTTTGAAAGTACTAGACGACTAGGAATCATGGTACGGATAATGCAGTGGCGTGCTTTGACTAGTGTTTGGCCATGGTAGGGGAATGCCGAGCCATAGGAGTGTCCTAACTAGGAAAACCAGGCCAAGTTACAGCACGACCATTATAAATAAGTTTAATTAATTATTATTAGATTTATTGACTTTGTAGGAACCCGGTTGAACCAAGTTAGTCCGAACTGGGCCGAACCAAATCCAAGCCCATGTAGGCAAAGATATATATATAGGGTTATTATTATTTTATTAATGTTAATATATGAGTTCACCGAAATATATTATTGGTTTAATTACAGTATTATTAGGGTTATTATTATTATTAATGTTAATATTGTGGTTATTAAATAAATAAATTATTTATTATTAATAGTTATTATTATTTTATTCTCTAACAAAGATATATATATATATATATATATATATATATATATATATATATATATATATATATATATATATATATATATTATATATAAATATATATATATATATATATATATATATATATATATATATATATATATATATATTTTATATATATATATATATATATATATATATATATATATATATATATATATATTATATATAAATATATATATATATATATATATATATATATATATATATATATATATATATATATATATATATATATATATATATATATATATATATATGTATATATGTGTGTGTGTGTGTGTGTGTGTGTGTGTGTGTGTGAATAAATATTATATATGGGTGTTTATGTATGAATATATAAATATATATTAAATAGATATGTATGTTTATGTATATATAAATATGTATATACATGGTGTGTATGTATAGAGATATATATAAGTATATGTGCGTATATATGAATATATATAGTGTATGTATACGTATATGTGTATGTGTGTGTATATATATATATATATATATATATATATATATATATATATATATATATATATATATATATATATATATATATATATATATGTGTGTGTGTGTGTATGTTAGACTAATATGCAATAAAGAAAGAAAAATAAAAGGAAATGAATAAGAAAAACAGCAGTGGCCCAGCCCGTAGGCCGAGCCCAACCCAGCAACCCAAAGCCTATCCCAGGCTTGGCCTAACCCCCATAACAGCAGAGCCAGGCCCAAAGCTAAGAGCCCAGGCCAGCCTGCTTAACCAGCGCAAACAAATTCACATTGGCCTCAGCAAATACCTGAGCCTTAGTTCACAGCCATATATACAATCGTATATACATATACAAAGTATGGAAGATCGAGAGATCGAGAGAGCAAAACATGAAAACCCTAACCCCGAACCCACGCCGCCATCTCCATAGCATGGACGGCCACCCCGACGGCCGTGTGTCGCCGGAGGACCGCCGGACGGCCGCCGCGCACAGAAAACAGGGACAGCCGCACCAAGCAACAGCAGCAGTTGCAGCAATGAAGGCAACTTCGTGACGGAATTTCCCCTGTGATGCTCGATCATTTTACGAGCCATCTTTTCAGGTAAGACCCTGATCTATACACCTTCGTTTTCTTTCATTTAGATTAAATTTAGATGGTTTATGTTGGCCGTTAAATCGAGTTGAAATCGACGAAAAACCCGTTTCAAAAACATGACAACACCCAACCCCGACCCTAACTTTGGAAGGCAGATTTCCACAAATTCGTAGAGAAACTTAGAAATCTATTGGAATAGGGTTTTAGACTATATAACCAGGATTTCAACCCTTCTTTTAGTTTTAATTTTTGATAAAAGGACAGTAAGATAAATCGGGTTGAAAATCGGGAAAAACCCGATAAAACTGTTTTCAAAAATATAAAAATTCTCCGATACCACGTGCGTCCCGCCAAATTGGGCGACTTGGTCGCAAACCGAAAGCATCGAAAGGTGCGTAACGGCTTCGTGGTCGTGTGGGCTTTGACGGAATTCAAATTGGTCGTGTGTGCGCAACGAATTTGATGCGTATCCGTCGAAATTCACCGTATCGGCCTTTGTGCAAATTCCCCAATTACTTTGTGCACGTTTGTCAGATCGAGATGAAACTTGCACTAACAGGACCGTATCATTTTTCTAGTCCTGTATGCCAAGATTGGTCTAATTCTGAGACAGTTGAATCGGACCGCCGTTTTGTGGGCCCCACGGTCCTACTCAACGGACGATTTTGTGCACTGCCCGCCGAAATCTAACGTTGGACATACGGTTGGGTTCGTATCAGAAAACCGAACCTGTTGACATATGACAACTTTAGAGACCGTTGACTCTGGCACGCTTTTTGGTGCAAAGCGGGTCCAACGGCGGATATCATTTTTGCCCAAAATTACCGTTTTGCCCCTGTGTCCAGAATTGGGCTTAAGGACAGGCAATCCTAGCTAAGTTGAATATTCTGAGAATGTTGGTAACGTTTATTTTAGCTTTCGGAGACAGTTGTGATGACTTGGACTTTCTGACTTATTGATTGGCGATACATTGTTGGTTCTCAGTGCAACCCCCAGGCAAGTATACCTTGCCAGCTTGTACAGTATAATTTATATGCATGTTCATTATCTCGCTGCTGTTCTCTTCCTTACGTTCGTGATTGCTTTATTCCATGTCTAGTACACTCATCCTGTTATAGTTTTACTTTAAATGTTTCTAGTTGCCTGCACATTCTTGTTCTATTCTGTTATGATATTTCTATCTGTTACACTGTGTTAGTTTCATATGTTTTCCTTGATAGAGTCATCTAGTCCTACACCACGATTCCCTCGACTTGATTATAACTTGACTTGACTTAACAAGACTTGAGTAGGACTTGATTTTGACATTCTATAGATTGGGAGTACTTACCTTGACTACGGTCTATAGAATTTTATACTAGGATTGGCTACCGTCTTGGTTGTGAGTACTTGTCTTGACTACGATTGAGACACTATAGATTGTGAGTACTTGCCTTGACTACAGTCTATAGCCTTGACCTATTAGCCATTTCTAGTATGGCATGCCAGTGTCTTAGGATCCTTGTGTTTAGATCTTGTGTCTTGGTTCATCTAGTCTCGTTGGATATCCTTGATTGTTCTTTACTTCTTTTGTATATTTGTATTGTTACATGTTGGCTTGTATATTATGTATCTTGCTAGTCCTCTGAGGACCTGATAATCTCTTCAGGTTTAGCGACTACGTGGAGTTAGTTAGTAGAGCAAACTGGTAGAGGATTGCGATGCATGATACAGGTATTTGCTTATGATAATTCTTTATTATCCTCTCGTGCTTTAAATTCCATACCATGATATATTCTGCTTATTTATAGACTCATATCATTCTTGGAGTCTAATCGAACAATATGCTAATGGGCTGCAGACCATGACCCATAATTGTTCATTCTTGTTTTATTTGATTCTTGTGGATTGAGATACATTTTAGACTAGTCATGATACCATGACCTTGACAGCTTATACGTTTTGGAGTCGGGTTGGAGTCCGCTCGATACGTAGCTGGCTTGCTCACGAGCTCGCGTCCGAAAACCGGGTGCAGGTCGTGACAAGTTTTTGTGGTGGCCCATGCAGGTCAGAGCGTATCGTATCGGTTACGTAACTGTACCGGTACGAGCCTGCGAAAACTGACTAAACCCTTAGAAATCTCAATCCACTCTGCTTTAAAAATTCACTTAGAAATTTCTCTAGCGTCTTTGAAACTTCGTATTCGTTCTTGATTATTATCCATTGCCTTCTTATACCATTGATTCTCGTCCCTTCCTATTTCGAGGTGACGAATGATCGTGTTGTCTAAGATTCACTAAAAATTCTTAAACTATAGTATAGTACTGCTTGACTATTGATTGTTTGGTTGTTTATAGATATGAGGGATTATAGATGCCATATGCCTAGGTATCTGCCGGTAGAATTGTTAGCAATTAGTTAGAAGACCATAAGACTTTAGTGACCGTGTTTTGAGGAGTAGTGTGACCAAAGGTGGATAGAAGTCCTCGAGGCTTCGTAGTTGCAAAATGATTAGGAGGAGGATATAAACTATTTTTGAGGAATTAAAATTGAGGAGATTAAGGTAATAGTAGATTTTAAATTTTAAGGAATAGTCATCAATTGGAATTTCGAGGACGAAATTATTGTTAAGGTGGGTAGATTTGTAGCTTCCCTTCCCGGAAAAATTTTTCAAAATATTTTTTACTATTTATTTGATTTAAATAGTAATTTTAGAATTTTATAAATGTTTATTTAGTTAATTATTACGGTAGATGATTTAGCCCTGGTTAAGTTTGGAAGTACCAGACGACTAGGAATCATGGCACAGATAGTGCAGTGACGTGCTTTGACTAGTGTTTAGCATGGTAGGGAATGCCGAGCCATAGGAGTGTCCTAACTAGGAAAACCAGGCCAAGTTATAGCACGACTATTATAAATAAGTTTAATTAATTATTATTAGATTTATTGACTTTGCAGGAACCCGGTTGAACCAAGTTAGTCCGAACTGGGCCGAAACAAATCCAAGCCCATGTAGGCATGCAGTGAAACCCGGGACGGCCATGTAGACATTTTATGTGTGTAAAATTATTTTTTATTTATTTTTAGGACTTGACAAATACTTTCTAAATACTTACTAGTTTATTTAAATGTTGTTTTAGAATAATTGTACGAATTTCTGGAGCCAAATAAATGGTGTGTTTGATGAGTTCACAGAAATATATTATTGGTTTAATTACAGTATTATTAGGGTTATTATTATTATTAATGTTAATATTGTGGTTATTAAATAAATAAATTTTTTATTATTAATAGTTATTATTATTTTATTCTCTAACAAAGATATATATATATATATATATATATATATATATATATATATATATATATGTGTGTGTGTGTGTGTGTGTGTGTGTGTGTGTGTGTGTGTGTATGTATATGAATAAATATTATATATGGGTTTTATGTATGAATTTATAAATATATATTAAATAGATTTGTATGTTTATGTATATATAAATATGTATATACATGGTGTGTATGTATACAGATATATATATAAGTATATGTGTGTATATATGAATATATATAGTGTATGTATACGTATATTGTATGTGTGTATATATATATATATATATATATATATATATATATATATATATATATATATATATATATATATACACACACATACAATATACGTATACATACACTATATATATTCATATATACATATATATATACATATATATATATATATATATATATATATATATATATATATATATATATATATATATATATATATATATATATTGTATGTGTGTGTATATATATTGTATGTGTGTATATATATATATATATATATATATATATATATATATATATATATATATGAATATACATATATATGTATATGTTAGACTAATATGCAATAGAGAAAGAAAAAGGAAATGAATAAGAAAAATAACAGTGGCCCCGCCCGCAGGCCGAGCCCAACCCAGCAACCCAAAGCCTATCCCAGGCTTGGCCTAACCCCCATAACAGCAAAGCCAGGCCCAAAGCTAAGAGCCCAGGCCAGCCCTGCTTAACCAGCGCAAACAAATTCACATTGGCCTCAGCCAATACCCGAGCCTTAGTTCACAGCCATATATACGATCGTATATACATACATATATATATATATATATATATATATATATATATATATATATATATATATATATATATATATATATATATATATATATATATATACAAAGTATGGAAGATCGAGAGATCGAGAGAGCAAAACACGAAAACCCTAACCCCGAACCCACGCCGCCATCTCCATAGCATGGGCGGCCACCCCGGCGGCCGCATGTCGCCGGAAGACCACCGGACGGCCGCCGCGCGTGGGGAAAACAGGGACAGCCGCACCAAGCAATAGCAGCAGTTGCAACAATGATGGCAACTTCGTGACAGAATTTTCCCTGTGATGCTCAATCATTTTACGAGCCATCTCTTCAGGTAAGACCTCGATCTATACACCTTCGTTTTCCTTCATTTAGATTAAATTTAGATGGTTTATGTTGGCCGTTAAATCGAGTTGAAATTGACGAAAAAACCCGTTTCGAAAACAGGACAACACCCAACCCCGACCCTAACTTTGGAAGGCGGATTTCCACAAATTCGTAGAGAAACTTAGAAATCTATTTGAATAGGGTTTTAGACTATATAACCAGGATTTCAACCCTTCTTTTAGTTTTAATTTTTGATAAAAGGACAGTAAGATAAATAGGGTTGAAAATCGAAAAAAACCCGATAAAACTGTTTTTAAAAATATAGAAATTCTCTGATACCACGTGCGTCCCGCCAAACCGGGCGACTTGGTCGCGAATCGAAAGCATCGAAAGGTGCGTAACGGTTTCGTGGTTGCGTGGGCTTTGACGAAATTCAAATTGGTCGCGCGTGCGCGACGAATTTGATGCGTATCCGTCGAAATTTACCGTATCGGCCTTTGTGCAAATTCTCTAATTACTTTGTGTACGTTCGTCAGATCGAGACAAAACTTACGCCAACAAGACCGTATCATTTTTTTTTGGTCCTGTATGCCAAGTTTGGTCCAATTCTGAGACAGTTGAATCGGACCGCCGTTTTGCGGGCCCCACGGTCCTACTCAACGGGCAATTTTGTGCACGGCCTGCCGAAATCTAACTTTGGATATACGGTTGGGTTCGTATTGAAAACTGAACCTGTTGACATATAGTTTGATGACTTTAGAGACCGTTGACTCTGGCACACTTTTCGGTGCAAAGCGGGTCCAACGGCGGACATCGTTTTTGCCTGAAATTATCGTTTTGCCCCTGTATCCAGAATTGGACTTAAGGACAGGCAATCCTAGCTAATTTGACTATTCTGAGAATGTTGGTAACGTTTATTTCAGCTTTCGGAGACAGTTGTGATGACTTGGACTTTCTGATTTATTGATTGGCGATACATTGTTGGTTCTCCGTGCAACCCCCAGGCAAGTATACCTTGCCAGCTTGTATAGTATAATTTATATGCATGTTCATTATCTCGCTGCTGTTCTCTTTCTTACATTCGTGATTGCTTTATTCCATGTCTAGTACACTCATCCTGTTATAGTTTTACTTTACATGTTTTTAGTTGCCTGCACATTCTTATTCCATTATGTTATGATATTTTTATCTATTACACTGTGTTAGTTTCATACATTTTCCTTGATAGAGTCGTCTAGTCCTACACCACGATTCCTTCGACTTGATTATAACTTGACTTGACTTGACATGACTTTAGTAGGACTTGACTTTGACATTCTATAGATTGGGAGTACTTACCTTGACTACGGTCTATAGGATTTTATACTAGGATTGGTTACCGTCTTGGTTGTGAGTACTTGTCTTGACTACGATTGAGACACTATAGATTGTGAGTACTTGCCTTGACTGCAGTCTATAGCCTTGACCTATTAGCCATTTCTAGTATGGCATGCCAGTATCTTAGGATCCTTGTGTTTAGATCTTGTGTCTTGGTTCATCTAGTCTCGTTGGATATCCTTGATTGTTCCTTACTTCTTTTGTATATTTGTACTCTTACATGTTGGCTTGTAAATTATGTATCTTGCTAGTCCTCTGAGGACCTGATGATCTCTTCAGGTTTAGCGACTGCGTGGAGTTAGTTAGTAGAGCGGGATGGTAGAGGATTGCGATGCATGATACAGGTATTTGCTTATGGTAATTCTTTATTATCCTCTCGTGCTTTAAATTCCATACCATGATATATTCTGCTTATTTATAGACTCATATCATTCTTGGAGTCTAATCGAACAATATGCTAATGGGCTGCAGACCATGACCCATAATTGTCCATTCTTGTTTTATTTGATTCTTGTAGATTGAGATACATTTTAGACTAGTCATGATACCCATGGCCTTGACAGCTTATACGTACTCGAGTTGGGCTGGAGTCCGCTCGATACGTAGCTGGCTTGCTCACGAGCTTGCATCTGAAAACTGGGTGCGGGTCGTGACACAAAGAACCTCCTTCTCTATTGAAGAGGAAGAACATACGAGAGTACAGATATTTTGTAGAGTGGTGGATCTCCTTGAACCCTAGAAGAGCATCAATGAACAATCCTTTCGGTCCGCAATATATATTAGGGACTAATAAAATCCTAGCTTAACCCCCAGGCTAGCACCTACAAATATGTACCGTTGATTTCAATCAAAACTCACCAAATACTGAGAACGATTATGCTGGTTTGTCCAACCGGTATATTGTCGGTATACTGCCATTATACCTCGTGAGCAATAAATTTGTGTGTACTAGGTTTCAAAACCCCCCCGCTATACCGGTTGGCCTACCGGTTCTGCAGTTTTGGCTGAAAACAACCCATCTTTACGACTGCTCTGCTGTTTCTTTGCGTGTTTCCACCAAGGTTCCACATCCTTGAATCTAGGCTGGATACTCAACTGAGAATATGTTCAGATTCTTATGTTTCCAAAATCACTCTTTTCTTCAGTACTTTGGCGCAATATGTTTAATGTTAAAATTGCTGCTACTTTCAACATAATATGGTAGAATGGAAGAGCGAAGAAACTATCAATTTAATATATTTTAATGGTAATGTTGAAACAATTAAATATTTGTATGTGGTTAAAAATTATGAACAGATCTATCATCCATTATTTGCAAGTAAAAGCACGTTTGTCCGCATTCCATATATTTATGATAGAATTCAGTATCAGATTATCTGGTCTTCTTACATGATATTCGTCTGGACAATATTATTGTGTATGTACAATGATGACTCTCTCATGGTTAAGTAGTGCTTTTCATGTTTGGTTACTAGCCATTGTCATGGTAAAATGTATTACGCGAGGCTTTTTCGTCCAATTTAGCACCCCTTTGATCCAAAAGGCATTTAGAAGATTTGGGGCTTCCGTCCAATTTAGTTCATCCATTGATGATGCTTCCGTTTTCCTTCTCCATGTCGGACTAAATCGTCGTCACTCTGCAGTGTTGATGATTGCAGGTGAGGCATTGGTCCTACGGCGAACAGGAAATCTTCAAAAATAGGTGGGAGATGGCAGCGGCGAAGGATCAGTGTTGGACAGATCTGTTGGAAATATAAGCTAGAGAGTTACAAGTTTTAATTAAAGAGAAGAAACACCCTATGTTATATGTCATGTTCATATGCATGACAAGTTTCATTTCGGTTTCCTCATTTTCTATTTAACTTATACCTTTAATAAACATGTAACTTATGCAAATACATATGCTATATAAAAGCATCATCATGTATCCATTTTCATCAAGCAAAATTAATAAACATTATTCCACTTCATAATATTTTGAGTATCCTTTTCTAGTATGTTAGAAACAAGAGAACACATCCCTCTTGTGCTTTCCCATCTCCAGAAGAAGTTTATCTCCATCAAAGTGGTATTAGAGCCAGAGAGTTGTGTCATGGCTTCCAACAACAACAACAACATGTTGCAAGCCCAACTACCTCGCTTCACAGGCAAGAATTACAACCAATAGAGTATTCAAATGAAGGTCCTCTACCAATCTCAAGATCTTTGGGATATTATAGAGAGCAGAGTTCCCGAACCCGCTGATGTGGCTAGTCTCAACGCACAACAACTTCAAGAATTGAAGGAAGCTCGCAAGAAGGACAAAAAGCATTGTTTTCGTCTATCAAGCGGTGGATGAGGTTATCTTTAAAAGGATATCAACGGTGACTTCGGCAAAGGAAATATGGGGCACACTTCATTCTTCATACAAGGGAGATGACAAGGTGAAAATGGCAAGGCTACAAACTCTTCGTAGCGAATTTGATACACTAAAGATGAAAAATATAGAATCCATTGAAGATTATTCCAATCGGGTTATTTCAATTGTTAACCATTTGAAAGTGAATGGTGCGGAAGTTGAAGATCAAAGAATTGTTGAGAAGATTCTACGAAGCTTGACTCAAAAATTCGAGTCTACCGTAGTAGCCATTGAAGAATTCAAAGATTTGTCTATACTTTCAGTAGAGAGTTTATTGGGTTCACTTCAATCCCATGAACTCCGTATGAAACAATATGATTCCACTCCTCTAGAGCAAACTTTCCAAACACATATATCTTTCGGAGGCGGTTCGAGAGGAAGAAGAGGTGGTCCATGAGGTCGTGGAAGAGGAAGACACAATGGAGGCAGATACATCGAAGCTGAGAAAAAGGAAGATATTGATTCTTCAAATTGGAGGAGAACAAGAGGAATAGGAAGAGCTGCAAGTAGAGGCCAAGGTAGAAGTCGTGAAGATTTTTATCAAGTTTAATGTTACAATTGTGGAAAATATGGTCATTATCAAACAGATTGTTGGTCCAAGAAAACCAATAATGGAGAAAGAAGCTCAACTTTCATGCATGAGGAAGAAAAGAAAAGTGAGAACGATACTCTCTTTCTCGCTTGCAATGTTGAAGAAGTTACACATGACGAAGTATGGTACATCGACAGCAGCTATAGCAACTATATGACCGAAAACAAAAAGGTGTTCATGGACCTTGATGAATCAATTACAAGTGAAGTTTGAACTGGGGATGACAAGAGACTCTCAGTGAAAGGTAAAGGTGATAGCCTTGTCCAATCAAAGAAAGGAGTAAAACGCATCGCTAGCATTTTTTATGTTCCCGGACTCAAGCACAATCTTCTGAGTGTTGGCCAGCTTCTTTTTGAAGGGTTTCAAACTTCATTTTAATGAAGATCTGTGTGAGATAAAAGACAAAGAATGGTGCTCTTATCACAAAGGTAAAGATGACACTAAGCAAGATGTTTCCTTTGAAGCTTCATTCTCAAATTGACTCATGCATGCATACTATCCAAGACAACTCGTGGCTTTGGCATTTTAGATTTGGACATCTGAGTTTTAAAATTCTTTCACTCATGGCTAGCAAGAAAATTGTTGAAGGCATGCCGAAGGTTGATATTCAAGAGAAAATATATGAAGGATGTGTACTTGGCAAGCATTACAGAAATTACTTTCCAATTGGAAAATCTTGGAGAGCATCACAATCACTTGAGCTTATACATTTAGATCTTTGTGGTCCAATGCAAACTACTTCAATTGGAGGTAATCGTTATTTTCTTACCTTTATTGATGACTATAGTAGAAAGACATGGGTTTTCTTCCTTAAAGAAAAATCAGAAGTATATGGATATTTCAAAAACTTTAAGGCGTTGGTGGAAAAGAAAAGTGGCTTCCCATTGAAGACTTTACGTACCGATCGCGGAGGTGAATATGTTGGGCATGATTTTCAAACTTATTTGAAGGAAAATGGAATTCGCCATCAGCTTACTGCTCGATATACTTCTCAGCAGAATGGGATCGCAGAGAGGAAGAACAGAATAATTATGGACTTAGCTCGAAGCATGTTGAAGGCAAAAGGTATTCCTAATGACTTTCGGGCTGAATCTGTTGCATGCGCTATCTATCTTTTGAACCGTGCATCATCTAAAAGTTTTCAAGATAAGACTCCTCAAGAAGCTTGGAGTGGTCATAAGCCAAGTGTGGCTCATTTAAGAGTTTTTGGTAGCATTGCTTATTCTCATATTCCAGACGAGAGAAGGAAGAAGTTGGATGACAAATTTGAAAAATGTATCTTCTTGGGATATAGCGAGCACTCAAAGGCGTACAAGTTATTTAATCCAGTTACCAAGAAGCTTGTCATAAGTAGGGATGTGAAATTTGATGAAGCAGCAACCTGGAATTGGGCTGAAAATGACACAAAAGGCAAAGTAGTCCATGTGGAAGAAAACAAAGGAGAACAAATTCAGCATGATGATGAGGTAAACACTCCACCTCTTTCTCCTCATTCGTCTCCATCTTCATCTTCTCCATCTTCGAGTTCGCATTCTCCTCCAAAGAAGACAAGGAGCATACAAGAGCTATATGAAGCAACAAAAAATTTGGAAAAAGATTTGGCTAATTTTGCCTTATTTACCGATGCTGATCCAATTACTTTTGAAGATGCTTCAAAAAATGAGAAGTAGAAGTATGCTATGGATCAAGAAATTGATTCTATTCAAAGAAATAAAACTTGGGAGCTTGTGAGCCTTCCAAGTGGGAGAAGCTATTGATGTGAAGTGGGTCTACAAGACCAAGCTGAATTCTAAAGGTGAAGCTGAAAAACACAAAGCTCGCTTAGTTGTGAAAGGTTACAAACAAAAAATTGGTCTTGATTACCAAGATGTGTTTGCCCCAGTTGCTCGTCTTGAAATCATACGAATTATTTTAGCTCTATCGGCTCAAAGAGGATGGAAGGTTCATCAAATGGATGTCAAGTCGGCATTCTTGAATGGTTTTCTTGAAAAAGAAGTCTATGTGCACCAGCCACCTGGTTATGTAGTAGAGGGTGAAGAAGAGAACGTATGTCATTTGAAGAAGGTACTATATGGGCTCAAGCAAGCTCTGAAAGCATGGTATAGTCACATCGACAGTTATTTTTTGAATAGTGGTTTCAAAAGATGCCCCTTTGAGCATACACTTTATATCAAAGAAGGAGATCAAGGTGAATTCTTGATAGTTTGCTTATATGTGGATGATCTAATTTTTACTAGCAACACTACAATCATATGTGAAGAATTCAAGAAGGCATTGATGCATGAATTCGAGATGACTGACATGGGTTTATTTCATTTCTTTCTTGGAATTGAAGTCAAGCAAGAAGAAGATGGAATTTTTATTTCACAAAAGAAGTATGCCAATGATATTTTAAAGAAATTCCAAATGGAGGGCGCCATCCCACTTAGCACTCCAATAGAAATTGGTTTGAAGTTATGCAAATCTGAAAATGAAGAAGATGCTGATGCAATTCTCTATCGCAGTCTTGTTGGTAGTCTTATGTACTTGACTGCAACAAGACCGGATCTTATGTTCGTTGTGAGCATGCTTAGTCGATTCATGGAATCACCAAAAAAGAGCCATTGGGATGCAGGAAAAAGGGTACTAAGATATTTTTGTGGAACCATCAATGAAGGCATATATTACAAAAGTGTTGAAGATTCAAGGTTGATTGGCTATTGTGATAGTGACTGGGCAGGAACTGTCGATGATTCTAGAAGTACTTCTGGCTATGTTTTTCATCTTGGTTCTGGTGCAATCTCATGGGCATCCAAAAAACAAAAGGTCGTTGCTCTTTCAACATCTGAAGAAGAATATATTGTTTTGGCATTAGCATCTTGTCAATCATTATGGATTAGATGGATCTTGGGTGAGCTCAAACATGAACAAGTTGAAGGTACAATACTGTTTTGTGATAATTTTTCAGCCATTTCTCTTACCAAGAATCATGTTTTCCATGGAAAAAGTAAGCACATCAGGATCAAGTACCATTTCATTCGTGATCTAGTTAAAGATGGTGAGATTTATGTCAGACATTGCAGAACAAAAGATCAAGTTGCTGATATATTTACAAAAGCCTTGAAATATGATATTTTCTAGAAGATGAAAGAAGAACTAGGCATGGTGAAGATCTAGCTTAAGGGAGGCTGTTGGAAATATAAGCTAGAGAGTTACAAGTTTTAATTAAAGAGAAGAAACACCCTATGTTATATGTCATGTTCATATGCATGACAAGTTTCATTTCGGTTTCCTCATTTTCTATTTAACTTATACCTTTAATAAACATGTAACTTATGCAAATACATATGCTATATAAGAGCATCATCATGTATCCATTTTCATCAAGCAAAATTAATAAACATTATTCCACTTCATAATATTTTGAGTATCCTCTTCTAGTGTTTTAGAAACAAGAGAACACATCCCTCTTGTGCTTTCCCATCTCCAGAAGAAGTTTATCTCCATCAAGATCCTTATCCAGAACCCTCAATGTGAACCAGTTAGTACAATGTTTCTCCTTTGGCAGTACTTCAACAAAGCCTGTAACTGGAGGATCGAGGTTATTTATACAAGAAGTTAGTTTATGCAATCAATTCAACCATCTGAAATTAATCATACCTAAAAGTCAAGACTATGAAGAATACAAGCTGTGAGCTGATATACAAGGACTGAAACCTACACCATTAAATTTCACATTTTTTACAAGGCCAAAGTTTCTAGGAATTCATTTTTTTATTATATATATATATATATATATATATATATATATATATATATATATTTGGAAGAAGGGAATTGTATTGATAAATAGAGAAGACATCACAAACATACCATTCTATTCGAAATCAATAGGAATTCCCTAACCCTCGATGTCAGAACCACTAGTCCATATTTTCTGATTACATTACTCAGTCATAAAAAAACTATTTTTCTTAAGTCGTTTCTCCCTTCAATGTATGTATCAATATAGCCCACGCCGGATTATATATGATGATTGTAATTATATTGTTATTCTTTTTCAATAATCTGATGTACATATACTTTGGGTTTTATGTTTTTGTTGATATTAAAACTATCATGTGTTTCTTAGAGAGCATCAGTTAAGCAGCACCTAATGAATGCGTGTACAAAAATAACCATTTATTGGTATTCTACCCAAAGGGGAATTGTTATTCTTTTATTTTTGTTGACCCGTACTTTCTCGTTCTTGGCCACGTGGCCGGCCTCCATTGGAGGAGATTGGAAACAGGTGGGATCGGATGAGACCATGTTAGTAGAGAGGAGAGTGGATTATAGTAGGTAGAAAAGTTGTAAAGGGTTGATAGTAAACTTAGTATTATTGTTTTTCTATAGTAGACAACATAACATAATCATGACTTATATCATTCTGAAGTAGGTTACTGTAAAGGTTTGGATTCGAACCATGACCTCAAAATAATAATAATAATAATAATAATAATAATAATAATAATAATGGGTTATATGTATTTGGTTTTATTTATTATGCACAATTGGACCTGATGAATGTGAGCATAGAAAGAACCATATATCGGTATTCTATACTAGAGTGGAATTGTTATTTATTTTTATTTCTTTATATTAGTTTTTTCTCGTCCTCCTCTTCTGTAACCCTCTTCAGTAACCGTTTACTTTCTTTTTTATTATTTACTCATACACCCACTTACACTCTAAATAGTTCCGATGCTCGAAAGCCACTCCACCAGGCTGTCTACTGCGTTAGCACCGTTTACTCTCACTTTTTTATAGTAGACTGGCACAACATGACCTCGACTTATAAACGCAACCATGTCATTTGATGCATCATATTTATACGTACACAAATTGCGAAACGTGTACTAAGGAACAAATCCTTATTAGTGCCTTACTGTTTTGTTATCAAAGGTTTGTGAGTGATGATTTTCTGACAATAAGAAAATAATATTTATAAAGTCATTTCTTCCATCTAGAATATGGAAATGAAATTAGGAATAGCTCCATACTTTCAACAACTTTTACTACTAAAATACAATGAATTATCGATGGCCACATCCGTCGCTAATCTGTCGGCAAATCGACTTAGCGACGGCTAGCCGACGGAATTTGGCTGGAAAAATCCGTTGGGAAATAGCCCGTCGCTAAAAGAAGTCTGTCGCTAAGCTGTCGCCATTCGACGGCTTAGGGTGGATTGCCGTCATCAAGAGTCGTACATTTAGCAACGGCTAGCCGATGGATTTTCGTCAAATTAAGTATCAGAAAGTTTCTGATACTACTTTTTAGCGACGGACAAATCCGTTGGTAATACGTCGATAACCACGTATCAGAGAGTTTCTGATTTGCAAAATCCGTCGTCAATCCGTTGCTAATAGTCGCTAATAGCGACGGGATATCCGTCGCTTAGGCTATGGAAATCTTCTTATTTTCAGAACCTTGGCGATGGTTAATCCATCGCTCGGTTGTTACAAATTAGTCGCTAATGCGACGACGTAGCGACGACTTAGCGACGGAATATCCGTCGCTTATGTTCTGGAAATCTTTATAGTTCCAGAACCTTGTCGACGGATATTCCGTTGCTAATTCGTCGATATCCGTTGCTAACTGGAAATTCTCCAGTTAGCGATGGATATTACGTCATTCAGCCGTCGCTTTGTAGACGCAAGTCCATCGCTAACTAGAAAAGTTTTAATTTTTTTTTGCATAAAACAGAACATTTCCTGTTCGTACAACATCCGAAATATCGAAACATCACAATATGCAGCACACCTCACTCAAACCAACAAACCAATATACATCACACACCAATATACAAATATCTATCACAAATACATCACACAAACAATCATACAACACACACTAATATCCAAACATCCATCACAAAATAATATCCAAATATCCACCATTATCCCAAACATTCACCAATATCCATGTGACAATATCCGAAATTCACAAATATTCAACATTTTAAAAAACATTTCCAAACATTCAAATACAATAACATCAATGAGAAGGAGAAGGTGGATCGTCCGCTGATGGTAATCCCTGCTGTGCCCGACGAAGATACTCCTCCACCATATGTGCTGGCAGGGTATCAAAGACATGGCCTGGAAGTTGGTATAGCTGCACTGGCAACATCATGTCAAGGAGTGTCGTCACAGCAGGAGACGGTACAAGAGGGGCAGCAGGGTCAAAAGAAAGACCCCCGACGAAAGAAGGATCGGGAATATCCGAAGCACCGGAAGCAGAAGTAGACGGACCGGGAGCAGAAGAACCGGGAGCAGACGGACCAGGAGCAGAAGAACCAGAAGCAGTAGAAGAACGCAGATAGTACATGGTTATACGCTCCCATAAGTCCGACACCACCTCGGTCAGAATCGTAAGCTGTGTCCTCATATCATCGCCTACCGGAGTCACGGGAGGAGGAGGCGAGGGTGGTAGAAATCTCGGAATCGACACCTATAATGACGCCAGGGAGATGCATCCGTAGAGGCGCCCTTTCCTAAAGCCGCCGACGGTATCTACGAACATGTTGTCGAAGCGAGCGGCCATAAAAGAGGACGCCTGGGCGGGCGTTATTTCGCTGACATACTTGGCAGCAGGGGGCTGAACCCGTCTAAGGGCCTCACGAAATGCAGCCTATCTAATGAATGTGTTTATACTATAAGTTTTCCTAAGTTATAATCTAAAGCTTATATTTTCCTAAGTTATAGTCTGAATCCTAAGTTTACCTAATTAAGTTAACAATACTTATAATTTTAACATAAATCTCATAAATGTAAGTACTTACATCAGTCTTCTTGGCCCTCTCGTCGACGAACCTTCCGTCCTTTCGCCTCTTGTGCGTATACTGGAATACATTGTGCATGGTGACCGAGTTCACCTCTTTTCCCTCCTTTACCGTCATTTGGGCCTGCATACAAAATATTTAAAGAATTTAATTAACTTCGTATATTAATAGTACCGAATTATATAGTAGAATGAATTTGCGGTATCTTACCAGATCTACACGCGTCGCTGCGTGGGGCCTTGATCCCCTCGTATGCAGACCCGTGGCCCATCAATTCGCCTTCGCTTTCTTCTATTTCTGCTTGTATGCAGGAGTATCCATCTTCTCCAAGATCTGATCATAATACTCCTGTCGGATCCAATCCTTCTTCGAATACCCCGAGCGAAGGTCATAGACAGCGTCTCGTATCTTCTTTTCGGCGGCTCTTCTGTAGGTCCTGCGGATCGCCTCCTCGTGATGGGGGTCCACCAGGACGTCCTCTAACATACAAATTTAATTATCACGTAATTAAAAAATAGTAGATTAAAGAGTAATTAATAATTAACCACAAGATATATATACCCTCATCTCGTCGAGCCAGACGTACTGCAAGTCCAGGGGCCCTCAAAAAAATTGAGGTAGGGGCCATGGTAGTTATCCCGGATAATGTGCTCTAGAATCCTGGCAGCATCCCACAGAAAAATCCTACAAAGAAGTAACGACTGGATTATTAACTTGAATAAATGAAACAAATTTAATAAATTTACTTACGATTCACCCGCGGGCCATAGCTCTTGTCGAAACTCATCCATCGGCCTCTCTGGTGGCGTCAGAGGATCCGCGGCTCTGTACTTGTACTCACCAATAATCGGATATAACTGAGTCCGGGGGTACTGCGGGGCCCACCGTGCAGTAACTGGTGGATCCGCTGGGGGATCCGCTGGGAGAACGGATCCGTCAGCGGATGGATTCGCAGGCCTCGACGAAGGTAACGATAGCCCCGGGGTAGATCGACGGCGAGATGAGTCTATGCCCGAGAACACTCCGGGTCAGGATCGCTAGATGGAGTCACATCCCGGGAATGCTGAAAGCGACCACGACCACTACCACCAGCACCACCACCACGACCACGCCTACGACCAGGACCACCGGCAACAGCACCACCACCAACACCACCAGCACCACCACCAGCACCACCACCACGATGAGTGCTAGCCACCATGACCTGTAAATAGAACACATAAACATAATTAACAATATAGAAGAATAAATGAATATAAAACTAAACTAAAATATATATACCACCAGCAGGGCGACGAATGCCGCCGCGATAAAAAGGACTAGGAGTGCCATCTGCAAAAAAAATCATACAATAAGTAGATGATCGAACGACAAAAGCATGAACTGAAATAAGAATGCTGAAGTTTAAACTGGATTCACTAAGTTAGTTGTAAGTGGTTTTATGAGGTCAAACTAAATTTACTAAGTTAATTAGTAGGAAGTATTTTTATGAGGTAAAAGTAAATTCACTAAGTTAATTGGAAGTGTTTTAAATATATACCGATATTTAAATCTAATCATCATCATCGTCCTCGTCCTCGTCCTCGGCCTCGTCTTCATCCTCATCCTCATCCTCATCCTCATCGTCGACTTCATCTGTATCGTCATCTGTATCCTCATCCTCATCAAGTTCTTCTTCTTCTTCTTTAGCCTCAATACTTGGGACAAGACGCCTCTTTCTCCCCTGGTTGGCAGCTAAGTCTTATGTATCAACCTCTTCCTCTCCTCTAGTTTTCTCAATAATATCTTCAACATCCATGGTATCCGACTGTTGTCCCAAGTATTGGGGCTTTTCGATCTGGTCCTCTTGGTATACTGGGTCTCCAACGTTGAATGTATTTTTAGATTTAATCTTACATACTGCCCAGCAGTCAAATCGATCTCTACGATGCCTTGGGTAGCTTGTATAGTAGACTTGAACAGCCTGACTTGCTATCGCAAACGTGTCGGACCCTCTATACCTCCTGCGATAATTTATATCGACGAATCCAAATTGTTTATCGATTCTCCAACCGATATTTGGTGTCGTATTGAACCACTCACATTTGAACATCACAATATGCATATCATATGGGGCAGTATATTGTAAATCTACAATATTCCGAAGCACTCCATAATAGTCAAAGTCCGGCTCGTCGTCATAGATGGTGCCTCTTATGCAAATACTAGAATCCTTGGTATTGAAGCCGTCATTGATAAATTTGGCATTTATGGCATTCTGAGTTGCCTTAAACTTGAAGCTACTAACGACATAGCCTGGCCAAGTCTTTGCATGCTTCTTCGGTCCCAATGCCAAATAACGAATGCTCTCATTTGTGAGTATTGTTTCAGGCCATAAAACCTATAAACAAATATTGACAATTTAAATATTTTAGCTGCATATATTTTAATGGTAGCCGCATAACATATTATCTCAATTACTTACATATTTGTGAAACCAGGATGGAAAGTTACAATCAACCTCTCTTTGAAGTCCCTCATCGGTAATATCGGGTGTCCTCATTTTGACTTTATCTCTAAATACACTATTAGAGAGAATAAAAATAAGTGTAGTCACTTACTTTACCAAATTAGAGATTATAACGAGTGTAAGTGTAGTCACTTACTTCTCCAAATCTCTCACTTCTTGTATGTCATAATTTAACAAGACATATCGGTTAGCGGCATCATACTCATCGTCAGTCAACCACCGTTTCTTGCTAGCCCCAATAGGCTTGCCCCTTACATTGAATATACCTCCATCCTCAACGTCTTCGTCATTCATTTGAGGTCTATTTCAATTTTTCTGGACATAAGTATGGAAATAAATGGAGCAGAAGTTTGATACCTCCTCGATAAGATATGCTTCGCATATCAAAGCCTCTATATGAGCCTTGTTGCCAACTTTCTTTTTTAGATGGTATAGGTACCTAGAGAGACAAATTATCTTAAGAATTAAAAATGAATTATAAAATCCACTTAAATTATATCAATTTTTATTTATCTTTCAAATGGGTACATCCATCGATAATGAACAGATGCACCGACACGGGCTTCGTATGCTAGATGAATCGGTAGATGCTCCATGCTGTCGAAGAAGCCCGATGGAAATATTTTCTCTAACTTGTAAATTGTTAAAAAATTCTTCTCCTCAAGTTTAAGCATATGTTGCACCGTTAACTTAGTTGAACAAATATTCCTGAAGAATGTAGATAGCTCGGCCAACGGAACCCATACAGCAGAAGGCAACAACTCTCTTAAAGCAATGGACAGTAATCTTTTCATAAACACGTGGCAGTCGTGACTCTTCATTCCTGTTAGCTTGCGTTTATTGAGATCAATGCATCTAGACAAATTCGACACATAGCCGTCGGGAAATCTTAAAGTATATATCCATTTGCAGATTATTAATCTATCTTCCTTGCTCAATGTATATTGCGCTATCGGCTTAGTTAATTGTCTACCAGCTCCCCTTTGTATCAAGTTTAGATAAGGATGCTTGCATATCTCAGCTATGTCTTGTCTTTCTTTTGGATTGTCCTTCGCCTTTCCTTTAATATCCATGACGGTATTGAAGACATTATCGAACACATTCTTTTCGATATACATGACATCAAGATTATGCCTTATAAGATTATCTTTCCATTAAGGCAAGTCCCAGAAGATACTCTGTTTGCTCCAGTTATGGCTTTGTCCGAACCCCTCGACATGATTGTTCGATGGATCTTCCATTACAGTGGGCAAATCCTTTAAATCTTCCCAAATATCGTATCTCGACAATCTCGCAGGCGGATGAGAAAATTTTTATTTTCCAGCTCTGAAAGCGTCATTATTCTTTCTCCAAGGATGACTCGTGGGCAAAAATTGACGGTGACAGTCAAAGAAAAAAGTTTTTCCTCCATGCTTAAGGCGGAACGCCTTACTATTTTCCATGCATATCGGACAAGACATGGTGTCGTGAGTATTCCATCCCGACAGCATACCGTATGCTGGAAAATCATTGATTGTCCACATCAGTGAAGCTCTCATCTAAAAGTTCTGTTTTCAGGAAATATCATAGGTCGCGATGCTGATCTCCCACAGCTGTTTCAACTCATCCACCAACGACTGTAAATATATATCGATATTCTTTGTCGAATTTTTGGGACCGAGTATGATAGCTTTCAAGAACGTATAAGGAATCTTCATACACATCCATGGTGGCAGATTATAAGGGATAAGAATGACCGGCCAGCAGGAGTATTGAGATCCTGACTGCCCGAAAGGGGCAAAGCCATCAGAATATAGCGCTAGACATATATTTCTAGGCTCTGCAGCAAAATCTGGATGACACAAATCAAAATATTTCTACGCCTCTCCATCCGAAGGATGTGACAATTCTCCATCGTCCTTTGTACGTTCTTCGTTGTGCCACGTCCTGTGTTCTGCTGTATTCAGATACATATACATCCTCTGCAACCGCTTCGTTATCGACAAGTAATGTATATACTTGTAAGGACGTCGTTTTCTAGTTGACTTTCCTTTTTCCTGTACTGGCTTGTAACGATCCATATTACAGAAGCTACAACTTTCTATGTCCTCCTTCTCCTTGTAGTACAATATGCATCCGTTGCGATAATAATCTATCTTCTTGTACCCCAGTCCCAGTTGTCAGACCATCATCTTTGACTTGTAGAAGTTTTTTGGGAGCTCTTTGGTTCCTTCGGTAACACCTCCTTGGTTAGTTGTATGATCCGATCATAGCAAGCTTATGGCAAGTTAAAATCAGACTTTACGTTCAACAACTGCATCGTCTCTGACAGTACAGAATGAGTCGTACAACCAGGATATAGAGGAGTATCTGCATCCTGAAACATATCATAGAACTCCTTTGTCTCTGGATTAGGATCCTCCGGATCAAAATTAGGCCCTGCCGTATCGTACACTATATCTTGTGCAAGGTTCTGCAGGTCTCCATAATCAATAGAGCATCTGTCATCTTCGATGACAAAATCCGTTGCAGCATTATCATCAAAAGCATAAGTAACAGCTTCCGCAGCCATTCTTTCCGCATATAGTTCACCTTGCGATGACCACAGGCCGTAATCACGTATAAAACCCTTACGAGTCAAATGATCTCTCACAGTCACCACTTCTTCATAACGTCTATTACGACAATTACCACATGGACACTTGATTTTGTTACTGTCCATGTACTGAGCTTTGCTCATGGCATACTTAAGAAATACTTACACGCCTGCCTGAAAATCGTCACTCACACCTATTCTGCTCTCGTGTTGCCGTTTGTACATCCATGTATGATCAACGAAGTAACGATCCATCGCAGATTGGATGTGAAAATCTGTATCGTAAGACAAAGTAAACAGAATTGCAATTAAAAATATGTAGTCCGATACTGACCCCCTCTACTTCGTCGCTCTACTTCTCCTGCTTCTCAAGAAGGCCCCCTCTCTGACCGATACTCATAGAAATAGTCCGATACCGATACTCATATAAATAGTCTGATACCGATACTCATATAAATAGGGTTTAGATACCGATACTCATAAGGTTAGGGTTTAGATAATGATACTCATAGGGTTAGGGTTAGGGTTTTAGGGTTAGGGTTAGGATTTAGATACCGATACCCATAGAAATAGTCCGATACCAATACTCATATAAATAGTCCGATACCGATCCGATACCTATATTCATAGAAATAGCCTGATACCGATATCCATACCGTAAACTAGTTCGATACCGATGTTAGGATTAAAATTGTGTAATGTTAGGTCTAAAATTTTGATCAAAAATCACTGTTCGGCTAATAAACAGTGACTTCCAGACCAAAACCTTAGTATTGGGCAATTTCCAGACCAAAATCCTAATATCCACTATTATGTGAGATCCTAATACTAAATAATCCTTTTTATTACACTGTTTACATCGCGGTCCAAAATCTGATAAGTCGCTTTCAAAACTGTACAACTTCTTTCAACGTGGATTGGATCTATCAAATCGAGTTCATTGTAAGCACTATAAGCATAATCCCACATGCCACAAGGATCAGACTCATAATAAGATGCCCAAACATGCATTGACAATTTCTAGTTTACAGAATCGATGTCTATTAAACATGACAAACAAATGACTTCAAGCATGACTCTCATGATTGCAGCCTAGAACTCCCAACATTTTTATACATGCATTACAAAAAAATATGAAAAAAAGTTAATCTTGACCGTGCCATAAAAAATCAATCTTACCCGTGCCATAAAAATCAATCTTGACCGTGCCATTACATTTTTATACATGCATTGCAGAAAAATATGAAAAATATTAAACCCCGGCCTACCTCCGCTCGCTAACCCCCCTCCCCCCCGCCCCCACTCCCCCCCCGGGACCTCCCCACCAGCCGACCCCCACCCTAACCCCCCCGGCATGGCCCCCACCCCCCTCTCCTTCCCCCCGACCGCCAAGACCCCCTGGCCCGACCTTCCCACCCGCCGCCCCACCCTAAACCCCCCTCATCCCCCGTTCCGACAACCAACACCCCCCGGCCCCCCTCCCTCCGCTCCCCTACCCCCTCCCCCGACCTCCCCACCAGTCGACCCCCATCTCTCCGGCCCTCCTCCCTTCGCTCCCCTAACACCCCCCCCTCCCGCGGTCACGATTCCCCCCGCGGGGGGCACCACCCCCTCGGCCACCAAGAGAGAGATAGAGAGAGAGAAAGAGAGAGAGAGAGAGGGAGAGGGAGAGACATACCTGAGTTAGAGACAGAGAGAGCGCACGCGAAAGAGAGAGAGAGAGAGAGAGGTGAGAGAAAATTTTGGCGGGAATGAAAAATTCCCCCCCTCGTCGGTTCGTTTTATGTTAGGGCACAATATTTAGCGACAGATTAGCGACGGATATATTTGTCACCAGGCCGTCGCTATACCCCCGCTAGTTTACCGACGGATAATTCGTTGCTATGTGGGCGCCAAATTTTGCGCCAATATTTTCTAATATTTTCTCGCAAAATGTTGACAACTGGGCGACAACATAGCGACGGGTTATCTGTCCGTCGCTATATTTTTGACGATATAGCGACGAATTTTCGACCGAGTTTTACCCTTAAAATTAAAAAAATAATTGGCTACAATTCGACGGAAGACCATTGCTGTTTCGTCGGTAGTCCGTCGCTATTAGCGACGGAATACATCCGTCGCTAAAGCGCTGTATTTTGGTAGTGTTTAGTTTTAGATGCTTTAACCAGTTTTTACTGTAACTATCATCCTAAAGTTGATTTAGATTTCATAAAAACCCTTGGCTTGAGTTGTGGAAAATATTTCGTAGGTCATCTGATCGTAGGATCCTATGACGACATTTGTGTGGACACACACAAAAAGAAGAAGAAACGCTGTCTTTTGTTTATTGGCGCAGGCACCACAAATCGAGTACGCCTGAGTGATCCTACGCTAAGGATCCCCGAGTACAAAAAGAATTTTGGCGAATGGGACGATGGAGATCGAGCGACAATTGCTCCTTTACTTCGTTGACACTCCGATTACAAAAGTGGAAGAAAACCTAAGAAAATTGCTACTCTCGGCTCACTGGCAAGAAGTACGGCAATTTGGCTCTTGGAAATGCTCTCCGTTATGTCTTTTGAAGAGGGATGAGACCCCTTTTTATAGTCATTCTTGAGCTGGAATGATGTTATGCGCCCACATGAGGAGACACACTGGTTTTCATGTGGGCACATGGTCCTGATTTGGGTACATAGGGTGTAGGCGCATGCAGGCTGCGTGATCGTAGGTTGATCATGGTGTTGACGTGGCCGCATGCTTCGGTACACGACTACTCGTGGAGACTGACGTGGCCGTATGCTTCGGTGCACGATTGACCGTGGGTTTGACCGATTCGGGGGCTGTTCTAGCTTGGGCGCATAGCCTGAAACAGAGCTATGTGCCCCCTTCTAGAGAAGCCTAGAGTGGGCGTATGGGTGCATAGCCCACTCTGATGACTTGGGTGCATAGCCCACTCTGGTGACTTGGGTGCATATGTCTTCACTGGTGACCTGGGCGCATAAGTCTTCATTGGTGACTTGGGTGCATGATTTTCACTGGTGACTTGGGCGCATAGTTTTCCAGTCTGCTAAAAAATTTATGCTTCTACAAGACCCCCTTCAAAGTTTTTGATACTTGAATGAGTTCGAAATACTTTGAAAGAAGCATGGACCGTCTTCTCGTGATGCAGTAGGCGCATAGCATGGCTCTCCCATTTGGGAGCATAGAGTTTGGCCAGTCTATCAGAGAGATGACTATTGAGATCTTCTTCAAAAATCTGAACTGACAGATTCATCGGGGTAGAATTTAAAGAGGTCTATCCTTCATGCGTTGTCCATGTCAGCACGTAACAGTCACATAATATGTAAGGGACTGGTTCTTCACGTGGGCACATAAGTCATAGTAGGTGCATAGTACGCAGTGGACGTATAGGCGCATAGGAGTAGTGGGCGCATAGGGTATATCCTATGCCTATAAATAGGCTTTGAAAGAGAGAAAATTCATTATTCTCCTTTCTCTTAGAACTTTCAAAATACTCTTCATCTCCTCTCTTTACAAACCATGTCACCCAAGGCTGCCAAGAGATCTGTGAAGGGCAAGGGGGCCACACCGAGTGGCTCTCCTCCTGCGACAGCGTCCTCGCCAGTCCAAGACCCGATCCTGGGTGAGGCTGCGTCTCAAAACAAAGTCTTGAGCATTAATTTGTGACGCTCAGACTTTTCCTCTGTCTGGACGCATGTGCCTAAGGCAACATGCTTCTGTAAGCATTCATATGCGCCCACAGTAGCATGCGCCAACATTGTGATGTGTTATGCACCCACATGTTGCTATGTTATGTGCCCACATGCTGCTGTATGTTATGCGTCCATTTGTTGTTGTACGTTATGTGCCAATATGTTATTTTGGGCGCATAACCCTTTGGGCGCATAGCTCTTTGGGCGAATAAGATTCCTCCAGCACTTAGTTTTTCTTGCAGATTCTGAGTCTGATTTTCTCTTCTGTCCTTGCAGTTAACATGTTTGTCCCAGAACTTAGTGGGATCCCTTTCGACTCTACTTGCCAAGTCCTCGGCACAAGCTTCATAACCAACATGATCAGCAATGTTCAGGCCAGGATCAGTCAAGACCAGCCTACGGAACGGACGATCACCATAATTGAACATGAAAAAACCTTTCTAAAGCAGATGATTAATGATGAGAAGCTCTTGCTCGGAGGGACACGCCGTTTGAAGAAGCCGTACTTCATGTTCGGTGACAGTATAGGATTCGAGGATGACGAGACGATATGTCTGGAAGGCCCTTTAGTAGTTAAGTTAAATGACCAAAGAACAGGGTTGCCATCGATGAAGCGCTAATACCCTCTTCTACCGTTTGCTGATCTGGATGTGCAGAGGCAGATGAAATGGGACCTGATCCCTGAATTGTATGGGGTTGTTTCTGGCGGGATCCAATTTAACTCTGGTGAACGAAAGAAGGACACGTTCAAGTGTTTCAAGTGTTCCATGTCCTACTCCATGAGGGGGCTGCAACCTGGTGTCATAATGAACGATGTCTCGACTGATCTTCACCCCTATATTGCTGAGACTCTCTCCAACTTGATGTTGTCAAAGAGGGAGTCGTACCCAGAAGGGAAGCTACGGATGGAAGATTGGAGACATTCTATCCTATTCTGGAGTGATCTTTCTGGATGGGTGCTCTCGACTTACGAGGCCACCCTAAAAGCTGTCGGTCTTCTTTATTCTGTTAGAGCCACCCAATATGGTATTAAGGTTAACTGGCTAGTGTTTGTCTTCTTGGCAGAGTTATACAACCATGAGGCATGTACCTTCTTCACTCCGGGTGGGGAGATGGGTTTAGCTCTTCACGAGATGCAGGCGGTATCCAAACTTCCCTCGGGGATGGAGCCATATGCAGAATACGACCCAGTGATGTAGAGATCTTAGATTTGGAGAAGGAGAACTCCGAGATGATGGAGGTGTACAAAGAGTTACTTTGTCACTTTTTTATTTGTCACCAGATTACGAAGAAGGGTAAGACCCAGTCTCATGGACTAACTACGTTTTCACCAGAGAAGAGAGCGACTAACTACGTTTTCACTAGAGAAGAAGGGGACGGCCCAGTCTCCTTCTCGTCTCGTAATCCCTTGACGAGCTATGAAATAGAGCAGTTGATGGCAGATCACGAAGCTGTGGATGCCGAAGATAGTGATGATCCTGAGAAAAACTTCCTGGTTTATCATTTCTTCAGGCAGGCCGAGTTCAAGATGTCAGAAAAGGCGATACTGGTCGCTTTCCTGATGATATGGCTTCATGACTGTGTAGTCCCTGGTGGTTGAGGGTCTATTAAGAGAATCAGCCAGGGTATGATACTTCTGACTGTAAAGCTGGCCTTTGGACGCCCGCTTGCTCTGCTTCAAGCGATGGTCTGTGCCATCCAACGGGGTTTGCAACATTTTGTTGTGAATACGAAAACACCCGAAGTCTGGAAGGATTTTGCTAGGACTGAATTACCCTTCCACTATCTGATGGGGTGGCTGGTACTGCATTATCCCAGATTGATGAACGCCGGGCTGATGGCAGACTCTTTGGCCGGAGATGCCTTCCTTCGGAGGTTCAGAGACACGGATTGGACCGTTACGGGGGTACCTGTCTGCATGAGAGCTTTGAGTTTTCTGCAGAATTATGAATTCTTCAGAGTATTGCATCCATCTGGTAGTGGTCATACGGGAGACACCCTAGTAGATGAGGGAGCACTCACTATTAGCCTTCCTATTGGAGTATTTCGTTGGTTCAAATCTATTAGGCCTTTCCATCTGGTATTCAGAAACAGGAACCACACTTTCCTGGAACCTTATTTGCCGAGCTGCTTTGTACGGTAATTCGGCTACAACCAGCTTCTCTTGGGCAATCCCAGTCCTCATCTCTAGTCGATAGGGAGTCTGGTCGACGGGGCGCGTGCATGGGGCTACTACAATGCTGGTTGTACGGGGGTAATTTTTACCTTGCCCGAAGATAAACCCGACTTCCACATGCTCTTTGTTGCCGCTAAGTTCTATATTCAGGTCAATACCCTTCATTCTCGGTATGACCGTGAGCATAGTTTTATATCGGGGACCAAACTTGCCCCTACCCGTACTGATATAGGACGAGTGCGCGCGATGGGGAGTAGCAAAAAGGAAGGCACCGTGCCCACAGTTGAACCTGTTGCAGCTCCGCAACAGAGAGTTATTGTTGAGGAGCCTATCGTTGCAGCACCTCGGAGAGAGGATACTGCAGAACCTCTTCCCAATATTCCTCATAAGAGGAAGGCTTCCACCGAGTTGGTGCCACGGCCAAAAAGGAAGAAGGTGGTTGTTTATCGGAGGAGGAAGAAGGTTGCAGACGTGGGTGCCGGCTTGCCTCCTCCCAGAAGGTCTTCTCGGTAGATGGCATTGCAGGCCGTTGCCATTTGGGAGGTAGATCCCTTCCTAGACTCCATAGCCGTTCTGGTCAAGCCTTTAGAAGCTTTCTCACCCTTGCGTTTGCCTTTTGCACAGGACCCCAAAGTTGCAGCTGAGGAAGGTGCCTCCTTGTTTGAGGAGGTGAACGTAACGACAGTGTCCCCTGCTCGTCCTCGCCCGATGGATGAGGGCGGATCTTCTTCAGCTGTAAGACTTGAGCGACGGAAGATCAGGGCGAAGGACCAGATCATGATGGTGATTAAAAGATTAGTCCCTCCTACAAAATATCTTTGGGGGATATGTCTACAATAGGAGCTGCGATGAAAGAGTTGGACGAGAATCAAGTCCAATCGGCTCATCCTCCTGTGGGTACGTTATCTTTGTGCCTCTCTTCGGATGAGATTTTTTGACTTCGATTTTGCGTGCTCCTCGTGAGGCTGACCACAACTGTATGTTCCCTTGTAGACATGGGGAAGGAACCCCTCACGAAGATAGTCCCAGGCATTAGGGAAGGGACAGAAGTTGCTCCCGGCTCCTCCAAATTCACTACTGCGGAGGGAGCTGTTAGTGAGCCAGTATCGGCTACAGAAGGAGAGATTGAACAGCCTGCGGAGGGCGCTATTGCTGAATCTGCTCCTGTTCCGGCTGAGATTGTGGAAGATATCAGGCCTGATGACGCTCAAGGCCTTGATATTGTTCTTCTTGAACAGTCTAGGCCTGCTCTTGGTTTCCCTGAAGCCAAGACTGATGGCGTAACCCAGGCTGGAGTTGAGCTAGCCGAAGGTACGAAACTATAACTCTTTCGCATTTCCCTCCCTCTTTTTTGGTTACTGATGTATATATATTTTTCTTTGTCAGGTTCGACTTCTTGTCAGGTATCCTTTCCTGGAGTGGAAGAAACTTTCCAAGCCTCCTCCCCGACGACCTCCACTGAAGACGATGAGATGGCCCAAAAAGTTGTCAAAGCTTTTTACTCTGTACTGAAAGTAAAGTTTCCTGGAGTCTTGAATCGGAATGCTTCTTTTGGCCCTGTGAAGGCTGTTGCCGAATGCCAAGTGGCGGCCCTCGAGAGCATTGTCGGTTATGAAGAGCGGGCCAATACTTTGAGGAAAGTTCTAAGTGACCTGGAGGGTCAGGTGGCCAGGTTCCGGGATACCAAACAGTGGAGCCCGACGTCACTGTTTCGCACAGAAGACGAGGCTTTGATCACGGCTCTAAGGAGGAGAAGGCTGCTTTCCCGGCAAGGAAGGATGCCTTCGTTCAAGAGATCGATGAATTGGATGACCAGTATGGTCAGTTCAACGCTGCAAGTGAGGCACGTGCTGCCTCGAAGAACAAACTGGCTGTGCAGATCACCGAGAAGTATAATCACATTGCGCGAATCAAGAGCGAGATCACCCAACTGGAAGCCGACTTAAGGTCAGCAACGTCTGAGTAGGAGGATTACTTGGCTGAGGCTACCATGACTGCCACCACTTCTGCCCATTTAGAAGAACAACTGGCAAAGTTGGAGGAAGAGCATCTGAGTCTGATCCTTTTCGAGGATGAAGCTGCTCGCCAAGAAGAGGCGCACCGTCGAGCTAGCACGAATTCTGAAGCCGAAATCACGGCTCTAAGGGACAATATCAATCGCCTATGTATCCCTTAGATTCTTTGTTTATACCCTTTTTTCGTCTCTTGATAGACGTTCAAGTAAAGAATAAAGAATCTTTTCAAAGTGAATGTAGTTTTGTGAAATATCGGAAGTAGAGGTAATATAGACGTAGTAAGGATATTTCTGGTGGGTATTCCACTGGGGAATTTGATGTAGACCTATTATCCGTTTTGTATTCAAGTTTTTTGAATATAGTTAATAAGTTGAACGAAGCTGCTAGTAGAGGTAATATGGGCGTAATAGCAGGGGATGTTCTAAATCTGACCAGAGGTAATATGGACGTGGAAATATATATAACATTAGGTGGGAGTGGATAATTCAGAGGTAATATGGACATGATTATCCTTGATAAATGCTTTGCTCAGAGATTATATGGACAATGGCAAAACATTTCTTAATTATTCTACCGGGGAAATAATTATCGAAAAACAATTCAGAGGTAATAGGCACGTGACTTGTTTTCGTCAAACTAAGTTTGGACAGAGTCAAAAATGAGAATGATTCCACTGGGGAAATATTTTAGAGGGCCTATTATCCAAGGCATATTCAAGACTCTTGAAATACGGATAATAGTTAGATAATTTTCAGAATCACATAAACATCGTACTGTACATTTACATGACTGAACATATGTGAACAAAAGGTTACACATAGTATTTCTTTAGGAACTTATCGTTGATAGGCATCATGAGCAAGTCACCATCAGGCTTGGTTAATTGGTATGCACCGTTGGAATACACTGATTCTATGATGAAAGTACCTTCCCATTTAGGCTGAAATTTTCCTTTCGTTTTGTGTGTCATGAACATTGGTCTTCTCACTGCTAAGACTAGATCACCGACTTGAAGATTCTTTCCTTCACCTTTTTATTGAAGGTTCTGGAAAGACGTGCTTGGTATAGCTCAATACGCTGCTGAGCTAACAAGTGTTTTTCATCTAGTGCCTCGAGCTCCTGTACACGCCGACGGTAGCTTTCTTTGGTAGTCAACTCGCTGGCTAGGGCTACTCGAAGAGAAAGAATCTGAATTTCTAATGGAAGAACTGCTTCGCTCCCATAAACCAGAGAGAATGGCATACTGTCTGTTGGAGTATGGACCGTTGTACGATAGGCCCATAGACATTCGTCGAGCTTCTCATTCCAATCGTGCTTGTTTGAAGATACGAACTTCTTGAGAAGTTTAATAATGGTTTTATTGAAGGCTTCTGCTAGCCCATTAGCCGCAGGATTGTAGGCAGTAGAGGCTATGTTCTGAATTCGACTCCTATCACATAACCGATAGAATGTATGGCTTGCGAATTGTGGACCATTATCATGGATGATCCTGCGAGGTAGGCCGAAGCGGTAGATAACGTGATGTTTGATGAAACTGATCACGTTTGACGCCTTTACTTCGGTAAGCGGTATAGCTTTCGCCCATTTGGAGAAGTAATCGGTTATGGCTAGGATGAACCGATGTCCTTTGGAGGATGGCAGGCTGATTGATCCTATGACGTCCATGCCCCAGGCTTCAAGAGGCCAGGATGCTGCCGTCGGGTGTAGAAACTCCGAAGGTTGATGAATGAAATCGGCGTAGAACTGACAAGCTCTACAATTTTTTGCATATTCAACAGTATCTGCTATCATCGTGGGCCAATAATAACCCATTCGTTTGAGGCAATCTTATAATTTGGTGCCTGGTTGATGTGTACTACAAACTTCGTCGTGAGCCTCCCGGAGTGCATGTTTGGCTTCTGTGTCTGATAAACATCGTAACAGTAGCCCGTCGTAAGAGTGCCGGTACAGCATCTTGGTAGTTTTGTCGTAGTAAAATCTGAGGGGTCGCCTTTGGATAGACATTACTTCCTTCGGGTCCTCGGGGAGGATTCCATAGACGGCGTAGTCTATGGAAGGAAATCTCCAGTCTTTAACATTGACGTTTGTTTCCGTTATGTAACTGAAATGAATATGCAAGGCATTTTTCATACAAAGTAGTTCTCGACCAGACACTGTGATTGACTGCTGAGTATTGGTAGAGACGGTCAAGGAAGCAGCGAGACCGGCTAGAGCATCTGCTTCTATATTTTGTAGTCGAGGCACGTTCTCGATGAAGAATCCAGCAAAAGTAGATGCCAACTCGATTGTTGCTCTGTAATAGGGGATGACATCTTCATGACAAACTTTATAATCCCCTCGGACCTGACTAACTATTAGCTTTGAATCACCGTAAGCTTCTAGATAGTCAACTCCCAGTTGTTTAGCCAGTTGAAGGCCGATCAATAGGGCATTATATTCAGCTACGTTGTTGGTGCATGGTTCCATGAGAGAATATGTATGATGTATAACCCGATGATCATGTGACACGAGCACAACGCCTACTCCGGCCACTATATTTCTTTTGGATCCTGCATCGTCAAAGAACATTCGCCAAATAGGGATTTCTTCAGTTGCAGTGTTAGACTCTACTATTTTATCGGGGATTTCATCGTAGAGTTTGGAAGATTCTGGCACCGGATGAGCTGCAAGGAAATCAGCTAATGCTTGGCCTTTTACTGCCTTCTGAGGAACGAAGAGCATATCGTATGGAGTCAAAAGCATTGCCCATGTAGCTAAACGAGAATTGAGAGAACCTGGTTTAGTCATGAGTATTCTGAGAGGATTGACTTTAGATATGATGTGGATAGTCTACCCAGACACATAGTGGTGTGTCTTCTGGATGGCAAATACCAGTGCAAGGCATTCCTTTTCCACAGGTGTGTATCTGTGCTCGGCACCCACTATTGTGCGGCAGAGGTAGTAGATTGCATATTAATGGTCGCCTTCATTCTTCTGAGCTAATAGGGCGCCAAGAGAATGGTCCATAGCACGGACATATAGTAAGAAAGGCTTCCCCATTATTGAAGCTACTAATACTGGGGGGCTTGCGAGATACTTCTTGATGTCGTCGAACGTGCGTTGACATTATTCAGTCCAGACGAAAGATACGCCTTTTTTCATGAGCTGAGTGAATGGTTGACACCTTCCAGAAAGGTTCGAAATGAACCGTCTGATGTAGGCTAGCCTTCCTTGTAGTCCGCGTAGCTTTTTGAGGTTTCTTGGAGAATGCATATCGAGGATATTTTTTTGAAAAGGAAATACTTTATTCAACTCAAAAGGGAGTACAAAACTCCAAGTGGCGTTGGCGACTCCCCAAGCGCCTACAAAATGTAGGACCATAACCCCCACCCAAAGCTAATAGCTGCAGGAGCTCCAAAGGAGCACAAAAGCACTTGGGAGCTAACCCAAGAAGCAAAAAAAAAGAAGAGGTGGGGCCACACATGCCACCACAAAACAAAATAGCCTACATACTCACAGCATGGATGTTGGAAGCAAACAAACGTCCCAAAAAATCTACAGCACCATGTGGGGAAGAGCACCCACTAAATGAATAAAAGTCGAGCAAAATTAAGGAGCCGGAGCGTTACTTAAAAGAGCGAATATCAGATCTCCATCAGGGGCTCCAAGGGGTGAGAGAAGATCTGTCCTTCCTTCGTGGAGAATGCCAAGGAAGCTAGAGCTTTTGCCACCCCATTAGCTCGAGCGAGAACCGATCGGAACACCGGGGAAGGGTCGAGACGGGAACGAATATTCCGGAGTTTATAAGTAAAAGCCCAAGGCGGCACTTCTTTGGCCTTCATGATGTTGGTGAGGCGTTGAGAAGACGATTCGACCTCATTGGGCGACCAACTCCTCTCCCGACACCAAGATGCTGCATAGAGGAGAGCTTCGAGTTCCGGAATATGGATACAAATGTCATCCAAGAAGAAGAAGAAAGCCCCGATGAATGAACCGTCAATGCCGCAAATAATCTCCCCCCCTGGCCGTACATGAGGGATCACCATCGCGCCCAGCAATGTTAAGCTTCAGACTATAGGTCGGAGCCGTCCAAGAGACGCAGATCCGAGATACACCGGGTTGATACGAGTCACCGCTCGACAGTGCTGTGGTGCTGACCTGGTCCTGGATGCCGCTGACTGATGTCGAACACGAGGCGCCAGGGTGGCCTGCAGCAGCCGCAGGCGGGGGAGCATCGGGCAGCTGCAGAGCGTACGGGACGGCAGCAGGCTGAACAGTGTGCTGCTGGGGAGCAGCAGACCGCACTGTATGCTGCTGGGCGCTGTGCTGAGGGCCACTAGCAGAGGCCACCCCTTGCTCACTGTTGCGGAAAGGAGCAGCAGTGTCACCAAGGATGGGAGCTGATGTGTGTTGACCAGTCAACGAAGTCTCCCTCCCATTCGTGGAAACTTTGTGAGCCGCAAGTAGGAGCTGAAGAGCGGCGTTCACCCGACTGATGATCAAGTTGCAATTCCTTCGTCCATTGCCGAAGATGATCTCATTCCTTTGCTTCCACATTTTCCAGAGAGCATTTCCGAAAATGAAGTTCCTGCTAATACCCGAAGGAGAAGACAACGAAACATTGTTAAGCCATACCTAGGCGATCTAAGCAAGACTCTACGGGTTAGACGGGAGACGGGGAGCGTCCGAAAAATGATGCCAAATACGAGAAGCCGTCTCACTCGAAACAAATAAATGGTCAATAGTCTCCGTCTCTGGATTCCCACAACACGTGCACCTAGAGGCCATTTTGTATCCCATAGTGAGAAGCTGCGCATCAACCGAAATCGCGTTCTGGCTAAGCCTCCATAGAAAAGCTCCGACCCGCGATTGAATGTATTTATTCCAGTAGTAGCAGCTCCAAAGATCAGTGGGATGTTTCATCCTATGATATTCCCAAAAGGACTTGGTAGAAAAATCACCACTTTGATTCAAGACCCAACACAATTTGTCATTTTCCTCATTAAGAACAATAGCTCTCAGAACATTAGTAGCTACACTAGGAAGGTGATTCCTAATGTCAATAATATCTCCAAAAGCTATTGTAATAAACGGAGAATGCATAACCTGCCATATGTTAGAAATGTAATTAAAAATGCGAGGTTTAGGAAGAATTGTACCACACCAATTGACGCCCCAAATCGAAATATTCCCCCGATCGGCCACCCAAGTGCATTGACTATAAACCTTCGGAAGTAACGCTACAATAGACCGCCATAGAGGAGAGGGATTATACGGCATAGAGTAATTATGCGCCGTCGGATCTCCGTATTTGCGAACCATATATTGAGTCCAAACCGATTCACCCTTAACAATAGACCAACAACATTTCGCGTGAATCACAATCATAACTTGGTTGAGAGATCTAATACCCAAGCCCCCTTCGTCCATCGGTCTACAACCTCGTTCCCAAGAAATCCATCTCTTCCGATGTCGCTCGTTGGAGTTCCATTGAAAAGCCGCCATACTTTTCCTCGAGATTACGTAAGAGTTTTTTTGGAGTTTTGATAACCGAGAGGGCGTGAATAGGGAGAGCATTGAGCACACTTTTCAGTAGAGTAATTTTGCCACCAAAATATAATAGGCATCCTCTCCACCCAGAAATGCGCTTGTCAAATTTAGCCATCAAGTCTAAAAAGTATACTGGTTTAGCTTTCCCTTTGTAAAACGGTACGTCCAAATACTGAATAAGCAAATAAGTAAGCTTGAAACCAGAATTGTTAGCAATTAAATCTGCATGACTAGCCATATGAGGTTTATTAGAAACAATGAGACATGACTTAGAAAAATTAATAACCTGACCGGAATAAGATGCTTAATCTCGAAGACTAGATAAAAGACACTCCATGTTTCTAGAACCTCCATTGAGAAAAATGAGACTATCATCGGCATAAAATAAATGAAAAATAGGGAGGCTATTAATTATACCTGTGCAGAGCTTTAATTGACCATGAAGACTAAGATTGGAGATTTTACGGCTGAGCGCGTCATGAGCTATGATAAAAAGAGCCGGAGAGATGGGGCCCCCCTGGCGCAGGCCTCTGAACGATCGAAAATAACCTCCAGTCTTGCGGTTGATAGTGATTGAGTACCAACAGTTGGAGATGACCCTGTAAATGAGATTGATCCACGTGTGTGTTTCACTTAACAAAATGCCTAAAATTGGCTTTTGAAAGAAAATGAGAAAAAGTACAAAAAGTACAAATTGTTCTGGGAAGTATTGCTATGGAAGTCTGATCTGAGAGCGATCACTTTGTTCCTTGGACCATACGACGATGATGAAAAAAACTGCTTGAAGAAGACGAACAATCGGAAGAACTAAGTCACCGAAAAGGTATCGAGCAACGGCACTGATGGCACAGTCGAATGTTTTCTTGCTTTGCTTCACCCTATTCTTGAGAAAAAGTTGAAAAAAATGCTTCTGGGAATATCACTCTGGAAGTATGAGTTTTCTCAGAATCTCCTCTCCTGTCTCTCTGTTGATCTCTTTATGCTTAATATGTAAAAATAAGTCTATTTATAGACTTGACCCTTTGTGCGTAAAAAAGCAACAAGATCGGATCTCTACGCTAGTAACTATCACCCACAATGTAAATCATCCTCTATGCACGTTGACACGTGTCCCATGTAGAGTTTTGATCTCTACGCATGGTGACACGTGTCCCACTATTTCAACAAAGTTGGGAGAGCAAGTACACACGTTCCTCGATAAGTGTGGCATAAAAGCCACGTAGGCAAACCACGTTATCAAGTAGCCAGGAAAGATCGAGTGTAAAAAATGACCCAAAATATGCTCCTAGCGTAAAGTGGCAAACTGGTATAAAATAGCCCAAATAAACTTTCCACGTAAAGTGGCTAAAAAATAGCCTTGAGCGTAAAAAGTAGCCCAAATAGACTTTACCCCCACAATAGCCTTGAGCGTAAAAGCTCGAATAGCTATCGTGCGTAAAAGAAGCAATTTTATTGAGCGTAAAGTAGCCCCACTTGCATACTATACAACGAGTATTGGGTTTTGTGAAAAGATTTCCTCGGCTTCTGTGTAATCCTGCTGTCAGAAAATCATTGTGTCAGATCGAATCACTTGCATTAAATGCGGCCTGACAGTCTGTCCCCGGCGTAAAAGTAGAGGATAACTCTCGCGTAAAAGCTTCTTGCGTAGAGAATAGCATGCGTAGAGAGTAGCTCGCGTAGAGTCTGAGTTTTGACTCAGTTTTGAATTGCGTAAAGTTCTCAACTTCTTTGACTTGGTCTTTGAAGCACTTTTTACGCTCCTACAAGACCCCCTTCAAAGTTTTCAAATATTTTCAAATTTTGAAATACTTTGAACAGAAGCGTAAAATCTGGGATATTCAATAGTCGGCGTAAAAGTCGGGACACTCAACAGTCAACAATCCGCGTAAAAGTCGAGAAATCCAACTGTCAGCGTAAAATTCGGGAATTTGAACCGATTCAAAAATTCTCTATAAATAGAGCTTTTCGAAGAGAGATAAAACTTTACTTATCTTCCGTAATCTCAATCTCTCTTACTCTTCTTCCTCTTTCATACTCTTGCTTCGAATCCGATGGCTCCCAAGAAGTCCGCCGTCGGCAGCAAGGGCAAGAAGTCCGTCGCCGATTCATCGTCGACCGACCGTGCGAAGACCCCCGTCCAATCATCAACGATGCCCCAACAGGGCAACCCCGCCGTGGCTCCAGCAATGAAGGGTAAAGCCCTATTTTATCTCGGCTACAAGTTCGCCGGAGAAGAAGAAGAAAACTCGAACCTTCAAATTTCACGCCCAGGTCATACGTGTCAGCATAGAAATTGAAATAACAAAATACGCCCATGTTATATGTGTCAGCATAAAGTTAAGAAAATACGCCCACGTTTATACGTGTCAGCGTAAATTAAGAAAATACGCCCACATCTATACGTGGTAGCGTAAATTTCAAAATACGCTCACATCAATATGTGCTAGCGTAAAAATTAGAATACGCTCACGTCAACACGTGCCAGCGTAAAAATTAAAATACGCTCATGTCAACACGTGCCAGCACAAAATTCACAATACGCTCACGTCTATACGTGTCAGCGTAAAATTCAATACGTACATGTCAACACATGTCAGCGTAAAATTCAAATACGCTCATGTCAACACATGTCAGCGTAAAATTCAAACACGCTCATGTCAACACATGTTAGCGTAAATTTCAAATACGCTCATGTCAACACATGTTAGCGTAAAGTTCTCAATACACTCACATCAATATGTGCCAGCGTAAAAATTCACAAATAAAGACTGTGTGTGTAAAACAAAGAACTTTTACACTTAAAAAAGTTTTTATAAACTTAAATAAGCGTAAAATTTGCCTAGTCAGAGTCTTTAATCTTTATACGTAAAAACTCAGACCAAATTATCTGCGTAAAAAAATTCAAATTAGATTTTTACTAACTTGATTTCTTTCTTTTTTCTTTTGGAAGTGGATTTGCATATTCACCTACTTGTATAAGTATTTGGCTCTTCAGCTGGTATGGTGGGCTCAAATTATTTGGAAAAACCTGTCCCATGTGGAGTTTCCTCAATCGAATCCGGAATACCCTGTAGAGAGAGCACAATTGATAGATGCCCAAGGGGATAGAATGCTACTATCCATGATTAATGGAGAACTGTTGACCTCACTGGATAGCCAACAATTTGCAAAACCAGCTTTCTTCTTCGGGGATGCGATAGACTTCAAGTCACAAACACACCCCAAGAAGGAGTCTTGGGTGTTCAAGTCTGGAGATAGAGCAATGTATCTCCCTGACATGGATAGAGATTATCCCCTGTCCGTATTTATCCTTGCCACCCATCCCCGACAGATGCTGTGGAATCTGACTCCCAGCAGTTATGAAAGGCCGGGTAGAATCATATTCAAGAGGGATAATGCCAACGATATGGGGTATTACGTCAGTGTTCCCAATGGCGGTATCGTTCCTTTCTCTGGTCTCTTGCCAGGATTTACTCCGAGTAAAGATTCGGCTTTAATCCAACCGGTGCAGACCCAGATGTTTACCAATAAGTTCATAAGGGCTGCGGTATTATATCCCCAGATAAACCCTAGACTACCGGGATGGTTGGTTCCATTTAACCAGAACTGGATCCAAATTAGTGTTTGGATCATGAAGAACTTCCAGACGAAGCTGAAAGACATCGGCCTGTATGAAGCAGTGGCCTCCACTAGTCATGGTATACCATCGAAAAGTAACTTGTTCATGGCCCTGATGGAGATATATATTAGTTCAACAGGAACCTTTGCGACCCCAAAAGGTGAAATGGGTCTCGCACTTCGTGAGATGTAATTCATCTCAAAGCTGCCAATGGGGGAAGCCGCATATGAAGAATATGTTCCCTCCAACCGGGAACTTGCTAAAATCAGGAAGAAAAATCCTCAATTGGTTGAGGTATATGAAGAGTTGATGTGCCATTACATGATTTGCACTACTATGCATGAGAGTGGATCTCATCTAGCATACATCAACAAGTGGACAACATATCTTTTTTTCCATAAGGATAAGAAATCCAAAGATGATAAAGAAAGATTTCAGGAGAACAAGGCTCCAACTATCAATACTGGTTCAATAATTCCTACTGATAAATACGGGATATGATGATTGGCTACAAATTCTCGAACAAATATTTGTCCACCAAGACTAAAGAATTCTTTGCAGGAACTGAAGCCTTGAGCTTACTCAGATATGGCAGCCAGAAGATCTCCAAGAAAGCCTTGCTGGCAGGCTTCCTTTCTCTATGGTTAAGGAGATGGGTTGTACCGGGGACCGGTACAGTTGATAGAATCTAGCGAAACGTGCTATGGCCAGCGGTACGTTTGGTGTTTAAAATCAGAATCAACCTGCTATCGGCAATGGTGTGCCGAATAAACGCAGGTCTGAGGACTTTTGGTGAGGAGCTAATCAACAACGCGCCTCATCGGAACGTATTCCCCAGGGTAGAAATATCCTACACTTACTTGATGGGCTGGCTGTTGCATCACAACTGCAATTTATTGCTACCAGGACCGGAAGATGATGCGGAGGTCTTCCTCCAAAAGTTCAGCAAAGCTACATGGACTACCACGACAGTGGTAGACACCCGAGCAGTGTTGAATTATTCTTATGGTTGGAACTTTTTCTGTACCCGACCACAAGTTCCAACCGACAGCTTCAGCGTTCAATTTGAAGATGAATGTTTGCAAAAACAAAAGTATGAACTTTATTTCAACAAACTTTGTAAAGAAGATTACAAGAATTCTGGAAAAGTACAACTGTAGGAATCCAATCTAGATGACGATTGCTTTATCCCTTAGACGATGTGAACTTTCAAGATGATACCCTCGGAAGATAAAGTTGAAGGCAAAAAGCCTCGGAAGAATGCAGCAGCACTTGGGCAAGAACTCCTGAACTCTCTGATATTTCTGAACTTTATGTCTGATCCCCTTGAATGAAGACTTGAAACTCTATTTATAGAGTTCTGAAAATAACTAACTTTTAGTTATTCTGAATGGCGCAAGTTGGATTGCGCATGGACTGGCTTGTGCAGCATCAGACTGCGCTGGCAGTTGTTGGATCGTAGGCCAACTGTCTTGGACACATGGCATCTTTTGATTAAATTGTGCATGATCGTGTGCAGACGGTTGCCACGTAGTGAGCTATTGATGGCATGAATGCCACGTGTACATTTGTCAGTTATCATGATGAAGTATGCCACCTGAATTGTGCTGACTTCAGATTGCGCACGATTGGACTGCGCAACAGAGTGCCTGGCCGATTGTAATGTATGTACTGCTGTCCTCGAGCGCCGTGCTGCACAATACACGAACAGTCTCCTCGTTCTCCGTGCTGTCAGTTGTCAGAAGATCTGATTCTGTCAGATAATGATGACATTTGCCACGTCAGCTTGCGCACTTGAGAGTGTGCGCAGACCAGTCTGCGCAATCTGGATGGTGCATAATCTGACTTCTGTACAGTTTATTTGAAAGATGTATTTCTTGATTTTCATGACTTTGTTGATGAGTGCAACTTGATTTTTTTAGGACCTACAAGACCCCCTTCAAAGTTTTCGAAAGTTGAATTTATTCAAAGTTTCGAAATACTTTGAATTTTAAATTTTAAATCAAGTTGCGCATATGTTGAGCTGTCTGCACAATCGGATGAATCAGACCCTGCTTTTTCGGTGCAATCTGAGGCGGCCGTTGCTCTCGAAAAACTATAAGTAGTTCCCTTCGTTCTTCATATTATTCTTTACTTGTTTTTATTGTGTTTAAGAGAGAAAAATCCTGAGCCTATTCCTCCTTTCTTCTCTGTCGAGCTTTCATGGCTCCCAAGCGCTCCTCCGCCGCCGACAAGGGCAAGGCCCCCGTCGAGTCTTCAACTCGGGTTGCGCCACGTCCTTCCCGTCACGAAGCTGCGCACCCTGCTGTGCGAGCTAGATAACCCGATCGAAAATCCTTTTTAGGGTTTTTCGACATAACTGAACCTTGAACCCTATCTCTTTTTAGAGATTTGGTCATACTGTGCTACCCTTTTTAGGGCTTAGGTTGCACAAACCCAATATTCATCATTTTTATGAAGAATATCTTCTCGTGCAATCGGTTGAATTGCGCTGGCAAAAGTCAGCGCAATCGGCTGTTTTACGCAAGATTATCAGCGCAAACTGTTATTTTGTGCCAGCTTTGTCAGCGCAATCTGATACTTGCACAAGCTTTGTCAGCGCAATCTGATGACAGAATGTCTGACTTGACTTGTACTAAATTTTGATTTTTCTGTTTGATGCAGTTGATACCAGAGAGAACCCGAATTATGAAATCTTCACAGGAACTTTAGCTGAGCCAGAATTCAAAGAAGACTTATCCCATGTACTCTTCCCACAATATGCCCTTCCATCCTCTCGCCAAGCTATCATGATAACTCAGGATAATAAAAATTTGCTAAGTCTGATAAATGGACAGCCCTTGCAATCTGCTGATGCCATCACTCACAAGAAACCTATGTTCCTATTCGGCGAAGCCATTAATAAAAGTTCTCGACCAAGACCCCGAGTTGAGTCGAGAACTTTCCAAATGAAGGAGAAACTGATCCAGTTACCAGACATAGTTAGATGCCTTCCTCTAGCACGATATGCTCATGCAAGCCATCCTAGGAGGATGGACTGGGATATTACTCCCCTTCAACATGCACGAACAGGAAAAATCTGTGTCAAAAAAGGCCCGAATAATAGAGACATGTTCTATAGTTCTTCTGAACGACACAGCACTTTACTAAGAGGGTTGAAGCCAGGTTGTATCCCCCCTGAGAACTCGTCTTTGTTGCTGCCGGTAAGGACACCGATTTTTGCTAATGAGTATGCAAAGGCGGAGGGTAGATATCCGGATCAAGACATCCGGCTGACCGGTCTGGTAAACCCAGACATCAAGAGATGGAGCTGTACTGCCAACTGGATATTAGTCCAGTTTGAAGACAAACTCAAAGAGATCGAGCTTTATAATGCGGTACATGCTACCGTATATGGATTCCTCCCAAATCCTCATCTGTTTTTGGCTCTGGCAGAGAGATATAACTACAGGACAGGGACGTTTATGACGCCCTGCGGGGAGATGGAATTAGCCCTCTACGAGATGAAGTACATCTCGTTTTTACCAATGGAAGATTTTCCTTATGAGGAGTACATCCCAACCAACGACGAGTTAGATAGACTCCGTCGAGAAAATTCAAAAATGGTAGCAGTCTTCGACGAACTACTGTGCCATTATAACATATGCTCTCTATACTACAAAAGCGGCTCCTCTGGCACATGATATTCATCAAAATAGTTGACTTATCTTTTTCTTAACCATATTATTGAGAAAAAGACCAAAGATCATGATTCATGCAACCCAGATTTCTTCCAACCCCTCAGCAACAGCGAAGTAATCCGTCTGATGGAAGAAAATAAGAGAATGGATATCAAGGTTACTTATGAACATCAGTACCCTCCACTCAAGGCTGGAGACTATGTTGAAAGCTTTATAAGAATGGGCTACAGGTCGATGTCTAAAGAAGCTCAGCTGGCAGGATTTTTGACATACTGGCTCCGTCGATTCGTCGTGCCTGGAGCAAGCGCTGTAGACCATTTCCATCGCGGTGTTCTTTTTGCTGCCGTCCGGTTAGTCTTCGGCTACCGGATGGATTTACTATCAGCGATGACTTGTAGAATAAATGCATGTCTTCGTCTGTATGTTGATTCCATGCTCAAGTGTAAGGGTGATAAGGGGAACTTCCCTAGACTGGAGTTACCTTACACCTACTTATTCGGATGGTTGCTCCTACACCATTCGACATTGATGAACCCTGCCATGGGAGCAGTTGGTGGCAGTTTTCTGCGCAGATTCTCACAGGGCAAGTGGATATATACTAGTCTGAAAGACTGCAGGCGTACTCTGAACCTTGGCAAAGGATGGAATTTTTATTGCTTTCCTCCTCCAACTGGTTATGAATTTATGGCACCAAATCTGGATGACCTTAGGAGGCAACCAATAGGTCGATCAGCTTTTGAATGGCTGAAGACGATCAGACCATCGCACTTAGTGTACAGATTTGAAAAGGAGTGCTATCTTGAACCATATTTGCCGAGTCGCTTCGCTCGTCAATTTGGTTATGACCAGTTCCATGTGGACAACGCTATCACTTGCCTGCAAGGAAATGGGTATTTGATCGATGGTGCCAGAGCGTGGGCCTACTACAACGCTCGAGACACAAAGACAGTGTTCTCGATGCCAAACAAGGATAATAATGGCCCTAGAATGCTCTATACATATTCATTGTTTTATACTGTTGCAAATTCTTTTACTGAGAACTATAACCTTGTTGATAGTTTTGCAACAGCAAATCGTCTGAAGAAAGGAGCAACTGATATATTAGCTCCAAATAATGACGAAGAACACGAACCAGTGGATGATCCATTGGAAGCCTCCAGGGAAGCAAACTTCCCTGAGGAAGTCAACCAACCATTAAGAGTTTCTTTGAAGGTTATTAAATCTCCGACCAAGGAGAATAGGAGAAGGAGAGAAGAACCTTCTTCTCCATTTTCGAAGAAGAATTTGATCTTGGAACATTCTTCAGAGAAGATTACTACTAGATCGCAATCTCGTCAGCTGGCCGAGACAATCCAATGGGAAGAAGCATCTACACCGACCTCTGTTCAGAAACAGGTCAAGGTAATAACTGTAGAGAGTCCTGAGAGGCCTCTGCATAGAAAGAAGAAGCTGGCCCACAGAAGAAGAAAAAGAACAGTCTCTCCTCCAAGGCAAGTCTTGTCTTCGATAGTGGTGAATGCTGCAGCTGGAATCACCATGCCATCTCCTACTCCTATTTCTGAGTCTGGGCATAAAACTCCTAGTCCGAACAGAGGGAGGAGATTGAGCAGAGGGAAGAGGTTGACCAGAGAAATGAGGCCGTAGAGCCCAGAGGAGATATTGCAGAAACAGAACATGAAGCTTTGCGATCTTCTTTATCAGTGATGGAGACTACTCAACCTTCTGCCATTCCGGAAGCAATCCGCGAGGAGGAGGATCGTTTGATGATCGAAGCTTTAAATGACTGTGACTTCGGCTCACAGGATTATGTTGATCAAACCACTGCAACTGCCAGTGGGGAGGCACCGGAGGAAGATGAAAATAAGGATAGTACATCCTCAGAGGATATTGAGGATACACAGGATCCTGACGAAGAGCATGTGTCTCCTAAAGCTGCTGATGACACCTTGGATCCTGAAAAGGATGTTGAGGTGCAGATATCTCCCGAAGCTGCTGATGATACCTTGGATCCTGAAAAGGATGTTGAGGTACAAGCATCTCCAGAAAAGATAGCAGACGAAGAAATGGCCTTGGAGGAAACTCCTGTTGTTGATCCCCAAGGTATAGAATGAAATTAACAATCTTCTTTTAATAGATTGATAGCTGACATCTTTATTCTTATCCATACAGAACTCGGATCTTCTCCAGCTCTTCCAGTATGCATGGACATAATGCTTGCAACGACGATAGCTAGCAGCAGTCGTCACTTGTCATGTAGCTCTGAGGCAGGCAGTAGCCAGGCAGTCATGTCTGAAGCTACTTCTGCTAGGCTGGAATCTATTCCAATAGATGACAGGCCCGTTGCCGAATTAAGCCATGGTAAAATCTGCTTTCACTTTTTGATCTTTTTTTTTATAGTAGCAAATGATAGTCAAAATGACAAAATTTAATTTTGCAGAGGAACAATCGGGAGGAGCAACCAGCTCCACTTTAGTTCCCTTATTCAAAGAGCCTTTCGCCCAAATACAAGAAACTGAACGACCTGCCGCTTCAACGTCAACAGGAGTAGCTGCTACTCCTGGTGCTTTGGCTACCAATCAGTTTGTCATCAAGTCATTTTCTAAGTTCTTCTTTGATTCATTGGGGCCTTTAATAGATAGAGTGATGGAGAAAGAAGAAGCTGATTTCTCCACAGTTAGAGGTCCAACCTCTTTCTTAGTTAATGCCATCCGTGAGCAAGGTGACGAGGATCGGGCGACTTTTCTCGATCACATATTAGATGAGCTGGAGACCTCAACAAAGAGCTACAAAGAGCTGAACAAAGGAGAGGTAGAACTTTTAGTACAAGCCAAATTTGAACGGATATCTCAGGAGGCTGCAGTTGAGAGAGTCAATTTCTAAATTCTCTTGGATACTTTCACTGCTAAATCTGCTGAATACAATTCCAAGGTAGAAACGGTGACCTCTGTGGCTGAAAGAAAAGAGAAGAGAATTGCTGAATTGAAAGCGGAGATTACTCGTCTTCAGACAGAGCTGGAAAATGAGGTCACCGAACATCAAACCGCAATTCAACAACTCGATGCTCTAACCCAAGAAAGAGATGAATATGCTGCTGCTCATAATGCTGAAATCACTTGCCGAATGGTAACTATGCCAACCTTCAATGAAAAATCTGGAATGGAAGAAGCCAGGAAGCGAGTGATGGAATCCCGTGAAGAGCTACTGCAGACTCTGAAACAACAGATAACTGGCTTGATGACACCACCAGTTTAATAGAAAGATTTCTTGTATCTTCTTGTTTTGCAATATAATATGTAACATCTTTCATCTTTTTGATCAATAAAAGACATTTTTTGTGGTTCTATTATTTATTACATATCTTGTTCAGATATAAATAATTGCGATAGAAAATATATTCAAAGGTACGGGACATGATATATTTCTTGATTTAGAAAATAATTATATTCATTATATCTGCTCAGAGGTAATGTGGACGTGACAGAATATAATTTGTCGAATATTATTATTTCAATAGACAACTTAATCAAGAATAACAAGTTGCTGATATGGATGATGAACGATAACGAATCATCAAAATGCGTGAACGAAATGAATCGTCGGGATGAACGGATGAACCGTCAAATGGGTGGAATAAACGGACGAATCGTCGGATAGATGGAATGAACGGACGAACCGTCGGATGGTAATAATGAACGGATGAACCGTCGAATGTGGGTAATGAATGGATGAACCGTCGAATGATGGTAATGAACGGATGAACCATCGAATAATGAATGTGTCGCTTCGTTGTTTGGAGAATTTCTGCCTATAAATAGAACAGAAATTTGGCAGGAATGAACACTTCCACTTCTTCAACATAAAGATGTCGTCTAGAAATTCATCCAAGAAGGCTAAACTCACCCCGAAGGCTAAAGCGGGCACTGAAGAACGTCCTGCCGAACCAGTCCAGCCAAAGCAGACAGAAGTAGGTGAAGGTTCGTCTGCACCCAAACCACCATAGGATATCCTGTATTTCCTGCTTGAACCAGGAAAAACTGAAGAGGAAGAGGCCATGAGAATGGCTGCTTGCAAGTTCCTGGTGGGTTCCAGCAAGGATGTTCTCGACTCTTTTGCTGATTTTGTCTTTGATAAGGACGGCAGCGGTCCGCGTCCCAATATTGAGAAGGATGATAGTGACCTTCCTTGACATTATGTAACATCGTTTATGATGAAATAAAAATCAAACTTTATTTATGAACTGTCTGATCATATTTACATAAAATCTCCGTTACATTTATACATAGTACTTCTTAAGAAATTTGCCATTGATGGGCATCATAGCAATTTGACCGTCCAGCTATGAGAGTTGATAGGCTCCATTTGAAAAGACTTTGCTGACAATGTAAGGACCTTCCCACTTCGCGTCGAACTTGCCTTTGCTCATGTGAGTCATAGTCATAGGACGTCTGACTGTTAGAACGAGTTCTCCTTGCTGAAAGGCTCTGACTTTAACTTTGCGGTTGAAAGTCTTTGAGATGCGAGCTTGATATAACTCAATATGCTGTTAAGCCAATAGCCATTTTTCGTCAAGCACTTCTAATTCTTGAAGTCGAAGAAGATCGTTGTTATCTGTAGTGAGCTCGTTAGCAATGGCGATCCTTAAGGACGGAATTTGAAGTTCTAGAGGAAGAACTGCTTCACAACCGTACACCAAAGAGAAGGGTGTAAAGCCTGTGGGATTGCGGACTGTAGTTCGGTAGGCCCAAAGACATTCACCAAGCTTTTCACTCCAGTTCCGTTTGTTAGTAGATACAAACTTCTTAAGGAGCTTGATGATAGTCTTATTGAAAGCTTCAGCTTATCCATTAGCGGCAGGATTGTATGCTGTCGAGGCGACGTTATCAATCCGGTGATCATCGCAGAATCTTGTGAACTTCTGGCTGATGAATTATGGTCCGTTGTCATGTATGATCCTTCGAGGTACACCAAATCTATAAATAACGTGGTATTTGATGAAGTTGATGACACTGCTGGTTTTGACCTCAGCCAAAGGTATAGCTTCAGCCCATTTGGAGAAGTAGTCGGTTATTGCCAATATGAACCGATGTCCTCTAGAAGAAGGAGGATTGATGGGACCTATAATGTCCATGCCCCAAGCTTCAAAAAGGCCAGGAAGCGGCAGTTGGATGCAGGAATTCTGAAGGTTGGTAGATGAAATCGGCATGGATTTGACAAGCTCGACATTTTCTTGCATAATCGATGTCATCAGATACCATAGAAGGCCAGTAGTAACCCATTTGTCGGATGCGATCTTGTAGCTTCGGATCGGGTTAATGTGCTCCGCAGACACCGTCGTGAGCTTCATGTAACACTTGTTTCGCTTCATCACCAGTGAGACAGCGCAAGAGTAAGCCGTCATAAGTTCGCCGATAAAGAGTTTTAGTGGTTTGATTGTAGTAGAATCGCAGAGATCGCCGACGAATACTCGTAGCCTCCTTGGAATCTTCAGAAAGTATGTCATGAACTACGAAGTCGATGAAGGGAACTCTCCAGTCTTCATTGATAACATTGGCTTCAGTAAGATTACTGAATTTAATATTATGATTGTTTTCGACACAAAACAACTCCCAATTAGAGATGACCACCACCTGCTGTCTTTTGATAGGGATGGCTAAGACTGCTGCAAGGTTGGCCAAGGCATCTTCTTCAGTATTGCAAGCTCGACGAACATAGTCGATGAAGAAGGGTTTGAATGATATAGCCATGTTGATTGCCGCTTCATGATAGGGCACTAGATCTTGATGGCGGACTTCATAGGTTCCTCTGACCTGGTTGACAACCAACTTAGAGTCACCATAGACTTCAAGATATTCGACATCCAATTGTTTGGCTAATTGAAGGCCGATGAGCAGAGCATTGTATTCTGCTATATTGTTGGAGCATGGTTCATCTAGAGAGTAGGCTCTTTGGATAGTCGATCCGTCTGGAGAAACGAGAACAACCCCAACTCCTGCTACAATGGCACTATTGGGTCCGATCCTGGATGTACCATCAAAGAAAAGACGCCAAGTAGAAAATTCTTCAGAGATGAGCCGCTAAGAAATCCGCTAGGGCTTGACCTTTAACAGACTTTTGTAGAAGATATAGCATGTCATACTGGGCTAGCAGAATGGCCCATGTAGCCAGCCGAGAATTGAGTGTGCTAGGCTTCTTCATGAGTACCCGAAGAGGATTAACTCGGGATATGACATGAATAGTTTGACCAATGATGTAATGCCGAGTCTTTTGAACGGCGAACATAAGAGCTAGGCATTCCTTTTTGACCGGACTATAACGGTGTTCGACACCAATCATAGTATGACTGAGATAATAGATGGCCTGTTCATGGCCTTCTTTGTTCTTTTGGGCAAGTAGAGCACCCAGTGAATGATCTATAGCACGAACATACATTAAGAATGGTATGCCTGATATTGGTGGCACCAAGACTGGTGGGTTCATGAGATATCACTTGATATCTTCGAATGCTTTTTGATATTCTTCAGTCCAAATGAAAGATACACCCTTCTTCATTAACTAAGTGAATGGTCTGCAGCATCCAGACAAATTCGAAATGAATCTCCTGATGTACGCAAGACGACCTTGGAATCCTCGTAGCTCTTTTAGGTTGCGTGGAGGACGCATCTCTTGAATGGCTTTGATCTTCTCGGGATCCACGTGTATACCTTTAGAGGTAATGACGAAGCCAAGAAATTTGCCACTAGAGACACCCAAGAATGACTTGGTAGGGTTCATTTTGAGTTGATATTGGCGCATCAGATTAAAAATAGTCCTCAAGTCTTGGATGTGATCTTCCTTTAGACGACTTTTGACAGCAATATCGTCGACATAGCATTCGACAGTTTTGCACAGATGATCTCGAAAGATGATACTCATGGCTCGTTGGCAAGTTGTACCAGCATTCTTGAGACCAAATTGCATCACAGTATAGCAATAAACTCTGCGAGGAGTGCAAAAAGAAGTGTGTTTTTCATCTTCAGGATTCATCCGAATTTGATTGTATCCGGAGAATCCATCCATGAAGGATATTCGCTCGAACCCACATGTGTTGTCGATCATGACGTCCGTGATAGGAAGAGGAAATTTATCTTTTGGACATGCTTCATTAAGATCCCGAAAGTCGATGCAGACTCGAACTTTGCCGGTTTTCTTTAGAACTGGGACGACATTGGCTACCCAATCAGGATGTTGCTCTTCTCGGATAAAGCCACAAGTGATAAGCTTTTTGACTTCATCGTCAATTGCGTCCATCATTTCTGTCTTAAAGCGTCGTTGTTGTTGTTTGACTGGTTTTGCATTCGGCAAAATGTTCAATTTATGAGTAGCAACTTTGGGATCTAGACCTGGCATGTCTTCGCAACTCCAAGCAAAGACATCAATATATTATTTAATAAGAAGAATTAATTCTTGCTTATCTGTCTCGGGGAGGTTCTTGCTGATAAATATTGGACGAGGCGACCCGCTCTCTCCTACATCAATTTGAACTAATTGTTCTTCAGTAGGAGGTTCCCTTTGTTCGAATCGAAGTTTCTATTGGGTATCCATCCGTTGAGCCCAAGGATCTGTTTTGGGATTTTCTTCAATGTCCTCATCATAGCCTTCAGGAAGTTCGGTGGAGACCATGTTGGAAGATACAATCAGCCGATGAACTTGTCCAACGCTGGTGTCAGAATCCCAGGATCTGGAATCGAAAGAATTAGAGCGTTCCTCACTATCGGATTCGGAGACTGTTGGGGATAACACCGAGGGAGAAGCATATCTGAGACCTCTTTTGGTCCTACTGTAATACATTTCGGACTTTTCTTCCGGAACAGTAGTACGAATAGGAGTTCGTCTACCCTTGCCATAATTGAGACCACTTTTGAAGTCATAACCCATTTTTTGGATGATGTCTTTTGATTGTTGACTATAATGTCGGAATTGGAGATGTCATGTATTGTTACTTTTGCTATCATCCGTATAACTGAATTGTTGTTCCGGTCCTTTACTAAAAAGTATTGGACTCTCACCTTTTTTTCGAGCGGGAACAATACGATATGAATCTTTTGGATGTTCAAGCGAGACTTCTGTTTGAAGAGACTGCACAACTCCCATTGTAAATGACTGATAGCTATCTAATATATCCAAATAGCATTTAGTATGATAAATGACATCAGTATACTAGAAAGTAGATGCTTTTTCATTGATCTGTACATTTGTATTTACAGCAAGACCTTTAGCCTTAGCAGGCTTGGTCAGATTGATTACAAGAGGGGGAGAAGAAGAACGTGGAGGAGGATTGGCCTTGTTACGATGGAGGTCGATAACAAGTGGCTCAGAGGAGGTGAGCTCCCTTTTATCCTTGTTATGAGTTAAATCTATAACAAGTGGCTCAGAAGAAGTGAGCTGCTTTTTGTCCTTGTTACGACGCAAGTCTATAACAAGTGGCTCAGAAGAGGTGACCTCCCTTTGATCATCATCAAGGTTGTTTCTGGACTGGCAAGTGAATAGCCAGTGGTTTGGAGGACTGAGGATGAGAGACTCGCCCTTTGACAGAAATAATAATGGTGTCATTAGGCACTGCTTCTTGCTCTTCTTCAGTATCCAGAGACAACACCACCTTCATGAATTCATCCTTATACATACGAGCATCATTGCAGTATGCTTCGACGCCTTCGAAAGGATAGAGATCAGCAACCTCCTTTTGCACCTCTCCATTATCATCAACATATTTGAAACATTGATGGAGAGCCGAAGGAACAATGTTGTGCTCATGCAGAAATGGTCTTCCCAACAAGGTATTGTAAGAACAACCATGATTGTCAATGATGTAGAAGGTCACCTTTGTGTGAAGATTGCCTATTTGGAGTTTTAGGCGAATCTTGCCCAAAGGTTCACTCCTTCCTTGATTAAACCCAAGGATGGTGGTGATTGTCCTGGAAAGACTATGCACTAGAATCTTTAGTGCATCCAACATTGTCTTCGGCATGATACTGAGAGCAGACCCTGGATCTATAAGAATACGATCGACTTTCATCGAATCGACATATCCTGTACAGTAGAGAGGACGATCGTACCTATTGTCTTCCATCAGCATATCATCTTGTGTGAAAGTTATGTTTGGAATCAATTCCAGAATACTATAACAATGAAGGCAAGAGACTGGCTCTGCTTTCGGCTTCTTCAGAAGGGCTAGACAAGTTACAGATTGCATGAGAGCCTCACTTAGAGTTTCTCGAGTCTCTTTGGAGAGGCGCAAGAGCTCAAAGATAGACAGTCGAGCCGGTATATTAGCTAATTGAGCGAGGATGTCAAAGTTGTAAGGCTTTTCAAGTCCGGAAGGAGATGACTTCTTCAAAGGTTTGTCGAAACGGACTTGCTGTTTACCTTTGTCAGCGACCGTTGGCTTAGGAGGAATGGGTACTACAACCGGTGAGGGTGCATTAGGAATATCCTCAGTAGAAACAGGCTGCACTGGAGCCGGCTTAGAAGAAGAGGCAGGATTCTCTTGAGCTTCGGGGTAATCCTTTAGATAAGCTTTCCCTGATCTAGTGCCCAACAGAATTTCCTCGTCAACTATGGAGTCAAAAAACACCATGTTACAAGTCTTTGTCTTGCCCTTAGAGCGGTCTTTCTTCTTGGATGAAGAGGGAAGTTCAAACTCTGAAGCAAGATCTGGGTGAATCCACATAATCTCGATGTTGTCAAGAGACAAGGGAACGAGACCTTCACTTCGTGGAGGAGGGAGATTCTCAATCTCAAGAGTAGCTTTAGGGATAGGGATGACGCCATGCTGCACCATCTGCGGAGGGAAGTCACCGAATTGAACTGAAACCATATTTGCAGTCACAGTCTTCTCATCTTGTTGCAGAGTGACGACACCAGCATTGACCAGCTCTTGAATTTTGTCTTTGAGCACGTAGCATGCTCGAGTAGGATGTCCAATGAACCTGTGGTAGACACAATATTTGGGATGATCAGTCTTACCGACTTCATCAGGCTTCTTTGGGTCTGGGATTTGGATCTTGTTGCTTTTGATTAAACAATCAAAGATGCTAGCAGTGTCATTCTCGTCAAAAGAGTACTCTACTTTAGGACGAGGTTCCCTTGGTGGAGGGGCAGAAGGATTAGAAGTAGACGTAGGCGGAGCTACGTTGACAGCCAGAGATTCTTTGCTCTTCAAGTTGATGTTCAATGTCTCCTTGTTCTTGCGGTTATTCTAGCGATTATCTCCACATGATGTCTGGTGTTCATCCCGATCGGGGTTTGACATTTGTACCCCCAGTTGCTTGAACTTGTCAGCGCTAACTTCAGCTGCTTTAGCGTTGACAATGAAGGATGGCCAATCTTGGAACTGAGTTGACCCTGTCCACATACTGATGATAGGCAAAAGATTTGCCTTACAAGTATCTATGGTGACAGCGGCTAGAGTCCCAGGAGGCATCTTCAAGGCTTCTCGGCAGAATCTTTCAATGAAACTTTCAGCAGTTTCATTTTATTTTTGCTTGATTTTATTAAGGGCTGACATGGTCATGTCGTTGATCCCTTCATAAAATCATTCCAAGAAGATTTGTTTTAGACCAGAGAAGGAAGTGATACAACCATCGGGCAGGCTTCTGTACCAATTGTATGCTACGCCGGCTAAACAGCCATCGAATACTCTGGTAAGAAGAGCGTCATTTGGTTGAAGTTGGACAGTCATAACCTCGAAGTGGTTAATAAACTGACTGGGAGAGGTGCTGCCATCAAACAGTAAGATTGTTGGGATTTTATACTTAGAAGGATATGGGACTTCCTTCCATTCGACTGGGTAGGGTTGTTTGATCCCCAATCTCTGTAAATTATCCTTCTCCTTGAAGGTCTCAAACTGAGTGCATAAGAGCTTGACAGCTTCAGTGGCATCTACCACTGATGTAGAAGGAGCAGGCTGAGTCACAGTATTAGGGGAAGGAACAGTGTGATAAGCACTACCCCCAGCACCTGACTGACTGGGTATAGGTTGGACCTGTACAGGAGGTACTTGAGGAGATGCTACCCCCAGTCCTGCATTGACAGTCACCGATGATGCTATGATTTCAGGATTTATAAGAGGTACGGTCGGTGGTACTGTATGCTGGGCCACGATGATAGAATGCATACTGGCAACCATTTTAGCCATTGTCTTCAGCTTGTCTTCTAGCGCAGCTATTCTTTGTTCTTGACTAGCTGAACTGGAAGCATCAGGATCTTCAGTGACAACATAAGCTGTCACTTCTCTAGGTACAGTGGAGGACACTGTCTGTTCCGAACTTTCGCTGTATGCATCGTAGTCGGAGTAAGAATCATCTCCTGACTGAGAAGGAGGAAGATGACCGAAAGGATCTTGAAGATTCCTTTGACCGATTGTGTCTCGGCTGCGGGATCTGGTATGTTGGAATACTCCATCAGAAGATTCTTGGAGTAGATCCAAATACCGCTTGCTGGGACGGCAAGGCTTGCCGTACTTGGAGCATTTCCTACCCCCAGTGTCTCGGGAAGTCATATTGACGGAAGCGTACAAAAGTTCGTCTTCATCTTCTGACATAGGTTCAGAAGTTGTAAAGTTAAGACGATCAAAGACAGATCGTCTTGTTGTCTGGCAACAACACTGGATGATAACCTTGTGGTTACAATGATGATCAGGTAGTTGTACTGTAGATGTTGAGATGTTGTCCCGCTTTTGTTTGAGATGTTCTCGGAGATCGGGACGAGAGAAAGTTTGAGGGACATATTCTTTGATAACATTTGGAACATGGTTCCGGTTCTTCAAATGTTTTATCCCTTGAGTGTACAGGGAAGTGCTCACTTCATTAGCATAAGTGTCAGGATTTTTGATCCTGGAAGTTTGCCTCTGATGCTGATTAGTCTTCGGCATTGGCTGCTTGCGTTTTGCCGAAGTTGGTCGATTGAGATAAGTTCTTAGATCAGCAAACTCACCCCCAGGGGTTTCTGTTTGAGACACCAGCAATTTTCCCTGTTTGGATCGGGATATCTTGAGAGTTGGAAGATCTTGGAACTCTGCTACCGGAGTAGGCAGAATACCTCTTTGATCAGTACAAGTTCTTTTGACATGGAGAGAAGAATCCTTGTTTGAAAGAGTTCTTGTACTGACTGGTGCCGAGGCACGTTCAGATTGATCTTCTACGGTAAAGACCGAGGAAGACTGAGAAAAGACCAAAGGGCCTTTTCCTTTGTTTTGTGAAGAAGGGTTAGCTAAAGAGCGTTTCCCTCTGTTGTCTTCCAGGTCATGGGACGAGGAAGTTTGAGAAAAGACCAACGGGCCTTTTTCTTTTTTCTGAGGAGGAGGAGAAATAGTCAAAAGACTACCCCCAGTAGATTGCACAGGAGTAACAGAGTGCTTGGGAAGAGAAGCTGAGTCTTTCCCTTTGTTGTGAGAGGAAGAGATATTAGCCAAAGGGCTGTCTCTCTTGGATTGCACTGGCAGAGCTTGCGCACTGGCTGATTGTGCAGGAGTTCTGACAGATGGCTTTTTGGTTCTGGCCACAGAAACTGTGGTTTGCGCATCAGGAGTTCTGGCCATAGAGTATTTGGGATGCACTCTGGTTGCTGGAGTAGTGGACTGCGCAGGCAAAGTTGTAGCCAACTGCGCCAGGGACAGAGGAGTCTTGCACTTTGACAGAGCAGCATAAGAAGTAGCTTGTGCACTGGCCATAGCAGACTGCGCATGAGTTGCAGAGGTAGATTGTGCAACAGCAGAGACTTTGGACTATGCAACAGTTTTGGTGGCATAACGGACAGACTGTGCAGCAGTCTTACTGGCAGACTGTGCAACAGCAGGGGTAACAGACTGCGCAGCAGTCCTGGGAACCCACACTGGATGCACTTTGCTCGTGGCAGAAGTGGTTGCAGTGCGAGGGGTAGTCCTGGAGTTGATCATGGCTTCGTAGGCCGTCTGGTTGACCTTCACAACCAGCGTCTTATGCGTCTTTCTGATAGACGCAACGTCATATTGAGTTGTCACTTCCTCGTCGGAGGAGAAAGTCGTCCCCAGCAGAGTCGCCATTTTGTTTGCAAAAACAAAAGTATGAACTTTATTTCAATAAACTTTGTAAAGAAGATTACAAGAATTATAGGAAAGTACAACTGTAGGAATCCAATCTAGATGACGATTGCTTTATCCCTTGGACGATGTGAACTTCGAAGACGATAGCCTCGGAAGTTGAAGTTGAAGGCAAAAAGTCTTGGAAGAATGCAGCAGCACTTGGGCAAGAACTCCTGAACTCTCTGATATTTTTGAACTTTATGTCTGATCCCCTTGAATGAAGACTTGAAACTCTATTTATAGAGTTCTGGAAATAACTAACTTATAGTTATTCTGAATGGCGCAAGTTGGATTGCGCATGGACTGGCTTGCGCAGCATCAGACTGCGCTGGAAGTTGTTGGATCGTGGGCCAACTGTCTTGGACACATGGCATCTTTTGATTAAATTGCACATGATCGTGTGCAGACGGTTGCCACGTAGTGAGCTATTGATGGCATGAATGCCACGTGTACATTTGTCAGTTATCATGATGAAGTGCGCCACCTGAATTGCGCTGACTTTAGATTGCGCGCGATTGGACTGCGCAACAGAGTGCCTGGCCGATTGTGTTACATGTACAGCTGTCCTCGAGCGTCGTGCTGCACAATACACGAACAGTCTTCTCGTTCTCCGTGCTGTCAGTTGTCAGAAGATCTGATTCTGTCAGATAATGATGACATTTGCCACGTCAGCTTGCGCACTTGAGAGTGTGCGCAGACCAGTCTGCACAATATGGATGGTGCGCAATCTGACTTCTGCGCAGTTCATTTGAAAGATGTATTTCTTGATTTTCATGACTTTGTTGATGAGTGCAACTTGATTTTTTTAGGACCTACAATGAAGTTGAAGGAAGAACTTTATTGTCAGCACTAGTCTTCAGATGGTTACAGTGCATCAGACATTCCCATCTGATGTACAGAAATAAAGATAGCTATGCGTTTGAACCATATCTACCAAGTAGGTTTGCTCGCCAATTTGGGTATGACCAACTTCATGTTGGTAATCCCTCTACTAGTTTCAGTCATTATGGGAAACTGATTGATGATGCGAGAAGTTGAAGATATTTTAGCACTGCTCGTACCGGTGCCAAATTCAAAGTATCAACCGCTACCAGCACCACCGAGCTACGTATACTTCATACATATGCTCACTTTTATGCTTCCATCCGCTCCTTCGTCCATGGCTACAACATGAGAGGTAGTCTAAGATGGCCCAAGGAAGGGAATGTTGAAGAGCCAATCAGGGTGCCATCAGACATACCTGACGACACAACTGTTCCAGATCAGTATCTAGAAGTTATCCATACAGGAGTTGGGTAAAAAGCTGCAGAACCTATGTCACTACCACTTTTCTAGCTTGAGGGTATTTTGGTCATTTTTGAAATTTTGGGAATTATTTGGAATTATTATTTATTATTTAGATTTATTAGAATTAATATGATTTTTAGAGATTTTTAGTATAATTGATTTTGGGCCTATAGTTGACTTTGACTTGTGTTGACTAGGAGACTAACCTAGAGACTAACCTAGGTCATGACCAGTTGGTTAGGTTAAGTAACCTTAGCTTGACCTAAGTTAGTGAGGTTTAACTCATTGGAACTTGTTTGGAGAGATTAGGAATTGATTAGGCTAGAATGGCTTGTGACTTCATAAGTCATGACTAATGACTTAAGCCTTAAAGCCCATAGGCCCACACCATGTAGCCAAACCCTAACCCTAATCAGCCCATGGCTGGTCATATTGATCCTCCCTCCCCCTCTATTTAATACTCCTCAAAGTTAGGGCTAGCCTCCATTAGGAATTTTGCCAAGTTTTAGAAAGAGGTAAGTCTCCATCTTCATTAAATCCTATAAAATCCATTTTAATTCCTTTTTCACCCAAACCAATTGCAATGGGTTCTAATTTTTCTCTATTTGCTGTTGGTATCAAGTAATCTCAGCTTGGGAGCAAATTGGAGGAGTTGGCTATCAAGAAGAATACCTCTTTGTGGAGCTTTTTGAGGATTTTGATACACATAGGTAATTCTCATTCTACACCATGAAATCCTGATTTTATTGCATTTATAGGAAGCCCTAGGCCTAACCTAACTGTAGGAATAGGAAGCCCTAAAATTTGTGTCCATTTCGTGTCCTATTTGGACACGTATCAGTGTCACATGGCATGTGTTTGATGAAATGCCCCAATAGGCATTTCGTATGATTTTTAGGAAAGTATTTGAACAGGAAATTAGGTTTAGGTGTCGCTTACTTGTTTCTTGAGTCCTTGTGAGATTTTTTTATCGTGTCGAGTCCCCACGGACATGCGAACACGCTGTCGCACGCGCGTGCACAGGCAGTGTGCATGCCCTGCATTTCGGGGGACACAGCACACTGGATACGACACGTCGACACATGAAATTTGACGTGTGACACGGGGCTGACACTGACACGGGGCTCCCCAAGTTTCAGAGCCCCACGAGTCGTGTCGGACACGCACGAACGCGTGCACTGGAAATGCACTGTACGGGCGAATGTCCTTTTTGAGCACTGATACACGTGTCATATCGCACGCACGCATATCGTAGACACGTGGCAGGGTGTCCTATCCCTAGCCCTACACTTGGTCGACACTTGGACACGACCACGTGGCTTGTGTCGTATCGTGTCGTGTGCACGGACACTGTGAACACGTGTACGAGGCTTAATTCCCTGCACTGTGTCCAGTTTCCTGTTTTGTGTTTTAAATGGATTGGACACGTTTGTGTCCACTTGGATGGACACAAACTCATCACATGACACGTACACAATGTATATTTACATTACCAACCTTTAAATTGGTGTTTTAATTTAATTTCATTGATCATTCTCAGATTTCCCAAAATTCTGAAACCTCAAAAATAGTCCCTATTTTCCTGTGTTCCCAGTTTTCCAATCTCGATTTTGACAGTCATTTTAACCTACCTAACACTGTTAATTGCATGGTTTAGAACCTCTAATGTGTTCACCTATATGTTATCTAAGTGTATGATGAATTTGGGTTTGATTTGATGTGGATTGGGTTCAAAATCTGAGAATGGAAGTTGGGCTGAAAAATGAGTTTATAAACTGAATTTATGTGTTCTAAGGAACTGAGATAACTGGGTTTTGGGTTACTGTTCTGAAATCTGGGTTTAGGTTCCTGTGTTGAGCTGGAATTTCAGAATGGGTTATTCATTGTTGCCTAATATAGTTCACTGTATTGTTCCTCACTGATTTTGCCTAGCACCTACACCCACACATACATGTTACACACACACACACAAGCTCACTCACTGATTTTGCCTAGGTTCATGTAGTATGCATCGTAGTGCATCTTATTACTATTTTGGACTTGTTGTGACTTGTGTTGTTCTAATAGGAGCCAGACACCATTCCTCGGACAGTACTTTCGTCTTGGACATTCAGTTAGCAGGCGAGTACATTCTCTGATCTTTTCATACTTGTTTGGACTATACTCTTGCTCTAGATTACTTTACTTGATGCTGACACGTATCTTCACGGATTAGTACTATATGGATCCTTTCCTGAGATGTTATCCCTCTACGGGTGAATCGGGTATTTCATGTTCATATACTTTATCATGTGCATCAGGTACTCCTTGTACTCGTACTAGTTCATATATTCACATGTTCTTATGTGCTTTCATGTGCTTTATCATGTGGCTCATGTACTACTCATTACATGAGTTCACGTATCTTAGCTGTATTCATGTGCCTATAACGTAACTTGAATGGATCCTTGTGTATTGATTGGGGCGGGGTGAGTAGAATTGGTTATGTGGACACTATCCCCAGTAGGTATTCATGTGCTTCTTAGTTGTATTCATGTGCTCCTAGGCCGTTTACATAACCATATTGTACTCTAAATCACGTAGCCATTTACAGTCTCTATTATCATGTACTTACTTCAGTTACAAAATATCTCCTGTTTACTCTTACTTTCCTTTCAGCACTTCCTGTATTTTACTCTATTGCATGCTCTATACTCCTAACCTGCTATGAACTGTTTTGAGAGATATGTGCTCATTCCCGTCCTGATTGGACCTGTTGACAATTTTACAGAGGACGAGGAGGAGGCCTACTTAGACACTTACTATGGGACAACCTTAGAGGACACTTGCGATCCGGACTTCCAGTCGGATCCTTTAGCAGTAGAGACTGTTGCTCCATAGTTAGTTTATCTTATTTTTATAGCTGATCAGTTGAGTTGTATATACATTTAGGATCTGTATTATGTCTGGATGTTGTGGAGTTTATTATAGACACTTAGCTCTCTCTCTCTCTCAATTTGTATTTTATGTAGATTTGGATCATGCATCTTTATTATCTATCTATCTTCCTTTCATATTCTACCTTAGCTGTGATTGAGATATATTCTGTTATGTCACCCCCATTCGGGGAGTATAACTGTTTATTACCTTTAACTGTTAGATGTTGTGACCAAGGACAGCGTTCTACCGTCGACACTGCGGCGTAGGCTGGACGTACCCACGTCTCGTGCCCTTACTCTAGGGTGCGGGTCGTGACACGTTTTTAGTGGTGGCCCATGCTGGTCCTAGGTTGGAAATGTAGTGGTATTCGAACTAGAATATCGCTGCAGCCTGCAGTAGAAATTAGTATTTTTTTAAGGTACTCAATTACACTAGGAAAATTCCTTATCAGATTCCGTATATCTATTTTGCTGCTTATTGTCTTCCTTAGAATTTTTAACTGTCCTCATTTGATTTTTCGACTCATTCTCAGTAATTGTTTCTTGTTTGATTTGTGTCTCCAGGATGGTTGAGACGAGATCGCATCGCCCCGTGACGGGAGATGCTGGAGAGTGGTCTGCCACCTCTCGTGTCCAGCAGCCAGCTCCCAGTATCGTAGGGCCAGTGCAGCCCTCAGGAGTCGGTGTTTCTGCCACTTTTGGAGGAGCACCTCCACCAGTCAGGTGGCCGGCTGTGATTCCTGAGATCCTTCCACTGCAGCAGCCTCCGCCTACGGGGATGGTAGATGCTGCACATCTCTTCTTCTTCGTGGAGAGGATTCTTGAGTCCCACCAGCAGCAGACGAGGCAGACTGCAGATTTCCATCAGGGGATCGATGAGGCACACCAGCTGGTACGCACTACAGTCGAGATGATTACTGCTCAGGGGGCCCAGCAGTAGCCCCATCAGAGGGAGAAGGACATTCAGGACTTCCAGAAGATGCATCCTCGGGAGTTCTTCGGCACAGAGGGCATTCACATTGCAGACGACTGGATAGAGCATATTGAGGAGATCTTCCGATTGGCGGAGATACCAGATTGACTCCAGATCGAGGCAGCGGGTAGCCAGATGCAGGACTTAGCCCATGCGTGGTATCAGGCAGATCCCAGAGTGGGAGTTGAGGGCCAGACTTGGGCCCAGTTCAAGGAGCTGTTCAAGAAGCAGTTCTTTCCTGATATGGCCTTGGGAGGTATCGAGGCACAGTTCGAGGGTCTGGTTCAGGGGAACCAGACGGTAGCTGAGTATGCCCGAGAGTTCTGCAGATTGGCTCGATTTATAGATGACTTGATCGAGAAGACGAAGGCGAGAAAGTTTTGCCGGGGCTTGATTAGAGAGGTTCGGTCGCTGACTAAGAGCGACCGGAATGCTACATTTGCTGAAATATTTTCTGGGGCTATGGCGGCGGAAGACGACCTAGGGCTGAAGCAGAAGAGGGGTCGTGACTTCCAGGGTGGCAGCAGCAGTCAGGGGCAGGCCAAGAGGCCTCACTTCCAGCAGCACTTTCAGCAGCAGAGGCCAGCTCAGCAGTATCAGCAGCAGGGTCGTGCACCTTTTCAGCAGGTGCAGCAGCATCAGAGGCATCAGCAACAGGCACCCCATCAGCAGCAGGTAGTCGTTTGTGCCTTCTGTAAGAAGCCGGGACACATGATCTATGAGTGCAGGAAGAAGCTAGGCAATTGTCTACTTTGTGGTGCGGAAGATAACCAGTTGAGGGATTGCCCTGGTGCTTTTGGGCGAGGTACTCAGGAAGGTGGAGCCAAGGCTCCAGCAGGCCAGCAGTGGGGAACAGCCCTGCAGACCCAGCAGCAGAGGTTTCAGCAGCACCAGCAGCAGACACGAGGTGGACAGCAGGGACGAGCTTTCGCCATAACAGCTGAGGATGTCGAGGCCATCGGAGAGCTGATAGCAGGTTCGGTTCTTCTCGATTCCCTTCCAGCATTTGTACTCTTTGATTCTGGGACTTCCCACAGCTTTGTGTCAGTATCGTATACTGTTAGACACAGTTTGGTTTCTGAACCATTGCCTAGGACCTGCAAGATCACGACCGGGGGTGGGGTCATCCTCGTGAGTGATGTTTGCAGAGGGCGGAGTGTCTTATTGGGAGGCCGAGAGTTGGGAGTGAGTTTACCTGTCATGCCATTACCGAACTACGATATAGTACTAGATATGGACTGGCTGAGTAGACACCACGCCCGTATTGATTGTCAAGGGGGTAGAGTTTTGTTCGGGGTGCCAGGAGAGCCAGAGGTTGAGTACACCCGGCGGCAGGCAGAGCAGGATGACGGAGTCTTCTGTGGAGCTTCAGTTGAGGAGCAGGTAGCTCCGCATCCCTTGATCGCAGAGTTTATGGACGTATTTCCAGAGGAGTTGCCAGGGCTTCCACCGGACAGGGATGTAGGGTTCTCGATAGACTTGGTTCCCGGCGCGGAACCGATCTCCCAGCATGTCTATCGAGTAAACAACAGCGAGTTGGTGGAGCTGAAGAAGCAGGTGGATGAGCTGCAGGACAGAGGCTTCATCCGATCTAGTTCTTCACCTTGGGGTGCACCGGTACTCTTCGTACCCAAGAAGGATGGGTCGGTACGGATGTGTATCGACTACAGGGCACTTAACAACCTGACAATCAAGAACAGATACCCATTGCCGCGGATCGATGATCTCTTTGATCAGTTGAGCGGAGCTCGGGTGTTCTCCAAGATTGATTTGAGGTCGGATTATCACCAGGTGAAGGTGAAGGGGGATGATATTCCCAAGACCGCTTTCAGGACGCGGTACGGGCAATTTGAGTTTTTGGTTATGCCGTTTGGGCTAACCAATGCACCAGCAGTGTTTATGAATCTAATGAACAAGGTATTCCACCAGTACTTGGACAAGTTCGTGGTGGTGTTCATTGATGATATCTTGGTATATTCCAAGACAGAGGAGGAGCACGAGGAGCATTTGCGGATAGTGCTGGAGACTCTCAGAAGGGAGCAGCTTTATGGAAAACTCTCCAAGTGTGAGTTTTTCTTGGACCGGGTGGACTTCTTGGGGCATGTGGTGACTGGAGATGGTATCTCAGTTGACCCCAAGAAGATTGTAGCAGTTGAGGCTTGGACAGCGCCGACTTTAGTAGCAGAGATCAGGAGTTTCCTGGGGCTGGCAAGATACTATAGAAGATTTATGCAGGATTTCTCCTGGGTTGCAGAGCCGTTGACTCGGTTGACCCGGAAGGATGCTGAGTATGTTTTGTCAGAGGAGTGTCAGGCAGCTTTTGATGAGTTGAAGAAGCGGCTTACGACAGCTCCGATTCTGACATTGCCTTCAGGATCAGGTGGATTCACTATTTATAGTGATGCTTCAGGAAAGGGGCTGGGTTGTTTCTTGCAGCAGCATGGGAAGGTGATTGCCTATGCTTCCAGGCAATTACGTCCCCATGAGAAGAACTACCCTACCCATGACCTGGAGTTGGCAGCGGTGATTTTTGCTTTGAAGTTGTGGAAGCACTATCTGTATGGCGAGAGGGTGGAGATTTTCACAGATCACAAGAGCTTGACGTATGTGTTTACAGAGAAAGAGCTCAACATGAGACAGCACAGATGGCTAGAGTTGATGAAGGACTTTGATATCTCACTTCAGTATCACCCGGGAAAGGCCAACGTGGTTGCCGATGCCTTGAGTAGGTATCCGACAGCCATGTATTTGACTATGGATAGGCACTTGCTTGCAGACTTGGAGAGCCTTAGGATTGAGGTGATCGTGCCCGGAGTGCAGATACAGTTATGGGGCCTTCAGATACAGTCGGACTTGATAGACAGGATCAAGGCGACATAGTTCGAGGATGTGGCTCTGCGGTGTATCCGAGAGCAGATCAGTACAGGATTAGAGGATGATGAGTTTTCACTTGCAGAGGATGGTGCCCTGAGGCACGATTCCAGGTTATGTGTGCCTAGCAGGGAGCTCAGAGAGCAGATCATGCAGGAGGCTCATAGATCACAGTACTCTATACATCCTGGTGCCAACAAGATGTACAGGGATCTGCAAAAGCATGTCTGGTGGTACGGGATGAAGCGGGAGGTATCCCACTTCGTAGCTAGATGCTTGGTCTGTCAGCAGGTCAAGGCAGAGTGGTAGAGGCCCGGAGGATTATTGCAGCCGTTGTCCATTCCAAAGTGGAAGTGGGAACATATCACCATGGATTTTGAATCGGGGTTGCCGCGTACACCAGGAGGAAAAGACGCGATTTGGGTCATCGTTGACAGGTTGACCAAATCGGCCCACTTCTTGCCATTCAAGGTGGGTACGTCTACAGAGAGGCTTGCAGAGTTGTATATAAGGCAGATAGTCAGGATTCACGAAGTTCCCGTCAGCATTGTCTCAGATCGGGATAGTCGCTTTACTTTCCATTTCTGGAGGAGTCTGCAGACTAGTTTGGGCACTCAGCTCATGTTTAGTACTGCATACCACCCCCAGACGGACGGACAGTCAGAGAGGACTATTCAGATACTTGAGGACATGCTACGGATATGCGTCCTAGATTTTGGTGGTTCCTGGGAGGATCATCTACATTTGGTGGAGTTTGCTTACAATAATAGTTTTTAGGCCAGCATTGAGATGTCACCGTTTGAGGCTCTATACGGGCGTAGGTGTCGTACACCCTTATCTTGGGATGATGTTGGAGAGCGAGCTTTACTGGGACCAGAGATGGTTGTTGACATAGCCGAGAAGGTGAAGCTCATCAGGGATAGACTTCGCGTGGCGCAGGACAGACATCGGCACTGGGCCGATAGCCACCGAAGGCCATTGGAGTTTGAGGTACAGATTTAGAGATAGGGTTAGAAGTAGGTTGTATTTTTTTTTGTTGATTGATCATGTTTGATTTTTAGTAACTTGAGACCTTGCTTGTGATTAGGTTGGAGACATGGTCTTTCTGCGGATATCTCTGACTCGTGGTATGATACGTTTTGGTGGAGGTGGAAAGCTTAGCCCGCATTTCATCGGCCCTTTCGTTATCAGCGGAAGAGTCGGTGATGTGGCATACAGGCTAGACTTGCCACCTGAACTAGTGGGAGTTCACAACGTATTCCATGTATCACAGTTGAGACGGTACGTGGCTGACCCTAGCCATGTGCTCGATCATTCGGAGATTGAGGTTGGACCTACTCTCAGTTATCCAGAGCAGCCTGTGGAGATTCTGGATCGCCGAGAGAAGGTACTGAGGAACCAGGTGATACCCTTGGCACGCGTCGCATGGAGGCATCATTCTCCAGGAGAGTCCACCTGCGAGCGGGAGGATGAGATGCGCGAGCGGTGCCCCTATCTTTTTGGACCTTGAGGTATACTTTTCTATCCTTCTTAGCAGTTAGTTTTGCCTTTAAATTTCGAGGACGAAATTATTTTAAGGGGGGTAGATTTGTCACTACCACTTTTCTAGCTTGAGGGTATTTTGGTCATTTTTGAAATTTTGGGAATTATTTGGAATTATTATTTATTATTTAGATTTATTAGAATTAATGTGATTTTTAGAGATTTTTAGTATAATTGATTTTGGGCCTATAGTTGACTTTGACTTGTGTTGACTAGGAGACTAACCTAGAGACTAACCTAGGTCATGACCAGTTGGTTAGGTTAAGTAACCTTAGCTTGACCTAAGTTAGTGAGGTTTAACTCATTGGAACTTGTTTGGAGAGATTAGGAATTGATTAGGCTAGAATGGCTTGTGACTTCATAAGTCATGACTAATGACTTAAGCCTTAAAGCCCATAGGCCCACACCATGTAGCCAAACCCTAACCCTAATCAGCCCATGGCTGGTCATATTGATCCCCCTCCCCTCTATTTAATACTCCTCAAAGTTAGGGCTAGCCTCCATTAGGAATTTTGCCAAGTTTTAGAAAGAGGTAAGTCTCCATCTTCATTAAATCCTATAAAATCCATTTTAATTCCTTTTTCATCCAAACCAATTGCAATGGGTTCTAATTTTTCTCTACTTGCTGTTGGTATCAAGTAATCTCAGCTTGGGAGCAAATTGGAGGAGTTGGCTATCAAGAAGAATCCCTCTTTGTGGAGCTTTTTGAGGATTTTGATACACATAGGTAATTCTCATTCCATACCATAAAATCCTGATTTTATAGCATGTCTAGGGAGCCCTAGGCCTAACCTAATTGAAGGAATAGGAAGCCCTAAAATTCGTGTCCATTTCGTGTCCTATTTGGACACGTATCAGTGTCACATGGCATGTGTTTGATGAAATGCCCCAATGGGCATTTCGTGTGATTTTTAGGAAAGTATTTGAACAGGAAATTAGGTTTAGGTGTCGCTTACTTGTTTCTTGAGTCTTTGTGAGATTTTCGTGTCGTGTCGAGTCCCCACGGACACGCGAACACGTTGTCGCGTGCGCGCGTGCACAGGCACTGTGCATGCCCTGCATTTCGGGGGATACAGCACACTGGATACGACACGTCGACACGTGAAATTTGACGTGTGACACGGGGCTGACACTGACACGGGGCTCCCCAAGTTTCAGAGCCCCACGTGTCGTGTCGGACACGCACGAACGAGTGCACTAGAAAAGCACTATGCGGGCGGCTGTCCTTTTTGAGCACTGATACGCGTGTCGTATCGCACGCACGCGTATCGTGGACACGTAACAGGGTATCCTAGCCCTAGCCCTACACTTGGTCGACACTTGGACACGACCATGTGGCTTGTGTCACGTCGTATCGTGTGCACGGACATTGTGAACACGTGTACGAGGCTTAATTCCCTGCACTGTGTCCAGTTTCCTGTTTTGTGTTTTAAATGGATTGGACACATTTGTGTCCACTTGGGTGGACACAAACTCATCACATGACACGTACACAATGTATATTTACATTACCAACCTTTAAATTGGTGTTTTAATTTAATTTCCCAAAATTCTGAAACCTCAATAACAATCCCTATTTTCCTGTGTACCCAGTTTTCTAATCTCGATTTTGACAGTCATTTTAACCTACCTAACACTGTTAATTGCATGGTTTATAACCTCTAATGTGTTCACCTATATGTTATCTAAGTGTATGATGAATTTGGGTTTGATTTGATGTGGATTGGGTTCAAAATCTGAGAATGGAAGTTGGGCTGAAAATTGAGTTTATAAACTGAATTTATGTGTTCTAAGGAACTGAGATAACTGGGTTTTGGGTTACTGTTCTGAAATCTGGGTTTAGGTTTCTGTGTTGAGCTGGAATTTCAGTATGGGTTCTTTATTGTTGCCTAATATAGTTTATTGTATTGTTCCTCACTGATTTTGCCTAGCACCTACACCCACACATACATGTTACACACACACACACACAAGCTCACTCAATGTTAGCCTATGTCTCACTGTTTTCTCACTGTTACACTAACCTACACACACACATACATGTTACACACCCTCTACTTCACACTCTATCACACACTTGAGTTCACTCTCTCACATACTCTCAAGTCACACTATTCACACACCTATGTTTTCTCACATGAACACTCATCACACACATGTTTCCTCCCTCATTCTCATGATACACACGCACACATACACTTGGACACATATTCATGTTCCCCCCTTTTCCATACATCATGTATATATATATATATATGTATGTATTGAGGTATATATGTATAGGTATCTTATATATATAATGTGTGTGTCTAAATATATATTAGATATTCATGTAGGTGTAGTATACATATAGTTAGCCTATATGGTATATGTGCTCCTATACTAGATTGTATAATATGTTAATGTGTGTTTCATATTTAGGCTTATAAAATTGACATGTGATATGATTTATGGTTGGCTTAGGCATGGTATAGCCTTAGCCTATGGCCTAGTCTCTTAGCCTATGGCCTATGGTTGTGTCTGCTTGACTGGTGAGCTTAGATTAGACTTGTGTAGCCTTGTTAGACTTAGAATAGCCTTGTTAGCCTAGTATAGACTAGTTTGACTTAGGTTTGACTTGGTTGACCTAGTTTGACTTCTAGGGTTGACCAGAGTTGACCAAGAGTTGACCTTGGTCTAGATTGACCTAGATTCATGTAGTATGCATCGTAGTGCATCTTATTTCTATTCTAGACTTGTTGTGACTTGTGCTGTTCTAATAGGAGCCAGACACCACTCTTCGGATAGTACTTTCGTCTTGGACATTCAGTTAGCAGGCGAGTACATTCTCTGATCTTTTCATACTTGTCTGGACTATACTCTTGCTCTAGATTACTTTACTTGATGCTGACACGTATCTTCACGGATTAGTACTATATGGATCCTTTTCTGCGATGTTATCCCTCTACGGGTGCATCGGGTATTTCATGTTCATGTACTTTATCATGTGCATCAGGTACTCCTTGTACTCGTACTAGTTCACGTATTCACATGTTCTCATGTGCTTTCATGTGCTTTATCATGTGCCTCATGTACTACTCATTACATGAGTTCACGTATCTTAGCTATATTCATGTGCCTATAACGTAACTTGAATGGATCCTTGTGTATTGATTGGGGCGGGGTGAGTAGAATTGGTTATGTGGACACTATCCCCAGTAGGTATTCATGTGCTTCTTAGTTGTATTCATGTGCTCCTAAGCCGTTTACATAACCATATTGTACTCTAAATCACGTAGCCACTTACAGTCTCTATTATCATGTACTTACTTCAGTTACAAAATATCTCCTGTTTACTCTTACTTTCCTTTCAGCACTTCCTGTATTTTACTATATTGCATGCTCTATACTCCTAACCTGCTATAAACTATTTTGAGAGATATGTGCTCGTTCCCGTCCTGATTGGACCTGTTGACAATTTTACAGAGGACGAGGAGGAGGCCTACTTAGACACTTACTATGGGACAGCCTTAGAGGACACTTGCGATCCGGACTTCCAGTCGGATCCCTTAGCAGTAGAGACTGTTGCTCCATAGTTAGTTTATCTTATTTTTATAGCTGATCAGTTGAGTTGTATATATATTTGGGATCTGTATTATGTCTGGATGTTGTGGAGTTTATTATAGACACTTAGCTCTCTCTCTCTTTTTGTATTTTCTATGGATTTGGATCATGCATCTTTGTTATCTATCTATCTTCCTTTCATGTTCTACCTTAGCTGTGATTGAGATATATTCTGTTATGTCACCCCTATTCGGGGAGTATAACTATTTATTACCTTTAACTGTTAGATGTTGTGATCTAGGACAGCGTTCTACAGCCGACACTGCGGCATAGGCTGGACGTACCCACGTCTCGTGCCCTTACTCTAGGGTGCGGGTCGTGCCAACCTATCATTATTGGCAAGTCCCGAAAACGGATACAAGGTACAGCTGTCACTCTTCCAGAGAAGACTCCAGAGAAGAAAAATAAGGCTACCACCAAAAGACCTTCTAGATCAAGAGCCACTACCCCGAAGAATGACACTCAGGTGGATGAGCTGCAACATGTTGCATCTTATTCAGTTCACCTTGGAGAAGGATCTTCGGCCTCCCAACCATCAGCACCAACAGAAGCTGCGGTAGTCCTATCTTCCGGACGCCTCAGCTCGTCGCTTCATTTAACTTTGCCACAAAAGGCACAAGTTGTTGAAGACGTCGCCCCAGTACTTATTGTTGATCAAGAGCCCATCCCATTAGATGAACCAGCTATTAATTTTGATAATGAGGATTGGACTGGAGATTATGACGCGTACTTGGCACGTCCTACACCTACTCCAGGTAAATATAATTTATACAAAATCCATACAAAATTATGATTTTTTTATATTAACTTATTTTGTTTAATTTTTGTAGGTGTCATCATTACATCTAAGCTTGTGGCTCCTCCTCCTCCTCAAGAAGATATTTATAAGGAAAATGAGGAGTTTGAGGAGGAGGCTTCTTCTTTAGAAGAAAAAGATGCTCAAGAAGAAATACCGCGAGAGCCCGAAGTGGAGATTAAGGAAGAATGTCCTCCATCTATGGAGGTACAACAAGAGTCAAAAATGCAGGCTCAGCCAGAAGTGTTCCCTCCTACTGAGAGCAAGAATAACGAACAAACTGCAGTAGAACCTACTGTAGATGATGAAGAGGCTACTGAAGAATTAGACTTCAACGAAGAATCGGTTGTAGAAGGACTCACTACAACTGAAATACTTGAAGATTCTGCAGAGCCAGCAGCTGAAGAAGGTGATGAAGGCATACTCAAGTCATCAACTGAAGCTGGGAACGTTGTAATAGCATCCTCTGCTATTGTTACTGATCCAGTACAAGTTCTTGAAGAGACAATGCCTGAACTGGAGTCAGCTGCCACAACTACCATTCCACCCACACTAATTACGGCCACCGAAACTCAAATAGTTTCAGCTCCAGAAATGGCTGGAGTAACAAATGCTGAAGAGACTATTCCTGAAGCTCCTGGGAATCAGTTGGCTATGGTAGCAGTGACAACAATGTCTTCATCTCAGCCTACTACCAAGGCAACATCTGCTCCTAGTCTTCAGAGAAGAGATTTTGTAGACATCGCCGCAACGCCGAGTTCAAGTGTAGAAATGAATCTCTTAGTTGATATTCATATTGATACTTTTTACAAGACTCTGGTAGCTCTAATCAAAATGGTCCTGAAAAAGGGCCTCAATTATGAGAGCTTGAAGGCAGCGATCGCTCTTACTATCAGAAATGTCGCTATGTTCAAAGATGCGGCGAGAGCAGCGGTATTGGAGAAAATCATGGAGGGACTTGAACAGACCATCAAAAAATATCTGAAGTTGTCAACTGAAACCACTGAAAGTCTCATCCAAGAGGAGTATGACGCTCTATCGGCTTAATACCTTGCTCGGGAGACGACTTTTATTGAGGCCCTCCATGAATACAGCATCAAAGTAGCTAAAGAAAAAACTTTTTTGGCGGGAGCGAAGCCCCAGCTGGATAGCCAGAGAGAAGCCTATGAAACCTCGAATATGAGAATTCATCAACAAAATAATAAAATTCGAGAAGTTGATGCTGAGCTGGCTCGCTTGAAGACGGAGAGGGATTTGCTGATCTTAGTTCGAGACCAGCAGCTTACACAGAGCTCAATTTTGGAAGAACAAGTCTTTGGAGCTGAGACTACCATCAAAACCCTTGACGAATCCAAGGACAAGATGATAGTCACTTTTGCTGAACTTTCTCATATCTGCACTCCCGAAGCCCGACGTGCCGTAGCTACCAAGACTGTACTGAGCTCTCGTGACAAGCGTCTAGCGAAGCTACAGAAATTACTTCAAGATGTCTCTGCCCCGCCTTAGGCAAATAAAGAGCTTTTGTAATCTCTTTTTTTATTCTGTAATGTTTTACAAGAAATGAATAAAATATTTGTTTTGTGATCATATCATTTATTTTGAAATTAAACAATAGGTATGAGACAGAAAACACCTATCCGAGGTAATATGGACATGACAAGTCTTCTAAACTCAGTAAATTATATCTATCCAGAGGTAATGTGGACATAATAGATAATGAATCTCATTTTCTGTTTAGAGTATACGATACTATCAGAGGCATTATGAACGTGACAGATCATGACAACTCAAAGAAAAATAGATTAATATCTATTCAGAGGTCAAATGGATATGATAGATAAAAAAAGAAGTAGACTTAATATTTATTCAGAGGTCATAAGAACATGATAAATAATAAATCTTTTTTTTAATCAGCTGGTAAGACAGAAGATCAAAATTCACTTCAAGGAGACAAGTAATCAGCTTAAAAAAAGATTGGTAGCTGGGGAATAAAGAAGAAATTCAAACATAATATTTCTTCAAGAATTTGCCATTGATCGGCATCATGAGCAAATCTCCATTAGGTTTAGACAACCTATAGGCACCATTAGAGAAGATTGTCTCGGCGACATAGGGACCTTCCCATTTTGCTTGGAATTTTCTTTTGCTCTTATGAGTCATCACCATCGGTCTTCGGACGGCTAGAACTAACTCGCCGACTTTAAATACTCTCTCTTTCACTTTACGATTGAAATTTCGAGGTATACGAGCTTGATATAGCTCAATATGTTGTTGAGCTTGAAGACGCTTTTCGTCCAATCCTTCAAGTTCTTGGAGTCGTAAGCGATCATTGTTCTCTGTAGTTATCTCATTAGCAATGGCTATTCTAAGAGATGGAATCTGGATTTCCAGTGGGAGAACAGCCTCACATCTGTAAACCAGTAAAAATGGTGTAAAACCAGTCGGAGTTCGGACTGTCGTTCGGTAAGCCCATAAACATTCTCCAAGTTTCTCATTCTAATCACGTTTATTAGAAGAAACGAACTTTTTGAGAAGTTTAATGATTGTCTTGTTGAAAGCTTCGGCCAAACTATTAGCAGCTGGATTATAAGCCGTAGAAGCCAGATTTTGGATCTGATTCTTATCACAGAATCGATAAAATGCCTGACTGACGAATTGTGGTCCGTTGTCATAGATTATCCTTCGGGGGATCCCAAAACGATAAATGACATGATGTTTGATGAAGCTAACCACATTAGATGTTTTTACTTCAACAAGGGGAATTGCTTCCGTCCATTTAGAAAAGTAATCGGTTATAGCCAGTATAAACCGATGTCCCTTGACAGAAGGAGGGTTAATCGGACCAATAATATCCATGCCACAAGCTTCGAAGGTCCAAGAAGCTGCTGTAGGATGTAGGAACTCAGATGGTTGATGAATAAAATCAGCATAAATTTGACACGCTTTACTCCGTTTGGCAAAATCTATAGCATCTGCTATCATAGAAGGCCAATAATATCCTATTTTTCGAATACGGTCCTATAATTTTGGACCCGGTTGATGGGCACCACAGACACCATCATGAGCTTCACGAAGTGTTTGCTTAGCTTCATTCTCTGAGAGACAGCGTAGCAAAAGTCCGTCATATGAACAACGATATAACATATGTAAAGAAGAATCATAATAGAATCGAAATGATCGTCTCTTGATTGATGCAGCTTCTTTTGGATCTTCAGGTAAAATCCCATGAACCGCATAATCAATGAATGGACTTCTCCAATCCCTCTGCTGAGAACTTGATTCTGTAGTATAACTCTGTTTAATACGCAAGTTATTCTTTATACAGAATAAGTCTCGATCCAATAAAGTGATGGTATTTTATCTTCTAATTGGAACAGCTAAGTCTGCAGCTAAACTAGCAAGAGCATCAGCTTCCAGGTTTTGAGAACATGGTACGAATTTAATGAAGAATCCTTTGAATGAAAGGACCAATTCGATTACTACTTGATGATAAGGGATGAGGTCAGGATTTCTGACTTCATATGTCCCTCTAACCTGATTAACAATCAGTTGAGAATCTCCATAAGCTTCTAAGAACTCAATGTCCAATTCTTTTGCTACTTGGAGACCAATCAACAGAGCATTGTATTCTGTCACATTGTTAGAGCATGGCTCATTGAGAGAATAAGCACGGTATATGACCATTTTGTCGGAAGAGACTAGGACAATGCCTACTCCGGAGACGATATTGCCTTTAGGTCCAACCCGTGATGCTCCATCAAAATATAGTTGCCAAATGTCATCATTTAAAGTCATGTTGCAATCCACGACTTTATCTGGAATGTCCTCATATAGCTTCGATGTTTCAGGTATAGGGTGAGCTGCTAAAAAATCAGCTAATGCTTGACCCTTTACTGATTTTTGAGACACATAGACCATGTCATAAGGTGTGAGCAACATCGCCCAGGTGGCTAACCTGGAGTTAAGAATGCTCAGTTTTCTCATCAATACCTGAATAGGATTTATTCTGAAGATGACATGAATAGTCTGTCCTGACACATAATGTCATATTTTTTGAACGGCAAAAACCAAGGCCAGACATTCCTTCTCCACAGGAGTATACCTGTGTTCAGCTCCGACCATCATTCGGCTAAGATAATAAATTTCCTGTTCATGACCTTTGTCACTTTTCTGTGCAAGAAGAGCACCAAGTGAATGATCCAAGGCTCGAACATATAGCAAAAATGGTCTCCCTACCACTGTAGGTACCAGAACAGATGAATTTGTAAGGTATTGCTTGATGTCATTGAAGGCTTCTGACATGCTTCATCCCAGATAAATGATACACCTTTATTTAATAGACGGTAGAAATGTTGACATCTCCCAGGGAGATTGGATATAAATCTCCTGATATAAGCAATGCGACCTTGGAAGCTACGTAGTTCTTTTAGATTGCGTGGAGGACGCGTTTCAAGAATTGCTTTGATTTTATCAGGATCAACATGGATACCCTGCGAAGTAATGACAAATCCCAAAAACTTGACACTGGAAACCCCTAAGAAAGAATTAGTAGGATTCATCTTTAGTTGATGTTGACGCATCAACTCAAATACTGTCTTCAAGTCTTGAATGTGATCATCTTTTGATCGACTTTTGACAGCAATGTCATCCACATAACATTGAACTGTTTTTCGTAGATGTTCTTGAAAGATGTTGCTCATAGCCCGTTGATATGTGGCACCGGCATTCTTCAGACCAAATGGCATCACCGTATAGCAGTAAACCCCAAGGGGTATAAAGAATTCGGTATGCTTTTCGTCTCCTGGATGCATCTTAATCTAGTTGTATCTTGCGAATCCATCCATGAAAGACATGCATTCAAAACCGTATGTATTGTCTATCATGACATCAGTAATCGGAAGTAGAAATTCGTCCTTTGGACAAGCTGCATTAAGATCGCAAAAATCTACGCAAACTTGGACTTTTTCGTTCTTCTTCATAACAGGAACTATGTTGGCAACCCAATCTGGGTGTTGTTCTTCACGAATAAAGCCACATGTGATCAGCTTCTTGACTTCTACTTTAATTGTATCCATCATATCTGGTCGAAAATGCCGCTGCTGTTATTTTACAGGCTTGGCATAAGGAAGAATATTGAGTTTATGATTAGCAACTTTAGGATCTAGACCCGGCATATCCTCATAACTCCATGCAAAGATATCAATATATTCTTTAATCAGTTTTATCAACTCTTCCTTTTCATCTTCGGAGAGGTTTTTACTGATGAATATTGGCTTGGACGTAGTTTCGTCTCCAACATCAATCTGGACAATCTCATCCTCTGTAGATGGTTGTCGCTGTTCAAAACGAAGCTCCCATTGAGTGTCTATTTGCTGTGCCCAAGGATCACTCTCAAATGGCTCAGATTCACCATAAGTTTGAACCATGTTGACTGAGAACACACACTCAGATTCATCATAATAGTCTCCTCCAGCATATGAGGATTGTAGAAAACTGGAAGAACATTCTTCCATATTTTTTCTGTATATGTGGGGTGTATCGGATTCGATGAATTTGATTTCTTCAGAATCTGATGATTGTGAAGAACTTAAAGAAAATTCTTCTTGTATATCCTCATTAAATATGTGGGATGGATCGTATCCCAACCCATGACGAGTTTTCTGGTAAAACGGATCACCACATAATGGTAATCGTCTACCTTTGCCTTGATTGAGACCTTGCATAGTCTTCAAGTCATATCCCATATTCTGGATAATCTTGAGAGATTGTTGACTATATTTGTTAATTCGAATTCTTTCTTTATCTTTATCTCTGAGATCATCTGTCTGAGTAACATGGATGTTTCTAGCCAGGCCAAACACAATTTGGCGCTTGTTTTTCTTATCAGACGGAATCACGAAATAAGATTCTTCGTAATGTCTATAAGTTACACAAGCTTGTGCTGAAGCGGCTACAGGAAGAGGATAAGGAGAAGATGTTAAGAACCTTTGAGCATAAGGTCCTACATCGACATGAGGAGGAAAGGAATTTTCCTTATGGTCAATGTATAAGGTTTTCTCTGTATCTATGTCATCTTTATATTGATGACATTGATCCTCAGAAGATAAAGTCATTCTTTCAATAAATTTGACAGCCATATACTCAAAAAGGAAATCTTCATTAATATTAGAAAGTACAAAATGATCAATATTTATATCATTTATAATTTGACTGCTACGCTTCGGATTGATCATTAACGGACCATCATCCGTCTTCTGCGTAGACTTGCCAAGGTTGATGATCAGTGGTGGTGTTGGATCATTCGTACGAGAAGTACGTTCCTTGACTTTGATCATGAGGGGTTGAACTTGGTTCTTGGCAGAAATACTCACTGATTCTTCAGATGAAGCTCGAGTTCTTCCTTTGACCTTAACCATCAGAGGTTGGTCATTAACAGGTTGGGGTTGGATTCGACCTTTGACTTTAATCTTCAAAGGTTGCTCTTCTGAAGGATCTTCATTGACAGACTGATCTTCAGCAGGTGATCGATCTTCAGCAATATCTGATACCTCTTTCACATGCTCTTGTTTGTAGAGTATTGAGTCAGAAAAATAGCCTTCACCACCCTTGAAAGGATTGATATCAGCAAACTCAGTCTTTACAACCCCTTGGAAATCCACGTACTTGAAGCATTGATGGAGAGTTGAAGGCACAATGTTATGCTCATGTATCAACAGTCTTCCGAAAAGGATGTTGTAAGATACATCTGAGTTGATAACATAAAATGATGCTATAGTTCGAAGATCACCAATTTGGATCTTCAGACGGATCTTCCCCAGTGGTTTACTCTTTCCAGAGTTGAAATCAACTATTGTGGTACTAGTGTAAGTCAAATCACTAGTAGAAATCCTCAAAGGTCTTAGCATACTCCGAAGAATAATGCTAATAGAAGACCCAGGATCAATGTAAATCCTGTCAATTTCAGTGGATTCAATATACCCAGTGTAGCACAGAGGTCTGTCGTACTTATTATGCTCAACAATATATCTTCTTGTGTGAAGGTGATGTTGGAAATTGCCTCCATCATACTATGACATTGTGGACATGACACTGGTATATTGTCAGGACTCTTGAGTTGAGCTAAGCATGAATGTGCTTGTAGCAAAGCTTCACTCAGAGTCTCTCTGCTTTATTTAGAAAGATGAAGCAGCTCGAAGATAGAGAGTCTAGCCGAATTATTAGCTAACTAGGCAAGAATATCAAATTTGTAGGGCTTCATTACCACCCTTTAATTTGAAGCAGATTTTAATGGGACGTCAAAGCGTACTGCTTTCTGTTTCCCTTTCTCAACCACAGATGGTTTAGCAGGAACAGGAGATGGTTGAACTGGTAGTGTTTCAACTACGCCTTCTGATTCTTTGGAAGATCCCTCATAATCTTTGTGGTACTCTTTTCCAGATCTTGTACCAGCAAAGGTTTTTTCTTTGGACTCAGGAGAATGAAGTACCTTATAAAGGAAGTCGCCTTCCTTTATCATAATTCAAACCTTCCGCCTTTTGAAAGTCGTAGCCCATCTTTTTTTATGAGATGGACTGATTGTTGACTGTATAAGTGAGTGGGTAGCGGACTTTCAATAGATGGATTAACAGAGAAAGAAGAGACAGAAACCTCTGTACCTACAGGAAAATGAGGCATAGAGATTTCTGTAGAAGGAGTATTTGGGACACGAAGAAAAATCCCTGTAGGAGCTTTTTCATAAGCAGCAAAGACCTGTTATGCCCTGTATAAGGGGACGCTATTTATAGCTAACCACTGCTGATGAGTAGGTTTAAGCTTGGTAGGAGGAGCCAAGCTTGGAGGGCATATATTCAAACCCCTCAGTCTATCCTCCAAAGGAATGTCATCCCATAAATGATCTAAATCATCATGGTCTGGGTTTAAAACATGAGAAATCATGTTACAAGTTTTAACTTTTTTACCTTTCTTGGATTTTGAAGTTTTACCTTCATTCTCCATTTCAGGTACTAAATTAGGGTGTACACACATAATTTCACCAGTTTTTAGTGTAAGAGGCAAAAGTTCTTCATTTTGCTCCCTGACAGGCGAGATATTCACAATCTTCATCGTCGTCTTTGGAATTGGGACAATCCCATCTAGGACTTGCTGTGGAGAAAAACCTCCAAATTGAAGAGAAATCATATTGGTTGTGACCGTATGCTCATCGTTAGTTAAAGCGATGGCATTGGCATTTATCAGCTCCTGGATTTTCTTCTTCAAAATATAGCAAGCCTTGGTAGGATGATTTATATATCTGTGATAGATACAATACTTGGGATTGTCGGTCAAATTCACCTCATTAGGCCTTTTTGGCTCTGGAATCTAGAGTTTGCCACTCTTTACCAGACATTAGAATATCCCTGGGATATCACTGTCATCGAAAGAGTATTCTTCTTTTGGCTTGGAAGATTCCTGATTATTCGGTGTCGTTTTGGGTTTTGAAAGATTAACCACTAAGGTTTCCTTCCCTTTTCCATTACGATTGCCGGAATTATTACCAGAAGAGCTTTTCTTTTCTTTGTCTTCTGAGGCAAAAATCATCCCGTGTTAACGAGCCAACCTACCATTGGTCTCGGCTGAAACTGCTGCTATGATGAATGAGGCCCAATCTGTGAATTGAGAGCCCGTAAAGACAGCAATGGATGGTCGCAGATTCATCTTGCATGTATCAATCATTGCTGAATCTAGCATAATAGGGGGCATCTTCAAAGTTGCCTGTCGGAAACGTTCAATGAACGTCCGAGTATTTTCCTTTTCCTTTTGCTTAATTTCTATTAAGGAGGACATATTCATTGTTTGCCATTAAAATTGTTTGATTGAAAACTTTAATACAAACAGAACAGTGTTACAATATAGGACTTAAATGTAGTCCTAGGAGTACACTTTTGTTTAAGCTGGGTCCTTAGTGCCAATGGAGCGAGTGGTAATGCGTTGACTCCGTTGACCGGCTGACGACGGTTATCGGTTCTCTGAAGGTGTGGATTGCTCTGGGTGCTGGAGCTTGCTGAGAGGAGGAAGACGTTGAGTGTCTGTGTCTGCCTCTCTGGTGATTCCTTGTATGTTCGTTATGGATTATGTGTGTGTGTGAAGGAGAAGATCCTTCTATTTATAGTTTTGTAGGCTGGCTGCTAATGCGCGCATGTAGGATGCGCCGGTGCGTGGGGACGCCACGTGGATGAAAACACAGGTGTAGGCAACTCTAGAGGGGGGTGAATAGAGTTTGTGTCGATAATCACCAAATAAAAAATTAACTCTATATCACCTCCACAAAATAACTATCAAGATAGTAAATAAATCAGAGAGAAATGCGGAAGTAAATAAAGATCAGAAGAGCATACGCAAACACAGCAGTTTTAACCTGGTTTCCCTCGTGGAGGACTAGTCCAGGCCTGAGAACTCTAGCTCAGGATTCAAATCCACTATTTGTGAAATAGTAGTTTACAACCCGTGCCTTTTCTTCAGAAGAGCACGTCAACTTCTTACAGAGGATCGCAGTGGCGATTTGCTTGGAATTTTCCAAGCGACTTGGAATTGTCCAAGTGACTTTTCTTTTCAATTCTTGCACAAAAACTTCTAGCTGAATCGCACTTGAGTACCTTGGGGCTTAGGAAGTTTTGTGGCTAGTAGATTGGAAGAGTAAGGCTCTTGACTATATAGGCTATGTAAGAGAAGAAGAATAGAAGAGTGGATGGATTCAAATGAGAGAAACCAAGGCCTATTTATAGGGTTCGGGACAAGCAGAATTCGGCCAGAATTCGGTATGGATAATTCAAATTTTTGGCCGTTGGACAGCTGGTAGCAAGCAGGCCCTAAAATTCAGGGTGCTGGAAATCAGGGGACAGAGTTCGGCCCGAACTCTGTGTGGAGGCAGAGTTCGGCCCGAACTCTGTCTCCAGAAGACAGAATTGGTCCATTGGGCTTTTGGGCTTTGTGGAGCTTGGGCTTGGTTCAGGAATTGGTCTGTTTGTATGGTAGATCTTGGAGAGATATGTCTAGGGGTTGAGATGACTCAGTGCGACTCAACGTACACATTCTCCTAGACTCAATAAATTGAAGATTACAGACATGGAACAAACAGGAAAACCAAGAGCCCTTTGATGATGCCTTTCTTCTGATATTTGAGCAGCCATGAAGACATCTTTTTCCCTGACAGCAGTCGTCCGAAGATATACAGATCTGAAAATCTGAATACCTTTCGGGGGCTTCGCCCCCGAACCCCCGACGGGGGGCGCTGCCCCCTCGACCCCTGTCCGCTGACCGGGCAGCGGAACCCCCGATGCGAGGTCCCGGATAGGTCGTTAGGCGGTTCGGAGAAATCCCTTTATATGACGCCGTCTTTGGTCCAACATTAATTCTTCATTGCCTATGTCCTGTTTGATCATGTTAGATCATGCTTACTGTATGTCTACAAATACATGTTAGGCCAGCAAAATATGTTGCAGTACGATACAAGCATAGCAATACAATATAGGACAATTAGGACATTGCTAAGTTTAAGTAACAACATGATAGCATGTTAGGCCAACAAAATATGTTGCAGTACGATACAAGCGTAGCAATATAATATAGGACAATTAGGACAATGCTAAGTTTAAGTAGCAACATGATAGTGAGTATATGAATATTAATGACATCATTATGTTAAACTTAACTGATTAGCCATATTCAAAAACACAATATAATCATTGGGCCAACAATCTCCCCCTTGCTCAATGCATATAAGTAAACTTGAAACATTGATCAATAAAACTATGATAGCACAATTGTCCACCGATAAATTGTGGAACAAAGTAAATGAATGATCAATGTAAAATAAGGCAATTGATATAAAATAATCTCATTATTTACAAATCTATTTGCTTATCCAAAATTCATGCATTTGAACTCAATTACCATATCATGCTTTATGAATACTCTTTAAAATAAACATGAAGGTAAAGGAGAAAAATATTTGAGAAGGAGAAATTCAATCGACTTAAATGCTCCCCCTCAAACTATTAACAGTATAGATAAAATCATGAATTTTGGGTAAGTCCTCAACAAGGAAAGCCAAATCAATTAACCATACAAAGAGAGCCAAATCATAGAAAGTCATATCAAAGAAAGCACAATAGTCATCAAGATAAAATACGAAAGTAAATATTAACGAGATGACTCATATCAAAGAAATATGATGAAAACAATTGCATAAACTCTCATAAACCTTTCAAAAAATAACAGTATCATGACCTCAATCACTAAGATATAAATAATGATAAAAATATGGGTCAATGATGAACTAGGTATACGACATATTAAAGGGTATAAATGAATTGAACCAATTTATTTGCTCCCCCTTAAAATATGCGTATCTAGTTCCAAAGCACTTATAGCATAAATAAAATGATAACTACAAGATCTAGGGGTAAATCAACTATTGATTTCTCCCCCTTGCTCAATGCATATAAGGCTATAAAGACGACATAAAACAAATAATGTCATCTTTAGGAGAGATATCCAATAAAATAGTCACTAAAGATGAACGATCAAAATAATATCTCAATTTAGCACATGTAATCAAAAGACGACATACACTAACCTATATAGAAGAATATCATATTGAAATAGGATAGATCAATGCATGTTATCTTTTGAGAAGAAGATCATCATGAAAAGAGATAAGGTCCATTAGAAAAATATCATTATGAAAAGGAATAATAAGGTCCATTAAAAACAATCATGATGAGAATCACAATATAGCTCAAAAGATAAAAATACAACTAAAGAAAAATGTCATCATGAATAAAGTCAATTAAATCAATCATGAAGAAAGTCAATTAAATCAATCATGAGGAAAGTCAAAATATAGCTCAAAAATAATAAAGCTCAAATATCATGTCCATGATTATCTAATTAAGAAATGATCAACCAACTTATTGCTTTACAAGGACTATGCATGTTTTACCACATATGTACCCATCAACGGGTAATAATCCAACCTTGCTAATACTAAATGAGAAACCAATGAAGTTCAAATAGCAAAGAGCATATGTGATAATCCATGAGTAGTCAAAGTAGAGTAATAAATTAACTTGATAACCATATAATTAGATAATATAGGACTACTCAATCATTAGGATCATTTATAAAATAAACCATTAAATAATTATGATCCGTCATAAATCCCATCTAAAAACCATATAAACAAACCAATGGAAAATATAGAAAAGAGTCAATCTTATTTAAATTATTACAGATTTAATCTAAAGAGATGTAATCTGATAGTATGATAAAATCATGACTACAAAAGATGAGAGAAGTTTAAAAGATGCTTATCAATGACTAGTATGGAAGGAAGTTAAAGTGAAGAATCACAAATCTCAACGAAAACAAGATTAAAATAAAGAAATTTGTTAAACTAATTTTAGAGACCGAACATATGCATCTAAAGTAGAATACAAATCTCATCAAGAAAATTCATAAATCTTGTTTTTGTAATCTAGCATATCACATATAGATTGAAATTCAAGAAGATAGCTAGATGAGTGAAAGTGAATAAAAATTATGTAGCTTAACAATATATCGCAAATAAGCAAGCTAGCTACATAACTAATTAAGATTAATGAGATAGGCCATTAACATGATAAATGTGCTCATTAAATCTTAAGTCACTAACACCAAAAAAAACACATGCTTAAGCATAGAGTTCATCATAAGGGCAATACATTTTGAATGATCAAAATGATTATATACTCTTTGCTAAGCAAGGATAAGAGTATAAGATAGCAAGCAAATGAATTAGACTCTTATCAAGTAAAAGACAAAAGAGATGTTCATGAAAACACAGTAGAGCAAATCTCTTTGCCAAATATTGAGATTAACCCAAGATAATGAAATAATAGATTGATCTAGAGAATGCAAAATTATAACCATTATGAAAGTGTATTCTCTAGAAATGGAAAATCTCAAAGTAGAAATTTCAACCCATAGTAGCTAAAGACATGAGAAGTATGATATATCAATTACATATATTCTCATGTGCTACAAAACATCATTGGACAATAATAATAAAATATTTATAGCTCAAAATATAGGGCTAGATATGATGAAGTATTCTGGAACTTAGGGGTGGATCCAGAACTAGATAATGGTTGCATATAGACCTTAATAAATCTTCAGTCTATAAAGTATTGATCACTTTGGGTTAGCTGTAGGGGCCGGTTCCCAGCTAGCGGTAGTCCGAAGGCTAGTGCACCGTGTCGCTTCAGGCTATTTACACCTGTAGGACAGAAGGACCCTTTCGACTTGTTCCCAAAATGTTCTTTACTTTTAAGAACTTAGATTTAAAAGAATATACGCAGTATCATCAAACAACATCAAAATCCAAAAATTCTAAGTATAAGAAAGGTAAATACCCAAAGAATGATCATCAAAATTTTCTAAGAGTATTTTTAAAACAAACATTTTCATAATGCACTTATGGAGCAAAATATATAGAAGATACATGCTCAAGATGTGCACTAATAAGTACAATAATTTTAACAAGTAAGGTAAAGCACAAAACTAAGCAATTCTTGAAAGAACTTCCATAAAAGTCATGAACAAGACACTAATAAACATTTTCTCTCAACATTCCAACTTAAAGGCATTTAAAAAAAAATATCAACATTTGGAATCAATAATTGCCATTGGATCTATAATTTGATCAACAGCTGAGACTGTTTCCAGTTCTGGAACAACCAGGCCGAATTCGGCCCGAACTCTGGTAAGGGCAGAGTTCGGCCCGAATTCCGGATTCTGGTGACAGAACTGGAATCAGGCTAAAAATTTGTTAAGCGAAAAAGATCAAAATAAGAGTGAAAGAATGTATCCATAAAGTCAACAAATAAAAGCCAATAAGATATCATTAAAAGAAGACTTTAAGCTAATTGATTCAACTGGAGATAACACAAATTTAGTCAAAAGAATCAATAGCTAAATTATAAGGTAAGCACAAGTATGAATAAATATTCTTCAAAATAATATGAAACTTGAGCTTATCTCATATACCGACATAAAGATATTTATACAAAAATAGATGTCAATATAATAAATACATGATCTACATGTAAATGAAGAATTAATGAATATAGTCATGTATCCATCATGAATGATTGAAAAACTATCACAAATTGAAAAGCACGTATAAATAGACTTTATTAGGCAAGAACATAATTGATTCTCAAGAGGATAATCAAAATAAAATATGAGAATCGATAATGAATGTATTATGCAAGCACAAGATAAAAAGTAGTATAAGTGTATACTTGTCAAGTGATAAGAAGCTTGTGCTAAACACATATATTCACAAAAACCAATTAAATACAAATCGGCAAGAAGTAACTATCTCAAAAACATTAAAAATGGAGAGTCAAACTTTAAAACAAAATTCAAGAATCAAGCTCCAATGAACTAGAGTGATATGCATGCTTTATAAAGACAAAGAATAGCGAGCATGCATATGTAAATGTGTCACACTACTAGAAAATAAGTGATAAACTACATAGTGTGAACTAATCATTTAAAGCTGTGTAACTAGTCATGCTAGATAAAAGAAAAAAAAAATCAACTAAGCATGCTAGTATTATATCTCACATTAATTTATATAATAAGCAACTAAAGGATATCAATGTGAGCTAGTAGCAAGACATAAAGAAAAACATGCTAGATTCTACAAATATAACCATTTAGAGAGAATCGTTTAACATGTTACCAAAGTAGCTCTAGTGGCCACACTTGTGTTAGTGCAATTGCTTGGAAGATGACCTTTGAGATTTGCAACCACCAACACGCTCCTTGGTGCTATATCCCGATACAAGAAGCTCCACCTACAATATTAGGCGAAGACTTTGGTATCCAAATAAACTTGGATCCACATTTGTTAGCTTTAGGGACCCACATACTATTTACTCTAGCATTGGTAGAAAAACTCCTACGAATAGGACAAGTTACACTCATGTGTCCAATGCGAGAGCAATAGAAGCACCTAATACTAGTGTGTGCACATGTATCAGAATGAGCATGATTATGAGCATGTGACATACTAGAATAATGAATATCTCTAGAGTGAGTATGCATGGATTTGGTCTTAAGAGTATCATGCAAATCATTATGCACACAAGTAAGAGAATCACTATGCATGGATTTGGTCTTAAGAATATCATGTTCTAATAGCAAATCATTATGCAAACAAGTAAGAGAATCAAATTTAGCATTTAAAGCATAATTCTCTTTTTCAAATAAAGCAATTCTAGAAATAAAATCATCATTTTGTTTCTTTAAAGAGTCAATAGAAGAATCATGCAAATGATTTAGCTCATGTGCTTGCTTCTTAAGATCTTCTATTGATGAGGAAAGAGATTTGATTTTCAAAATTAAAGAATCATTCAAACTCTTTAAAGAAACACAAGATGAGTTTTGAGAGTCAAGTCTAGATAATAAATCATTGATTTCATTTCTCAAAAACTCATTAGCTTCTTCTAAATGAATAACCTTTTCTACAAGTTCTTCATTTGTAGAATGAAAAGCCTTAGCAAACTTTAAGGAATGGTTAGCCAGGGCTTTCCACTTAGAACACTTATTGCATTTAGAAGAAACATGATTGTCTATGCTACTAGAAGAAAAACCCTCTTCATCGGAGGAGAAAGAATATGATGCCATACACAAATAAACAAGGATCTACTCTAAGGATGTTAAGCCTAACAATAGAGACCTTGCTTTGATACCAATTGAAAACACAGGTGTAGGCAACTCTAGAGGGGGGTGAATAGAGTTTGTGTCGATAATCACTAAATAAAAAATTAACTCTATATCACCTCCACAAAACAACTATCAAGATAGTAAATAAATCAGAGAGAAATGCGGAAGTAAATAAAGATCAGAAGAGCATACGCAAACACAGCAGTTTTAACCTGGTTTCCCTCGTGGAGGACTAGTCCAGGCCTGAGAACTCTAGTTCAGGATTCAAATCCACTATTTGTGAAATAGTAGTTTACAACCCGTGCCTTTTCTTCAGAAGAGCACGTCAACTTCTTACAGAGGATCGCAGTGGCGATTTGCTTAGAATTTTCCAAGCGACTTGGAATTGTCCAAGTGACTTTTTTTTTCAACTCTTGCACAAAAACTTCTAGCTGAATCGCACTTGAGTACCTTGGGGCTTAGGAAGTTTTGTGGCTAGTAGATTGGAAGAGTAAGGCTCTTGACTATATAGGCTATGTAAGAGAAGAAGAATAGAAGAGTGGATGGATTCAAATGAGAGAAACCAAGGCCTATTTATAGGGTTCGGGACAAGCAGAATTCGGCCAGAATTCGGTATGGATAATTCAAATTTTTGGCCGTTGGACAGCTGGTAGCAAGCAGGCCCTACAAATCAGGGTGCTGGAAATCAGGGGACAGAGTTCGGCCCGAACTCTGTGTGGAGGCAGAGTTCGGCCCGAACTCTGTCTCCAGAAGACAGAATTGGTCCATTGGGCTTTTGGGCTTTGTGGAGCTTGGGCTTGGTTCAGGAATTGGTCTGTTTGTATGGTAGATCTTGGAGAGATATGTCTAGGGGTTGAGATGACTCAGTGCGACTCAACGTACACATTCTCCTAGACTCAATAAATTGAAGATTACAGACATGGAACAAACAGGAAAACCAAGAGCCCTTTGATGATGCCTTTCTTCTGATATTTGAGCAGCCATGAAGACATCTTTTTCCCTGACAGCAGTCGTCCGAAGATATACAGATCTGAAAATCTGAATACCTTTCGGGGGCTTCGCCCCCGAACCCCCGACGGGGGGCGCTGCCCCCTCGACCCCTGTCCGCTGACCGGGCAGCGGAACCCCCGATGCGAGGTCCCGGATAGGTCGTTAGGCGGTTCGGAGAAATCCCTTTATATGACGCCGTCTTTGGTCCAACATTAATTCTTCATTGCCTATGTCCTGTTTGATCATGTTAGATCATGCTTACTGTATGTCTATAAATACATGTTAGGCCAGCAAAATATGTTGCAGTACGATACAAGCATAGCAATACAATATAGGACAATTAGGACATTGCTAAGTTTAAGTAACAACATGATAGCATGTTAGGCCAACAAAATATGTTGCAGTACGATACAAGCGTAGCAATATAATATAGGACAATTAGGACAATGCTAAGTTTAAGTAGCAACATGATAGTGAGTATATAAATATTAGTGACATCATTATGTTAAACTTAACTGATTAGTTCAGCATTTAATGTTTATGACGTTCGATGGACAGCTGAGTGGGCACATTGGTTGGTGTTCCACTCGACATGGAGATGTGAGGGGGGGCGCATCCTCTGTGATGCGCCGGGTACTGTAGGGTGCGTCTGTGTGATGTGCCTGATGCTGAAGGGCGCGTCCGTGTGATGCGATGTTTGGCTGGCGCATCTGACATGTCCTTTAATGACGCGGCTGTCTCGCTCCTCGAGTGCTATAAATAGCCGTTTGGCTGAATTCGAGGCGTCCGGTTCATCCATTTAATGCAAATTCATTGCACAGAATTCGGAGAGTCATCCACTTGGCACGTGGGTTTGATTTGCCCGGCCTATAAATAGTGGCATGGAGAGAAGGTTTGCTCCTCATTCCCTCACGTACTTCCAACATGAACTTGGATATGTGGGTGCATTCTGTTGACGAAGTGCTTCCGAGGGTAAAGATGAGACGTCGTGTTGTCTTCGATGCACTTGAAGGTGACTGTTACATCCAAAAGACGGAGTCAAGGGCTTCTGAGGCAGGCGGAAGGTGCCTGTTGCATCCAAAGATAAGGATGTTCGGGCCTCGTCTCCGTTGTTCCGGAAGAGCCGTAGATCGGAATGGTGGTGCTAGGCTCTCTCTTCCTTCAAAGTGGGTGCCGTCCACTTTGATTGTGTTGAAAGCTCCTTGTGCCATGATTTCGATCATGGTCTTCCTTGGTCTTTGGAGGCTCTTTCGAAGCCTCCCCTGGCCACAGCATTTGCGGTGCTCTTCTCTTCCTTGGTTCCAGCCAGAGGGTTAAATGCTTTGCTTGGCGAAGCACTTATCAGTGAGCCTGGCTGGAAGAGCGACACATAACTGAGCTGCTGGAGGGATGCACATAACTAAGCTGCTGAAGGGATGCACATAACTGAGCTGCTGAAGAGATGGTAGGATGCGCCTGGCTGGAGGCGCATGACATCTGCTGTGCCTGGCTGACAGCGCATAGTGACTGCTGTGCCTATCGGAAGGCGCATGGTGGTTGCTGCGCCTATCTGGAAGGCGCATGGTGGTTGCTGCACTTATCTGGAAGGCGCATGGTGGCTGTTGGCTGTAGATCTAGGATCCTTCCTTTGTAGAAATTCTCCTTTGTACAACCTTTTCTAGACATGTAATAGACTTTTATAAATAAAAAGTCCTTCTTCAAATGGCGTATTTTGATTTTGCTGTCTGAGTTCTGGCGCATATAGTGCCTGGCGCATGGGCTTTCTGGCTGTGAAATTCCATGCTTCTACAAGACCCCCTTCAAAGTTTTCAAAACTTTTGAATAAGTTTTGGAATACTTTGAATAAGAAGCATGGAGGTCAGGGCGCATAATTCTTGGGCGCATGCTTGTTCGGGCGCATGCTCCTTTCAGTTGATGATGATGACGCCTTGGTAACCCAAAAGATTTAATGATGATCTTTTTGTTGTATTTGTTGTTATCTCCTCACGGAACCCGAAGTGACGGCTGAGATTACACGTTATCGGTTCACGCGTACGACCAAGCCCTATAAATAGGTAAGGGTTGGAGAGAGAGAGAGAGTTCATCTGCTCTGTGCCTTTGCTTTCTTTAGAGTTTTTCTTCAAAACCCTAACTTTTTCTTCTCTGAGAGAATGGCTCCCAAGACTCCTCGCGGTGGTGCCGGCAAAGGGAAGGAGAAAGCGAAGGAGTTCGTTGATGAGGATGCACCTATCATCCCTGCAACTCCGGCCGACGTTCGTCTTGAGGTGACGGGTGGGTTTCATCTCCTTCACATAAGCTTTTGGGCCAGACTGTGCCCTAACTCAGATTTGCTGACGCGTATGGACTTTTGTCCTGATGATACGCCGAGGTTCTACCCCGCCGACGTGCATAGGTTTACACCTTTATCATGCACCGATGTTTAATGGCTGACGTGCATGGGTTTTGTACCCTGATGATGCGCCGAAGCCTTCGCTGACGTGCATGAGCTCACGCTCTGATGATGCGCTGAAGCTCCAATGCTGACGCGCATGGGCTTCGCCCTGATGATGCGCCGAAGCAAGTTGACGTGCATGGGCTTACGCCCTGATGATGCGCCGAAGCTCTGATGCTGGCGCGCATGGGCTTACGTCCTGATGATGCGCCGAAGCTATTTGACATTTTTGCCTGACTTCTACCTTTGTTGTATCAGTGTCGATGACGATCCCTTTATTGAATGAGGTCCTTCTGGACGCTTCTCTTTGTCAGATGGGAGTTGATTTTGACGAGGCGGTGATCAATCCTGCGAAGGATGCTATCTTACAGGACCAACCTCGTGAGAGAATGCTACAAATCCAGACCCAGTTGCCTCTTTTCCTCCAGAGTATGATGGAGTGTGGTAAACTGAAGTCTGCTGAATCCGAAGGTGTAACTTTCTTAAAACCTGCCTTTCTGTTTGGCGATCGACTAGTCTCTTCCGAAGCGAAGATACTGAGGATCAGAGAAGACTGGTTCTTTTCTGCCAAAGGCATGGTTTTGTACATGCGGCAGGTTGACCGCCAGTTGCCGCTGACGGCTTTTTATCGTCTAGCTTCGAAGAGAAGGATGGGTTGGGAACTTACTCCCTCTCAAGGAGGGGCCTTGGGAGGTACCCTCTCAATTGACGCCTCCTCGAACCAGCGAGATACTTTGACTGCTTCACGAGCCGGTTCTTCTTTCAGTTACCGAGCCTTGCGTCTTGGGAGCATCTACAGTGAGGTCCCAAACGACACGTTTCCCTTCAGTGCCCCGATCTTTGAAAATCGGATGCTGACATCAAAGGTGATGTATCCGACAGGTAGCTTCAGAGTCGAAGGCTGGTGTCACTACATCCCGAAGTGGGACGAGTTGACCACTTGGGTGCTTTCAAGGTTCGAGGTTGAGCTTAAAGAGATCGGGCTGACAGCCGCCATTCGGGCCACGCAGGCAGGCGTGGACCTCAATAAGCCTATGTTCCTTGTGCTTTTGGAGCTTTTCAATGCCCAGACTGGCAGCTTCTTTACTCCGGTGGGGGAGTTGGGATTGGCCCTTCATGAGATGTACGAAGTGTCCAAGCTTCCTTAGGGCTCGGAACCGTACGAGGAATATTTTCCATCAAATGAAGAGATCCAAGTTCTGGAGGATAAGGATCCGGAGATGATGGCTATTTTCAAAGAGGTGACAAGCCATCATTATCTGATGCACCGGAGGGACAAGGGCAAGACCCAGTCTCATGTGACTGCTTGGAGGGACTACGTCTTCAGGTAGGATTTGACGGATCCTTCGAGGATTCGGTTTGCGACTCCGCAGGGATTGAAGCCCGCGGAAGTGAGTTCTGAAATAAGCTGGCTGGACGAAAGGACCCCACACTCTAATGAGGGCGGCAAGGCTACGTACAGCTGTTTCTGGTACTGCGGGCACCGGATGTCATCCAAGGCAGTGTTGACGTCCTACTTGATGATATGGCTCCGGGATTGCGTATTTGCAGGTGGATCCGGTGCCGTCGAGAGGGTACATCGGAATCTCATTTTGCCTGCGGTGAAGTTGGCCTGTGGACGACCTTTGGCTCTCCTCCCCGTGATGGTGTACAACCTGTTGTGCGATTTGAGGTCCTTTGCCAATGATGTGATCCACGAGAGAGGTAATAATGATAACTTTTCCCGGGCCGAGCTGCCTTTCCATTATCTTATGGGGTGGCTGATCTTGCATCATCCGAACGTGATGAGTCCCGGTCCGGAGGAGGACCATGTCGAAGGAGATGCCTTCATTCGCCGCTTCTATAAGAGAAAGTGGTCTTATACTGGCGTTCCCGTTTGTAGGAGAGTCTTGTCCTACCTTCAGGGGTGGGAGATTGTCAAGGTTGGCCCGATCTTCAAAGATTTTGAGGCCGACCAAGATTTAGTTGACTCTGGCGAAGATGCGGTCACTCTGCCGAAATGGAGTTTTCGTTGGTTGCAGAGTATCCGGCCTTCTCACCTGGTCTACCGCAACCAGAATAGGTGTTATCTGGGGCCTTATCTGCCAAGCCGATTTGCTCGTCAGTTTGGCTATACCCAGTTAATGTTGCGGAATCCCAGTAGTAGTTTAGGCTTCATCGGGAGTTTGCTGGATGGAGCCCGGGGCTGGCAATATTATAACGCTGGATGCACTAGCGTTAAGTTCACCACGCCAGTTCGCAATCCTCGGCCGCCGATCCTATATCCGGCCGCCAAGCTGTATTGCACTATGACTGCTATGTCTCCTGGTTATGATAGGGAGACTAGTTTCATTATTGGAACCCAGCTGGAGGCGACAGCGAATATGTTGATGGCAGCCCGATCATATCGTCCACCAGAGTTGGCGGGGTATCGGGCTGCTGCTGCAGTACCAGTGGAAGACCCGTCTGTCGGGAAAAGGCGTGCCGACACAGAAGCTGGTTCTTCTGTACCGAAAAGGTCGAGAAAGGTGCCGACCCCGAAGGTTACGGAAGTGCCACTTATAATGCCAGCAGGATCAATCCCTGCTGAGGTAAGGAATATTTCATAATTCTAATTCTTTTCATCATTGTGGCGACTTATGCTCTTCTTCTTGTAGGGATTGAAGAAGAAGTCCCGTGTTTCAAAATTGGGCGTTAGTAAACCGAAGGAGGTGGCAGGCTCTTCTGATGAGCGCATTCCACCGATGCTAATGTCTCCCGTCGAGGAAGGTCCCGAAGATGTTCCTGCGGAGGTTTTAATATCTCCTGACTTCGAGGTCGCAACAACTTCTGGGAGAGCACCATCTGCCATGGAGGCCTTGGATGCTGAGGGTCCTGCGGACTCGAGGCATCCTAATGATGAAGTGGACTGGAGTTCGTCGCCTTCCGATGACGTTCCTTCGGTCTTGCAAGAATCTGTTGCGGGGACAGCAGATATGGTTGAGACAGAGAAGAGGGTTGAATCCCCTCTTTATCATGATGAGGGGAGGTCGGCTGTATCATTGCCGAGTCCTACCCCGGCTTCAATCGTAGAAGTTGAGGCGGCTACCACTCAGGAGGTAGCGACAGATTCTGTCCCTGTTGAGGGACTCGATGATGAGACCCGTCTGCCAGTCAAGACCGCTGCGACGGGTCAAGAGACAAGTGATAATCTCCCTATTCTGCCAAAGAAGGTACCAACTGTTGATAGGACGTTGGGGGTAGAAGAGGTGGCTGTTGACGTTGGAGGTTCCTCTGGGCTTGAGAAGGGTAAGGGTGTAGAACCCTCTGTAGCTCCTTCTACTTGGGGGACCATCTCGACGCCTGTGCCGGCTCCTTCTGTTGCTTCGGCCCCTCGGGCTAGAAGTCCAGCCCCTGTTGATGAAGAGCCCATTGATGCCGAGGTTCAAGCCTCGCTGATTGAGGTTGGCGGATCTTCTTTCGGTCCGCAAACTGTAGTAGCTCCTCCAACTCCTGCGATGACGCCGCAGGTCCTGGCGGTTGCAGACGAGTATGTGAAATTCCTCGTCGAGGGGGTATACAAAATGCTGCAGAAGGGTGTATCTGCTGTGATGGATGCCAACTGGAGTTTTGCGATGGCAAAAGCTTTGGCAATGCCCTGCATCGAGCTGATTCGTATTCACCAAGGCCACGACCACATGGCCAAAATTCTGGAGGCTTCAGTGATTAAGCTGGATGAGCGGCTCGCGGAACTTCAACGCATCCAGCGAAACGACCTCTTTGTCCTGATAGATGCGGAGAAGGGGAAGCTGATTGCCGAGATCGAGTCTTCATACCAGGCCACCGTGGGCGTTTGGGAGCACGAGGTGGCTGAGACTGAGGCTGCGGTAGAGCAGTTGTCTCAGTCCATGAAGATGACGGTGGAAACTCGAGCTACATTGGAAGCTAATATCGCGGATATCGACACCCAGATGCGCCGCCTTGAAGACCAACGGGCCCGACTCCAGTTAGAGGTCGAGCGTGTCTGGGCTGAACATGCAGCATTCAAGAAGGATGAAGCGACTTTCACTCAGCGGACTCTTGCCTTGGCGCAACAACGACAACAACTTGATGAGAAGCATGCAAGTGATACTTCCGCTGGGGCCGTTGAATTGATGCGCCAGAAAGTAGAACGACGAGTCCTGGCGACGGTGGAGGCCCATGCAGTCGACTTAAAGCTTCGAGTCAGGGAGCTCTCAGCCCATCCTGGGGAGATTCAGGGACCATAGCTTTTCCCTTTTTCTTTTGTGTTCTTTTGCAACCCTTACTGGGGGATGATGTAGCTTCTTGTACTCCTTTTTCAGAAGAATAAAGAAGTCTACAACCTTTTTTGTGATGTGTTCATCTTTTGTTGTCATGAACTTGATGATTTGTGTGGACCTATTATCTTTTGCGCACCTTGGTTTTCAGGTACAGATAATAAGTTTGAAGGAACCATTATGTTTGCTCAGAGGTAATGTGGACATGGCAATCATTGGGTTCGAAATGATAGAATCTCCCTACTCAGAGGTATTATGGACGTGGTAGGAATGATCTTGGGGGATACGCTGAACAACTCAGAGGTTATATGGACGTGGAAGTTCTGCGATCCATGTACAATAACGCAGGGGCTGTTTGTACAAGATGTTTACTCAGAGGTAATGTGGACGTGGTAAACATGAAGGGTAGCGTAGGCTTACGAAGTGTAAGATTCTGCTTTGTAGGGTGTAGAGAGACAACTCAGAGGTACTATAGACGTGGTTATCTTTCTACTGGAAGATGCCACGGAACAGCTGGGTTCCGGAGGCGTATGAGTTTGTGGAAAGAGGTTGTTTGGGGAAGTACATGTCTGGAGGATGTCAAAAATAGTACTTCTTTAGGAACTTGTCGTTGATGGGCATCATGAACAAGTCCCCATTGGGTTTGGCGAGGCGGTAAGCACCGTTTGAGTATACCGTCTCTATGATGAAAGGTCCTTCCCACTTGGGCTTGAACTTTCCTGGTATCTTGTGGGTCAACACCATTGGTCTTCTGACTGCTAAAACCAGGTCGCCAACTTGGAAAGTCCTCTTTTTGACCTTCTTGTTGAAAGCCTGTAATATACGGGCTTGGTAGAGCTCGATGCGTTGTTGAGCTAGGAGACGCTTTTCGTCAAGTGCCTCCAGTTCCCACAGACGACGACGTTGATTGTCCTCTTCTGTGAGTTTGTTTGTGATTGCTACGCAGAGCGAAGGTATTTGTATCTCGAGAGGCAGTACTGCTTCGCTCCCGTAGACCAGGAAGAATAGAGTGTTGCCTATTGGGGTCCGTACCGTTGTGCGGTAGACCCAAAGGCATTCGCCAAGCTTTTCGTCCCAGTCGCGTTTGTTGGATGACACGACCTTTTTGAGCAGCCTAACGATAGTTTTGTTCAATGCCTCAGCCAATCCGTTTGCTGCCGGATTGTAGGCGGTTGAGGCCACATTCTGAATGCGATTCTTGTCACAGAACCTGCTGAAAATGTGGCTGATAAACTGAGGACCATTGTCATGGATGATCCACCGGGGTACTCCGAAACGGTAAATGACATGGTGTTTGATAAAGCTGACCACCCTGGAGCTTTTTACTTCTGCCAGTGGAACTGCTTCCGCCCATTTGGAGAAGTAGTCGGTGATGGCCAGGATGAAACGGTGTCCTCTCGGTGAAGGAGGGGTGATTGGCCCTACAATGTCCATGCCCCAGGCTTCGAAGGGCCAGGAGGCGACTGTAGGATGTAGCGGCTCCGATGGTGTATGTATGAAGTCTGCATGAAGTTGGCACGCGTGGCACTTCTTAGCATATTCGACAGCATCGGCAGCCATGGTTGGCCAGTAGTAGCCCATACGTCGCAGTCGATCTTACAACTTAGGACCGGGTTGATGAGCTCCACAAGTTCCGTCATAAGCTTCTTGAAGAGCTTCGGCTGCTTCTTCGTTGGACAGGCATCGAAGGAGGAGTCCATCGAAGGAGCGTCGGTACAGTGTTTTGGTAGCTGTATCGTAGTAGAATCGAAGAGAGTGTCTCCTGACTGAGACGGCTTCCTTCGGGTCCTCTGGAAGGATTCCGTAGACAGCGAAGTCGATGAACGGGAACCTCCAGTCTCGGACATTAACACCAGTGTTTGTCGGCATGGCGTGAGCCACCCGCAAGCATAGGTTGTTTCTGGGACAAATCAGATCTCGTCCTGTTACCGTGATATAGTGTTAAGTCCCAAAGGGCGCTGCTAATGAGGCTGCGAGGCCGGCCAGAGCATCGGCCTCCAAGTTTTGTAAACAGGGGACATGTTCAATGAAGAACCCGGTGAAGGTTGAAATGATGTTCAATGCGACTTCATGATAAGGGATTAAATCTTTATGGCGAACTTCGTATTGTCCCCGAACCTGGTTTACGACGAGTTTTGAGTCGCCGTAAGCTTCCAGATGGTCGACCCCCAGCTGTTGTGCGAGCTGGAGTCCCATGACGAGTACGTTGTACTCAGCAACGTTGTTGGAGCACGGCTTCGAAAGAGAGTACGCACGCTGGATGACCAGCTGATCGGGGGAGACTAAGACTACCCCCACTCCTGCAATGATTTGGCCTTTGGGGCCTGTTCTCGAAGCGCCGTCGAAGAACATCCGCCAAACGGAGCTTCCTTCGGTGACGTTGGATTCTTGGACCTCATCCGGGATATCTTCATAGAGTTTTGAGGATTCTGGGATGGGGTGTGCAGCTAAAAAGTCAGCCAGAGCTTGACCCTTAACAGCTTTTTGCGGCACAAACACCATGTTGTACGGTGTTAGCAAGATCGCCCATGTAGCCAGCCGGGAGTTCAATGATCCTGGCTTCGTCATGAGGACTCTGAGCGGATTGACTCAGGAAATGACATGAATTGTCTGACCCGAGATATAATGACGAGTCTTCTGGATGGCAAACACCAAAGCCAAGCACTCCTTTTCGACAGGATTGTACCGGTGTTCGGCCCCGATGAGTGTTCGACTGAGGTAGTAGATTGCTTGCTCGAAGCCTGTATCGCTGTTTTGAGCCAGCAGAGCGCCAAGAGAATGATCTATGGCACGGACGTAGAGAAGAAATGGTTTGCCGGCGACTGGCGCTACCAGGACTGGTGGGCTTGTTAAGTAAGCCTTGATGTCGTCGAAAGCCTTTTGGCACTCCTCTGTCCAGACGTAAGAGACTCCCTTCTTCATGAGCTGAGTAAAGGGTTGACATCTACCGAAGAGGTTTGCTATGAACCTCCGGATATATGCCAGACGTCCCTGTAGGCCCCGAAGTTCTCGAAGGTTCTTCGGAGGGTCCATGTTGAGGATGGCTTTGGTCTTCTCAGGATCAACATGAATGCCTTTCGCTGTGATGACAAAGCCCAAGAATTTGCCGCTAGAAACCCCCAGAAAGGATTTAGCGGGGTTCATTTTGAGTTGATGTGCCCGCATGAGATCGAAGACCGTCTTCAGGTCCTGTAGGTGATCTCCTTTGAGGCGGCTCTTGACTGCGATGTCGTCAACATAGCATTCGACCGTCTTGCGAAGATGTTGACGGAAGATGGTGCTCATAGCTCGCTGGTATGTCGCACCGGCATTCTTCAAGCCGAAGGGCATTACTGTGTAGCAGAAAACACCCTTTGGAGTCCTGAATGACGTGTGTTTTGCGTCATCGGGGAACATCTTGATTTGATTGTAGCCTGAATACCCGTCCATGAAGGACATGCGCTCAAAGCCACATGTGTTGTCGATCATCACATCAGTGATTGGAAGCGAGAATTCGTCCTTCGGGCAAGCAGAGTTGAGATCCCTGAAGTCGATACAGACTCGTATCTTCCCGTTCTTCTTGGTGACAGGAACGACGTTGGCTACCCAATCCGGGTGTTGTTCCTCACGGATGAAGCCGCTGGTCAAGAGTTTGTCTACCTCCTGATCGATGGCATTCATGATGTCCGGACGGAAGCGTCGCTGCTGTTGTTTGACAGGTTTGGCATCAGATAAGATGTTCAACCTATACATTGCGATCTGTGGATCGAGTCCCGACATGTCTTCATAGCTCCAGGCGAAGACGTCGATATACTCTTTAGCCAGTTGGATTAAAGATTCTCGATCTTCTCCTTCCAGGCTTTTACTGATGAAGATGGGTTTGGAAGAAGACCCCTTCCCGAGGTCGATCTGCTCGACTTCGTCTTCGGTAGGAGGTTCACGAAGCTCAAAACGAGATTCCCATTGTTCTCCTAGGCGTTGGGCCCAGGGTTCTTCTTCGAAGGGTTCTGGCGCTTGGTCTTCGCCTTCACCTTTTTGAGGTTGTGCTGACGTCATGTTAGCTGACAGCACTTTTCTGAAGACTGATCCGATACTGGTATCGGAATCCCAAGTCGATGCTTCGGACGAGTGGGAATGTTCTATGTCTTCCGCATCTGAACTCTCTGGGGTTGATGGCGGCGTGACATAGCCTAACCCTCGTCCAGTCCGATTATAATAGTCCTGTGGCTTTCTATTGGGCATCGAAAGCCGGACAGGGAGATGCCGACCCTTGCCGTAGTTCAAGCCTTTGTTGCTTTTCAGGTCGTAGCCCATCTTTTGGATGATGTGCTTTGCCGTATCCGTGTACCGATAGACTTGTACTCTACCGGTATCAGGTTCGGGCTCGATTGACGGGAGGTCCCGATGACGCTCGACTTTGCCCGAGATGATGGTGCCTTGGTCTCGGCTCCGTGGAGGGACTATGAAGACTCCTTGAGACGGGACTACTCGATTATGGTAGACGGTCGTTATCTGTATTTGCAACGACCGTAGAGCGTTGTCTAATGTATACATGGCATTCCAGTGTGGAAGACAAGAATAATTAAAAGATACTCTATTATTGATAAAATACGAGATCTTATCCCGTAGGATTACATTGTCAAAGGAGGGTGCCTCTACGTCAGCCGAGATATAATCACCAAGCTCCTCGTCTGTAAGAACTGGGGGCAGACTAGGAGAGTCCACCACAGCTTTGGGGTCTGAGAGGGTTATATGAGCCTTCTCTGACACCTTGGATGACTGCGGCGGCTTGCTCTTGAGACGCACCTTGAGAGGCGCCTTGGCTGCGCCTCCGGTGAGTGGTGCCTTCCCTTGTAATTTTGCCACCAGGGGAGCCGATGTTTGAGGTGGCTTTCCCTTGAGGCGTATCTTCAGGGGTGCTTCGTGAGCCGGCACTTTCCCTGATAGCTTGATGCTCATTGGAGGCGCCTTCTGGGGTGGTTTCCCCTTCAGTCGGATTTTTAAGGGGGCGTCGGGAGTCGTCTCAGGCTCCATGTCCGACTCTGTTGCCGTCTCTGCCTCATCATCAGCGTCGTTGGCTTCCTCCTTGTCAATGGGCTTGTACAAGTCGGAATCGGTGAAGTAGGCTTCAATCCCTTTGAAAGGATCGATGTCTGTAAACTCCGTCCGGATGACGCCATTGGTAGATACATACTTCATGCACTGGTGGAGCGTGGAGGGCACCACCATGTACTCATGCAGCCATGGTCGACTGAGCAGGATGTTGTAGTTGACCTCGGCATCTACCACATAACAAGTCACCTCAGTTTTGAGGCTGCCAATGTGACACTTCAGTCGGATCTTGCCCAATGGCTCGCTCTTGCTAGCATTGAAGCCACTGATGGTTGTATTGGAGGGCGCCAGCCGGTACATCGGGATCCCCAGCTTAGATAGCAGCGCCTTCGGGATGATGCTTAGGGAAGACCCAGGATCGATCTGAATCCGGCTCACCTTGACCGAGCCAATGTACCCTGTATAATACAGCGGTCGGTTATGTCGGTGATGCTTGAGCAGCATGTCTTGTTGGGTGAAAGTTATGTTTGGGATAACTTCATCCGCACAATGACAGTGCGCACAAGTAGTTGGGAGGTCTTCAGGCTGCTTGACCTGACTGAGAAAGGATTCAGCGTCCTTCAGAGCTTCGCAGAGAGCTTCTCGGGAATCTTTAGAAAGACGCAGGAGCTCGAACAAAGACAGGCACGCAGGTGTACTGGCTAATTGTGCCAGAATATCGAAGTTGTGAGGCCTGGACAGCCCCGAAGCATTCTCCTTCCGTAGAGGTCTGTCAAAACGGGCCTCCACCTGCTTCTGCTTATTGGCTGCTGAGGGCTTAGATGGACCCTCCTCAGGGATGGTGCTAGGAGGCACCACCTCGGCGGCAGCTTCGCCGAATTGGGAGTTCTGTTGTGCACGTGTTTGCACTGGAAGTGCCTCTTCTATTGAAGAAGAGACTGTGCGGCAAGACTTGATCTTCCTGTCTTTTGATTTGGAGGTAGGGCGTACCTCCGATTGAGTCACCTCGGAGACGAGGTCGGGGTGAACCCAGAGGACCTCTCCTCGAGATGTGGTGAGCGGGATGAGTCCACTCACATTGTCACGAGTAGGTGGTAAGTTTACCACCTCTATTGTCGCCTTAGGGATGGGGACGACGCCATCTTGTGTGGTAGTTGGCGGCAAGGTGCCGAACTGAAGCGAAACCACATTGGCCGACACTGTCTTCTCTTCATAGTCGACGGAGATTACATCCGCATTGATCATGCGCTGGATGTAATTCTTGAGGACGTAGCAGTCCTTGGTCGGGTGTCCGACAAACCGATGGTAGTGACAGTACCTTGGGTTGTCTACTTTCCCAACTTCATCGGGCCGCTTTGGGTCCGGTAGCTTGATCTTGTCACCCTGCTTCAGTATCTCGAAAAGTTACAGGGTGTCGTCATCATTGAATAAATAAACCTTCTTGGGTCTCGGTGTCAGTGGAGGCTTCTGAGTAGGCACAGATGCGCCTTTTGAGGCATTAACAGTCAATGCCTGTTTCCCCTTTGCTTCTCGTCCGGAGCTGTTAGCTGCGGACTTTTTCCCCTTATCGTCAAAGGCGGGGAAGCTGACACCCAGAAGACGTGCATTGGCCGCCTTCTTTTCTGCAGCTTCAGCTTCGATGATCAGGGAGCTCCAGTCAGGAGGGGGAGTAGAGTTGAGCCAGAGCTTTACTGCAGGCAACATGTTCATGCTGCAAGCGGAGAGGAGCGCATGTTCTGGCATGCCTGGAGGTAGCCTGAAGCAAGCCTGTCGGAAGCGTTCGATGAACGCCCGAACCGTTTCCTTCTCCTTCTGACGTATCTCTATGAGAGACGCCATCGTCATGTCCTTCCCGCCGTCGTAGAAGCGGTCAAGGAAGAGGCGTGTCAGGTCGTCGAAGGACGATATGGAATTGTCGGGGAGGCTGCAGTACCAGTCATACGCCACTCCTTTCACGGCCCCGACAAAGATACTGGTGAGGAGCGCGTCCTCCTTCGGAAGATGCCCTGTCTGTGACTGGAAGTACGTCAGGTACCGTCGCGGAGAGTCCTTCCCGTCGTATGGGGTGAGTGTTTGTGGTTTATACTTCGGGGGATAAACCACCTTGTTCCACTCGAGGGGATAAGGCTGGGGAATGCCCATTTTCTGGCGTTCCTCTTGCCTGTTCTTGGACTCGAAGCGCTCCCGCAAGTCTTTGATCATTTCGACCACATCCTCCGTAGAGCTAGGAGTCGGAGAAGGAGGTACCATCTGGATTGGAGCGTTTGAGGGCTCCGAGGTCCGAGGTGCTTCTGTATCTGAGGGCGCCCGTTGGAGGGGCACACTCGACTCCCCATTAGCTCCTGGGTCAGGACCAGTTGAAGGTGTCCTGATCAAGGCTGACCGCATCTCAAACACTGCTTGGGTCAGTGCTTGCATAGAGGCAGAGAGGGTTTTGAGTCCTCCCTCCAATGAGTCTATGCGCTGTACTATGTCCTGTGACGGCGCATCAGACTCGACATCATCCCCAGCCATGTATACTGTCCTGACACGGCCAGGAGTGGATGGATTGGTTGAGGCTTCGCTTTCGGCCTCACTCTCATGCGGGGGAGTCACTTCTCCTGGTGTTGGGCCACCCCCAGCCACATTCTGGAGTTCATCTCCAATAGGCGCATCTGCAAGGGTCTGCTTGCCCTCAGCTCCGTCTTGAAGGACCTCTTCCTTTCCAGAACTACCCCCGGCAGTGTCCTGGAGGACGTCCTCATTTTGAGGGGCTTCAGGGAGAGTAATCTCGCCTTGATGATGAAGATCCGCCGCAGCTGTGCTTTGGACATCTTCGTCTTCGGAAGGAGGCTCAACAAGGGTCTAGCTACCCCCAGCTTCCTCCAAGGACTTCTTCCTCGACCGAGTGCCTTCAAACACTCCAGAGGTCGAGACAGCTGCCTTGGTTTTCCTCGGCTGGCTTTTGGATGAAGACGAGGAATTGGCAGTCGTCTTCTGGATTGATGAGGAGTTGGAGACCACGTTGCATGAAGCCACCTTTGGCTCCTCTTCAGCTGACACCTTCGTCCCAAGGCGACGTCGGAGAGGTGTCGATGATTGCAGTCGTTGGAAGACCGACTGTCTTGGTGGAGCTGCCGCCTTGCAACAGCAGTTGATGGTGACCACCGCACAAGTATGCCCCGTAAGAGGCGCATCGTGCTTGTTGGTCGACTCTCCTGACCGGCGCATGTGAGTGATCACGTTGCGCAGGTCATTGGAGGAGAGTGGTGCCTTCACACCCCCTTCAGACGTATGGCAAGGCCAAACGCCGGGGTGGTCAGGTGAGTGCTGTGCCCCCTGATCTAATACCAAGCAGGCATCACGATCAGTAGTGGGGGAACCACAACATTTGAAGTGACTTGAACGGACCTCAAACGCACAACCAGAGGAGGCGCGGGAGTTCAAGACCACTGAGTTTGCCTCTCTCCACTTGGTTGTGCACGCAGTAGATGCGCCCAAGCGAGATGAGGACTTTGAAGATCGACTCGTTGTTGGTGCAGAAGCACTTGAGTCAACCTTGTACAGCTTGCCATCGGCAGCGCGCGTGATGACAAGCGCGTGCCTCTGGCCGGCTGCTGGCATAGCACGTTTGTGGCGCATGGCCCGTGCCGCCTTAGATTTCTTCGTACCAGCCCGCTGGGGCGCATAGTACTCAGCATCCAAATTCTCTTCGCCATTACAGCGAGTGAGTCTATCAAAGACAGAGGCTTTTTGTGACGCATCAGAGGTGATGCGCGGGGCATTGGCTGCGCCCCTGCTCCGTCGACGTATCTTCCTCGTCTGAGAGGGAGATAGCTGGGGAACGTGGTCGGTCGCACGCTTCTCCAAGAGATGTGCTGCATCGGCGGGCGCACCTTGGTTGCTGAGAACGTCAGCAGGAAGGGAAGGCTGGATTGCTGCATCCCCTTCAGTGGTGGTGCCCGAGGCATCGACCTTGCGCACCCAGGCCGTGCGAATCTTCTTCGGCTTTGGTAGCCGCTTCGAAGGACTCGCACTTCCTTCAGAAATGAACTCCTCGTACGCCTGTTGATTGAGGTGCACGACCAGCATCTTGTGGGAGGAGCCCACCTTCACGTCGTTGGCCTGTGACACGACTTTCTCGAAAGAGGAGAAAGAAGTCCCCAGCAGAGTCGCCAGCTTGTTTGCCATTAAAATTGTTTGATTGAAAACTTTAATACAAACAGAACAATGTTACAATATAGGACTTAAATGTAGTCCTAGGAGTACACTTTTGTTTAAGCTGGGTCCTTAGTGCCAATGGAGCGAGTGGTAATGCGTTGACTCCATTGACCGGCTGACGACGGTTATCGGTTCTCTGAAGGTGTGGATTGCTCTGGGTGCTGGAGCTTGCTGAGAGGAGGAAGACGTTGAGTGTCTGTGTCTGCCTCTCTGGTGATTCCTTGTATGTTCGTTATGGATTCTGTGTGTGTGTGAAGGAGAAGATCCCTCTATTTATAGTTTTGCAGGCTGGCTGCTCATGCGCGCATGTAGGATGCGCCGGTGTGTGGGGACGCCACGTAGAAGTTGCTGATGGGGGTGCACGGATGATGCGCCCTGATTGGGAGGTTGAACTCTTCATACTGCTGTTGTGAGCCAGCACGTAGCAGAAGAGAAGATCTTTCTGTTGCTGAAATCTTGGACGAGTTGAGTCAAAGGACACATGTCGTCGACTCATGGCTTGAAGATCTCGGATTTGGGGGGGTAGTGATCTGGTGAGCTGCGCCTTGGATCTGGGCGCAGGAGGAGGCTGCGGCTCATAACCTCTAGGAGTTACAAACCATTTAGGGCGCATGGCTTTTGAGGCGCATGCAGGTGACCTTCCTTCTGTCTTTCGGGATCAGAGACCAGTCTGGGGCGCATGGCTTTTAAGGCGCATGCAAAGCTTCAACTGGAGACTCTTCTTCTGTCTTTAGGGATCAGTGAAGGGTCTGAGGCGCATGGCTTTTGAGGCGCATGCTGGTTTGGACGCATGGCCGTAGAGGCGCATGGCGATTTGGACGCATGGCCGTAGAGGCGCATGGCGATTTGGACGCATGGCCGTAGAGGCGCATGCGGATGGCCACGTGGCAGTAGCCGTCGGAATAGAGTCATGATGATGCTGATGTTGCCGACGCTTCGTTCTCTGAAAAAGCTGTCAACTGTTCAGACTTTGGGAAGCGTGCTGCCAACTCAGGTGTCAGTTCAGCATTTAATGTTTGTGACGTTCGATGGACAGCTGAGTGGGCACATTGGTTGGTGTTCCACTCGGCATGGAGATGTGAGGGAGGGCGCATCCTCTGTGATGCGCCGGGTACTGTAGGGCACGTCTGTGTGATGCGCTTGATGCTGGAGGACGCGTCCGTGTGATACGCTGTTTGGCTGGCGCATCTGACATGTCCTTTAATGACGCGGCTGTCTCGCTCCTCGAGTGCTATAAATAGCCGTTTGACTGAATTCGAGGCGTCCGGTTCATCCATTTAATGCAAATTCATTACACAGAATTCGGAGAGTCATCCACTTGGTGCGTGGGTTTGATTTGCCCGGCCTATAAATAGTGGCATGGAGAGAAGGTTTGCTCCTTATTCCCTCACATACTTCCAACATGAACTTGGATATGTGGGTGCATTCTGTTGACGAAGTGCTCCCGAGGGTAAAGATGAGACGTCGTGTTGTCTTCGATGCACTTGAAGGTGACTGTTACATCCAAAAGACGGAGTCAAGGGCTTCTGAGGCAGGCAGAAGGTGCCTGTTGCATCCAAAGATAGGAATGTTCGGGCCTCGTCTTCGTTGTTCCGGAAGAGCCGTAGATCGGAATGGTGGTGCTAGGCTCTCTCTTCCTTTAAAGTGGGTGCCGCCCACTTTGATTGTGTTGAAAGCTCCTTGTGCCATGATTTCGATCACGGTCTTCCTTGGTCTTTGGAGGCTCTTTCGAAGCCTCCCCTGGCCACAGCATTTGCGGTGCTCTTCTCTTCCTTGGTTCCAGCCAGAGGGTTAAATGCTTTGCTTGGCGAAGCACTTATCAGGTGAGCCTGGCTGGAAGAGCGGTACATAACTGAGCTGCTGGAGGGATGCACATAACTGAGCTGTTGAAGGGATGCACATAACTGAGCTGCTGAAGAGATGGTAGGATGCGCCTGGCTGGAGGCGCATGACATCTGCTGCGTCTGGCTGACAGCGCATGGTGACTGCTGCGCCTATCGGAAGGTACATGGTGGTTGCTGCGCCTATCTGGAAGGCGCATGATGGTTGCTGCACTTATCTGGAAGGCGCATGGTGGCTGTTGGCTGTAGATCTAGGATCCTTCCTTTGTAGAAATTCTCCTTTGTACAACCTTTTCTAGACATGTAATAGACTTTTATAAATAAAAAGTCCTTCAAATGGCTTATTTTGATTTTGCTGTCTGAGTTCTGGCGCATATAGTGCCTGGCGTATGGGCTTTCTGGCTGTGAAATTCCATGCTTCTACATTCATGTCCATGCCTCCCTCATAGAAACAGAAAAGAAACATTGCTTTGAATTCGTCAAAAGACGAAATACAATTGTTGGGTAGACTACGATACCAGTCGTAGGCTGAACCCGTCAAACACCCGATGAAAACTCGAGTGAGAAGAGCATCATTCTTCTGTAGATGCACAGTCATAATATCAAAGTAATTGATATACTGACTAGGAGATGCCTATCCATCAAATAACACCATTGACTGTGGCTTGAATTTCGGAGGAAAGGGTACATCATTCCAATAAGGAGGATAAGGTTGCTTAATCCCTAACCTCTGGAGCTGATCCTTGTGCTTCAGAACTTCAAACTGTGCTTTTAGCTAACGCACTGCTTGAATAGCTTCGCTAGTTTGAGGAAGCACATTCGATTGAATAGTTGTTGGATATACCGTAACCCCCACCGGAGGTGGTACATCCTCTGGAATGATAGGATCTGGAGATGCAGAATTTTGATTGACAGTAGGCTCTTGATTATTCAAAGGTATATCAACCCCTTGACTATCTTGAGTTTGTGCTGCTACCTGCACCGGTGTTACTACTGCCGGCTGAGCAATTTGCTGAGTCATTATTATTTGATGCATACTTTGCATCATGGTAAGCATGTCCTTCAATAATTGCTCAACGACAGAGAGACGTTGTTCTGTATTAGCAGATGACGTCTTCGGTTCATCTCCAATAGCATAGGATTCAATCTCTCTTGAAGATACAGAGGGATTGGTATAGAGGTATGAATCGACACTATCAGTTTCGGACTCAAAAGACTGAGTACCTCCAGCTTCTGAATCAGAAGTCTGCAACTGTCTTTGTCTTTTTGATCGAGTATTCTGATATACTCCTTCAAAGGAATCAAGAAGTCTGTTGAACTGTTATTGACCAGGAGTCTGGGACGAGTTGCGTCTTGGATGTCGTCCTCTGTTAGTATGAGATGCCATGTTGACTGACGCATATAACAACTCATGTTCTTGGTCATCAACCTGCTGCTGAGGCTCATTATAGCTTAATCGGTCAAAAACTGACCGTTTAGAAGCCGAACAGCAACATTTTATTACAATCTGGTGACACTCACAATGATGATTTTCTTGGGAGAGTGTCACAGGAGATTGTCTATTTTTACGCTTTTATACTAGCAACTCGTGTAAATTAGAAGGAGTAGAGGGAGTAGTCTTCTTTATTACATTTGGGGTAGAGAAACGTTTAGTCCCTTGTGTATAAAGAAGATTACTGGCTGCATTAGCAGAACCAAACTATACATTTTTATACGCTTGGAGTTGCGTACGTAAATCCTGAGATTTTTTAGCACAAAGGACTCCATCGGCATTACGCATAATTTGTAGGTTTGGTACCTTACGTAAAGCAGTGTAAGAAGGCTGTTGGTGGGGAACCAAAGTTTTACCAACAATGTTTTTACGCTGCATGCGTACAGGTAAATTTACTTTAGATGTAAAGACATCATTGTGAATTTTATCTACACTGTCACAGACAGGAGATTTACCTTTACGCGTAAAGCAGAAAACATGAGTATCTGCCACGTCATAGACGGGAAATTTTCCTTTACTAGTGGAGCGTAAATTTTGTGTGTCTACCACGTCACAAACGGAAGACATATTTTTACGCACGAGGCGTAAAACTTGTGTATCTACCACGTCACAGACGGGAGACTACTTTTTACGCACAAAGCATAAAAATGAGAGTCTGCCACGTCACAGACGGGGGACTAATTTTTACGCGCGGAGTGTAAACTTGATTTTTACGCTCAGAGCGTAAAACTTGATTTTTAAGCTCAGAGCATAAAACTGGAGAGTTTGCCACGTCACAGACGGGAGACTGATTTTTATGTCCAGGGCGTATCACCAAGGTAGAGACTTCCTCGTCATAGACGCGAGCCTGATTTTTACGCCTAGGGCGTATCACCGAGGTAGAGACTGCCTCGCCACAGACGGGAGCCTCCACAACAGGAGTAGGAAGGATTCCTTTGCCTTCAGAGACAGCAGGGAGATCCGAGGATGCTTTAGACTTAGGAATCCAAACTTTTTGTGCCTTCCGCGATTTCTGAACATTGGAGCAGCGAGTACTACCCCCAGTTCGGAGCATTTCTTCGTAGGCAGTCTGGTCGAAGTGCACAACCAGAGTCTTCTTTATCGATCCGACCGACACATCATCATATTGAGCAATTGCCTTCTCGTCTGAGGAGAAGGTCGTCCCCAGCAGATTCGCCATTTTGTTTCACTTAACAAAATACCTAAAATTGGCTTTTGAAAGAAAAAGAGAAAAAGTACAAAAAGTATAAATTGTTCTGGAAAGTATTGCTATGGAAGTCTGATCTGAGAGCGATCACTTTGTTCCTTGGACCATACGACGATGATGAAGAAAACTGCTTGAAGAAGACGAACAATCGGAAGAATAAGTCACCGAAAAGGTATCGAGCAACGGCACTGATGGCACAGTCGAATGCTTTTTTGCTTTCCTTTACCCTGTTCTTGAGAAAAAGTTGAAGAAATGCTTCTGGGAATATCACTCTGGAAGTATGAGTTTTCTCAGAATCTCCTCTCCTATCTCTCTGTTGATCTCTTGATGCTTAATATGTAAAAATAAGTCTATTTATAGACTTGACCCTTTGTGTGTAAAAAAGCAACAAGATCGAATCTCTACGCTAGCAACTGTCACCCACGATGTAAATCATCCTCTATGCACGTTGACACGTGTCCCATGTAGAGTTTTGATCTCTACACATGGTGACACGTGTCCCACTACTTCAACAAAGTGGGGAGAGCATGTACACACGTTCCTCGATAAGTGTGGCATGAAAGCCACGTAGGCAAACCACGTTCTCAAGTAGCCAGGAAAGATCGAGCGTAAAAAATGACCCAAAATATGCTCCTAGCGTAAAGTGACAAACTGGTGTAAAATAGCCCAAAATAAACTTTCCGTGTAAAGTGGCTAAAAAAATAGCCTTGAGCGTAAAAAGTAGCCCAAATAGACTTTACGCCCACAATAGCCTTGAGCGTAAAAGCTCGAATAGCTATCGTGCGTAAAAGAAGCAATTTTATTGAGCGTAAAGTAGCCCCACTTGCACACTATACGACGAGTATTGGGTTTTGTGAAAAGATTTCCTCGGCTTCTGTGTAATCATGCTGTCAGAAAATCATTGTGTCAGATCGAATCACTTGCATTAAATGCGGCCTGACAGTCTGTCCCCAGTGTAAAAGTGGAGGATAACTCTCGCGTAAAAGCTTCTCGCGTAGAGAATAGCATGCGTAGAGAGTAGCTCGCTTAGAGTCTGAGTTTTGACTCCGTTTTGAATTGCATAAAGTTCTCAACTTCTTTGACTTGGTCTTTGAAGCACTTTTTACGCTCCTGCAGTGTGGGAGAACCCGAACCTGCTAAGAACCCGCATAAGGAAGGACCAATTGACCCTGTCGTAAGCTTTAGACATGTCGAGTTTGATTGCAACGTTGCCCCCTATGACCTCGTTGTCGATCGTCTGAATAATCTCATGCGCCAGTCTGATATTTTCATGGATACTTCTCCCTTTGACAAAGCCCGATTGTTCTCTAGAGATGATAAGAGGCAGAACCGAAGACAGCCACTCCGCCAGGATTTTAGAAATAATCTTGTGAGAGAAGTTACTCAAACTGATCGGTTTGAAATCCTGACAACTCAAAGGTTTATTAGTTTTAGGAATAAGGACAAGAGTGGCAGAGCTTATACCTTTAAGAAGATGCATGCCAAGGAAAAAGTGCTTGATAGCCGCCATAACGTCCTCTTTAATAATGTTCCAGCATTTGGGGTAGAAATAACCCGTGAACCCATCCGGCCCGGGCGCACTTTACGGGTTAAGAGATTTAACTGCCGTCTCCACTTCCTCCTCCGAAGGGATAGCACACAACTCCTGATTTTTAGACTCAGATATAAGATTAGGGATGCACTCGATAAAAGGATCCGTGGGCATTGCCAGCACAAATCCAAAGAACTCGAAGAAATGAGAGATAGCCCTGTCAAGGATGACATGACCCTCCATTGCCGACTAGTCTTTGTTATACATGCAGATCTTGTTGTAAGTGGCCCTCTCTTTGATGATGGCGTGGAAGAAGGACGAATTTTGGTCCCCCTCGGTAATCCAATTAATCCTGGCTTGATCCATCAAGAGTTGTTCTTCCAAAGCAATTAAAGAATTGAGTCTCTGCTTCGCATTATGGAGATCCGCCCCTAGAATCTCACACCATTGGGTCTGCAGGGACTCTTCGACGTCATCCACCTCTTTTTGTAATTCCCATTTTTGTTTGCGTAAGTCCCCAAATATATTCTAATTCCAATCCCAAAGAGAGTTACGCAATCTTTTCAACTTGTTGTGAAGCATCACAAGTGGCGGAGCCTGACAAGGTGTGTTCCAACTTGTATGAACCAACTCCATGAAGGTCGGATGGGAAGTCCACATTCGTCGGAAGCGGAAAGGCGTCGGGATGTTGTTCAAACCTGCAGGGGAAATGAGAAGAGGAGAGTGATCAGAATATAAACGAGTTAAGTGCGTTACCGAGATAGGATTGCCGTCAAGGAGGAAGTTGGTATCGTAGAGAACGCGGTCGAGCCTCTCCCAAGTGTTCAGATTATTGGTAAGACCGTTGCACCAAGTATACATAGATCCCTGGAAGCCGGCATCCATATGCCCGTTAGTGCCAATGAAATTATTGAATTCCATAACCGTATTACAATTGATTGTACCCGGGCCCGTCTTCTCAGCCGCCGAAGTGACGACATTAAAGTCGCCCCCGACGATCCACGGCACCTCAAAGTTACTATAGAACGAACTTACAGCATTCCAAAGATCCCTTCTTGACCGTGCAAGGCAGCTAGCATAAACCACTGTGAGAGCCACCTCGATATTCGAGTTTTGATATTTGATGACGCAAGTAATGAATTGATGATGAGTCTCCACCACAAACAACTCTATGTTGTCATTCCACATTAACCAAATGAACTTATTACCGTCGCCGCCGTGAAAGAAGTGCGGCATGTGAAGCTCCGAGGCAAGAGAGGCGAGGTTGTCACCGTCGATTTTCGGTTCGAGAATCGCAATTAAGTTGGAAGAGTGCTTGCGGTTGAGAGATGAAAGATAGTTCCTGGTTTGAGTGTTCCTAATCCCCCTAACGTTCCATATGATGGAACTAGACATTAAGGGGATTAGGATTGTTGGTTTTGGCCTCTGAAGAGCACCTAGTAAGTCTTGTAGTGGGCGAAGCAATAGGGGGATCGGGTTTTTTCTGACCGCATGAGTAGCTTTGTTGGCCTTACTATCTTTCTTTGCATTAGAAGAAGTTCCTTTCAGAGACTTGGATGCCCGAACCACTTCCTGAGTCTGCTGCTGATCGGCCAAATCCACCTTCTATGCTGCAACCCTTTTACGGGCTTAGTAACAGAGGGGTCCGTTCCCCTCTCATGAGACCCCTGGACGATATCCTTCCATATATTAATCGCCTCCCGACGGTAATTGGCTCTCCGAAGCTGCTTCATGTCGGCTTCCGCATTAGCGTGGCCTTTGTGCTTATGGCCTTTAGCTTTGCCCGCTGACGCTTCTGCGGTGATCTGTTTGTTACTCTTTGCTTTGAATGCTTTAATAAGCTCCAGCTCCACGTCCTTCGGCTCGCCCGGTTTCGACGATTGCGAGCCCAACAATTGGCCCCGAGTTACAGCTACAGATTGATTGATGCTTCTGGCATTCTGTTCTTGGAAAAATGATGTGTCGCTCGAAGTTGCCGAATCAGTTTTATCAACGGTGGGTTGGTCCTCCCGCCTGGATACTTCACTGTCCGAGTGAAAGGCCTCATCCCCACTAGACAGGTCATGCTCAGTTTCCTCCATATAGTTGGGATCCATCCTGCTTCCTCTCTCCGAAGAGCCTCACTCCGAATCAGAGACTGACACCCCCGCTGTCCCAGTAGCTTCCCGCGTTGACTTGTCAACATCAGAGCTTTGCCGCGAACCAGATTCTTCCTCAGCACCGTTAGGGGCCCTGCTATCATTGATCGAAGCTAGAGCAGTAGCTCCCGCCCCCGGCCTCTTGGCGATAGGGTCTAGATCTCCATCAGAAATAGTGACGATATTGCTAGTCTTTCGCGTCTCTTCGATCAGCTGAGGGTCCGTGCTAGGATGTCCTTCGCCTGTAACCTCACCTAACACAGCTTGGAATTTGTTAGAAATGTCAATGGACTTACCTTTGTGGACTACCTTGTTAGTCCCGACGTTGCCGTTGCTCGAATCCCCTATGTTTGGAAATGAGTATGTTGGTTCGGCCTACCCAGTATAGATTTAGTCACCCTTGAGTTTGGTAGAGGCAATTTATCCTTGGTGACAGTATTGGCCTTGGCAGCAGCTTGTGGATTGTGCCGCAGTTTCCTTCGTAGCTACGGGTTAGCCTTAAAATAGAATTTTATAGTGTGTCCCTGAAGGCGACAATGGTTGCAATAATGAACATTATTATCATAAATCACCTGCAAGATATGAGCTTTGTTTCCGATATTGACATTTATGCTACGGGGGAGGTCTTTGGAGATATCTAATTCCATACAAATTTTAACATAATTAGCCTTGGTGAAGCTTCTAGTTTCCTCCGACAAAATGAGGAATTTTTCGAAGGAATTAGCTATTCTCTTGATAGCCGAAGGGAAAAATAGCTCTAGAGGAGGGTTTGGGAACGTAATCCAAACCGATGTAATCGACGATTCTTCGTTAAGATTAAACCCGGGATCCCATTTCAGAATTTTAACTGGGTATGACTCGATTTGAACCAGATTTTTGGTCCAGACCTTCTCATGGTCAACGGCATTAGAAAGATGAAGGACTACGTGTCTAGCGTCCATCGAGGCCACAGTATAGCCGTCCACGAGACCCCATTTAGCAACGCATTCTTGGACCCTAGGAAGTTTTGGACATCCCGACGTAAATTTGAATATTAGAGTATGTGGGAAAGGCGTCGCGAGCGACACTCCCTCCTGAGAAGTAAATTGGATATCTAAGTCCTGTCCTTCCTTCCACGTCGTGTAAGTGTTTGTGTCAACGTGCACGTCTTGCACAATGTCCATAGTATCTCTGATTCTGTCCGGTCGAACCATATCCGCAAAGGGTATTTTGGATTTGTTGGGTTCAGTACTGGAAAGCATGTGAGACAATAAGAGCATCTCCAACCCTATTGTGAGTTTGAAAAAAATGGTTGCCACATAGGAATGACAACCATTTTTTTCAAAAGTACTTCTCCAATGCAAATGTGAAATAAAGTGTGGAGTTGACATGGCAATGACATGGCAAAGACAATGTGAAGTTGGTTGTCTAGATCTAGACAATGCACTTCACAATGTCTTTATGTCCACATCATCATTTGTGAATAAAAATATTTATAAAAAGAAGTAGAAGAGTAAAAGTTGTCTTGGGAGTTGTAAAAAATTATTTGTATTGTCTTCTCAATACTTTTGCATTGGAGATGACTTTTTAAACTCATTGTCATTTGTGAATATAACCTTGCCACCTATACAAGACATTGTCTTGTGCCTCATGCCACATAGGATTCACAACACAAAACAAGACAATAGGGTTGGAGATGCTCTAAGATGGGAGCAGTACTGGTTAACACTTGGGTCGATCCGGTTGGTCCAAGGACGAAGCTACTAGATGGGTTGACTGAGTTATAGATGGACTTGTAATAATACTAAGTTGGCCCACCGAGGCATGCACATGCAAAGACGTAGGAAAATTAGACTCTGAATGAATAGAGTTACCGAAGTGCAGCAGAGGATTGTTCTTTGGACTATTATCAGCCGTCTCCAAAGTATGCCTAGGTGGCAGTACGGGGAAGTCTAGATCAGACGCCTGGTAAGCAGTGGATGGTCCACTATGGTTGACTAATCCAGCTGGCACAGATTCATCAATCCCAGTAGGCTGCATATCCCTTCGCACGTCCAACGAAGAGAAGAGAAGCCCAAGGTTGAAAGAAGCCACGTGGCTAACATCCTGATTGACCAGTCCAGCACTATTGAGAGAGGCCCCGTGACTGGATTCTTGGTTGACCAGCCCAGCTGTCGAAATGGGACCGTTAGAAAAGACCGACATGTGTCCTTCATCCTGCTGGTCAGCAGTCACCAGAGACCCACTTTGCCCAGGGCACGCAAACCCAGGATGGATCATGTGGGGAGGATCGGTCCCCCGAGGAAAGCAGCCCACCAACGGCGAAGGAAGAGCCGGAGAAAGATTCGGCCAAGACCAGGCCCGTCGGAAGCCCAGCATCGAAGTTGAGACAGGAACAACCCCAGGGGGATCCACGCCGGTGGACGACCTCGCTGACGTCCCCTTGCCCACCAGAGAAAGCTGTACCTCAGACCAAGGATGGAGCGAGCAACCGACAGGGTGCGTCGACCTTCGCAGCAGAGTCACCGAAGCAACCCCCAAACCGAGCGACGGGAGCCCGCAGCACGAAAATTGAGATCCAGAGATCTCATCAGTCGTCGGAGCCGTCGAAGACTGCCCGGCTCCACCCGAGTCGGGTGGATCCCCATCCATGAGGACAGGTGAACTCCACTCTGCCAGAGAAGATGACCGAAACCAACCAAAGAGCTCAGCTGACTGAGGTGATCTCTTCCTGACGAAAATGTTCCCTAGCAGCCTCGCTGGAGAAGAAACAAGGACCTGCGAAAGAGCAGAAACATACGAAAAACTAATTAAAATGAAAGGTGAGAGTTTCCAGAGACTTACCTGGGCCTACGCCGTGAGGAAGTGCCGTCCAGCCGGGCGGCAGTAGCCTGCCAGAGCTGCTAAAGTCAATGGCCAGAAATCTCCTGAAAATCACCAGGAGAGAGAAGCTCCTAAAACTTTTCATCTTTAAAAGTACCCAAGTCCACCATACGCTACTAATGTTTTCCGTATCGAGGATAGCCTTCACTTTCTCTGGGTCAAGATGTATACCCTTTGAAGTGATGATGAAACCAAGGAACTTGCCGCTGGAGACTCTCAGAAAAGACTTGGTTGGATTTATCTTGATTTGGTGTGCACGTATTAGTTCGAACGCCGTTTTCAAGTCTTGGAGGTAGTTGCCCTTGAGACGACTTTTAACTGTGATATCGTCTACATAGTACTCCACTATTTTGTACAAATGATCACAAAAAATTTTGTTCATAGCTCGCTGGTATGTCATCCCTGCATTTTTTAATCCGAAGGGCATCACCGTATAGCAGTATACCCCCAACGGTGTTCGAAAAGATGTGTGCTTCTCATCGTTGGAGAACATCTTGATCTGGTTGTAGCCTGAGAACCCATCCATGAAGGACATCCGCTCGAAGCCGCAAGTATTGTCGATCATTACGTCGGTGATTGGTAGAGGGAACTCGTCCTTTGGGCATGCAGAGTTCAAATCACGGTAATCGATACAGACTCGAACTTTACCGTTCTTTTTTATGACTGAAACGATATTGGCAACCCAGTCAGGGTGTTGTTCTTCGTGAATGAATCTTCTGCCAATGAGCTTCTTGACTTCATTTTCGATGGCCTCCATGACATCTAGTCGAAATCGTCGTTGTTGCTGTTTCACTGGCAGAGCTTTAGACAAAATATTTAGGCGGTGCATGGTGACTTTAGGGTCCATGCCTGGCATGTCTTCATAGCTCCATACAAGGACGTTGATGTATTCTCTTATAAGTTGTATAAGAGACTGGCGTTCATTGCCATATAGACTTTTACTGATAAAGATTGGTTTAAAAGATGATTCATCTCCTAAATTAACTTGGATGACTTCGTCTTCGGTCGGTAGTTCACGTTGTTTGAAGCGCAGCTCCCACCTAGTATCTATCTTTTGAGCCCATTGTTCAAGCTCGATCGATTGGACATCTCCGCAATTTGGTCAACGAAAACCATGTTGACGGACAGAGTTGCTTTGAACATGTCGCCAATACTGGAGTCTGAGTCCCAGAGGGAGGAATCAGAAGAATGACAACAACGATCTGCTTCATCATCTGATCTTTTAGGAGTTGTTGGAGGAGTGACATAACCCAAACCAACACCGTTTCGTTGATAGTAGTTCTTGGATTTGCCGGAAGGAGCAAAGTGTCGTATTGGCAACTGTCGTCCCCGACCGTAATTTAGCCCCTGGTCACTTTTGATGTCATATTCCATGTTCTGGATGATATTCTTGGCCTGCCGACTATACCAGAAAAGTTGCATTTTCCTAGAGTCATAGTCAGCTTTCGTGTTGTGCTTGGGAGAAGTAGAGTCCGGAATGAACTTTCTCTCGCCAATTATACGACCGAAGATGATTAGTTCTTCATCCTTCTTTCTGGCTGGAACGATGAAGTAGTGAATATCTTCTGGATAAACTTTTTCTTGCAGGTGAGGCATCGTGATCGGCATACAAAGGTGTGGTCATATGCCGTGCTCTAGAGCGTATATCGTATCTATGTAATGGTTTACAGATTGATAGACATCGAAGTAATTCAAAGATAAACCTTTACTAAAAAAATACGCAAGTTCTTCTTCAGGGATAACATCGTCCGCTGAAGGTACATTATTATGAGTATTGATATACTCATTGAGAGGATCATCATCTGGAAGAGGAGCCACAGTCTTGGCCAAGTTCACCACGTAGGGTAATTCTTCAGGATTGGGTGGACGGACATCAGCAGGTTCCTCCTGGGGTGTCTTGCTGAGAGTGGTGGTCAATGGTTTGACTTTGTCATGGTTTTTCTTTTTCACCCAGATTGTGAGAGGCTTCGGAGTACATTTTGGAGTAGTACATCCTTTGACTCGGATAATCAGAGGACCATTATTGGAGGATGAACTTGCTTCAGCTTTATTGTCATCTTCATTGCTGTCATCCATGGGGGGCTGAGATTGGTAAAGTACCGAATCTCCATAGTAGGCTTCGATGCCCTTAAAAGGATCGACATCGGCAAACTCCGTCTTCACTGTACCGTTGCTGTTGACGTACTTGAAGCACTGGTGAAGTGTGGAAGGAACGATCATGTTCTCGTGTATCCATGGATGTCCCAACAAGACGTTATAGGATACATTGGCATCGATCACATAGTAGGAAACCTCCATTCTGAGATCACCGATCTGGCACTTGAGACGGATCTTGCCTAGCAGGTTGCTTCGACTAGCATTTAAAGCCATGATAGTTGTGTTGGTTACAGATAGCTTGTGCAGAGGGATTCCCAGAATTTGAAGCAAACTTCTAGGAATGATGTTGAGGGAGGATCTTGGATCGATGTGCATGCCGTCCACCTTGATCGCCCTGATATACCCTGTATAGTACAAGGGTCTATCATGACGATTATTTTTTAGTAGCATGTCCTCCTGTGAAAAGGTGATGTTAGGCACCGCTTCTATAGTATTGTGGCATGGAGGATAGGAGACAGGGTCTTCAGCGGAGGCTTTGACTTTAGCGAGATAAGAGTCGGCATGTAGTAATACCTCACTTAAGGCCTTCCACATTTTATTGGAGAGTCACAACAGATCGAACAGAGACAACCTGGCAGGTGTATTGGCTAGCTGTACCAGTATGTCAAAGTTGTAGGGCCGATCCATGCCATCGGGAGCTGGCGCCTTTAGAGACTTGTCAAACCGCGTCTCCTTCTGCTTGGCTTTGTCCGTAGTTGGAGGCTTAGACGGGCCAGCTTCTGAGCTTGTGGGGGCAGCAGGAGCTTGAGAAGGTACTACTTCTTCTTGTGCGGGATTGTACATCCGAAGATAAGTCTTCCCCGATCGCGTCTCGCCAGATAGAACCTCGTAGATGGGAGAAGACACCATATAGCATGGCTTGTATTTCTTGCCCCTTTTTACTTTGGAAGGTATCACCCCCTGTGTTACTTCTTGCACAAGGTCCGGATGGACCCACATGATCTTACCACGTTCAGTTGTCAGTGGCACCAAGGTTGAGTTGCGAGCTAGCGGTAGGTTGATGACTTCCAATATTGCCTTGGAGATCGGGACCACGCCATCTGGGACTTCTGTGGAAGAAAAGTCACCAAACTGAAGAGAGATCATGTTAGAAGATACGACCTTGTCTTCAGCTTCGAGGTTGATCACTTGGCTGTCGATAAGCTGTTGTTTCTTCTTCTTCAGGATGATGCAGTCCTTGGTGAAATGATGCACGTTCTGATGATAGAGACAGTACTTGGGGTCGTTGAGTTGGTTTCCCTCTGCAGGATGTCGTGGTGGAGGTAATGTCATTTTATTATCCTTCGTTAATGTGTGAAAGATGGTAATGACATCATCTTCGTCAAAGGAGAAGGTCTCCTTAGGCTTGTCGAAGGCGCCCTGAGAATTGAAAGCTCCTTTAGATGTGTCGACCTTCAGGACTTCTTTTCCTTTACCCCCATGGACAGGGATAGTTTGAGGATGCTTACCCTTGTCTTCGGATTTGGGTGTTTTCAACCCTAGTAGTTCCAGATTAGGAACGTCATTTTCAGCAGCATCAGCGGCCCCAATCAAAGTGGGCCATGTATCATACTTATGTATACCCAGACAAAACTTTATCGTAGGAAGGAAGTTATATCGACAAGTATCCATAAGTTCTGAGTCTGGTATGCCGAAGGGCATCTTCAGTGCTAGCCGCCTGAAGCGTTCGATGAAGGCGATGACAGACTCAGTCTTCCTTTGCTTGGTCTCGATGAGGGTGGACATACTAACATGCATGCCACTCTCGTAAAACCTGTTGAGGAACAACCTCTCCAAGTCTTTAAATGAGTTGATACAACCGTCAGACAGACTGCAAAACCATTCGAAAGCTACCCCCTGCAAGGTGCTAATAAATAGCTTTGACAAGAACGGATCGTCCCTGGGTAAGAGTAGAGTCTGTGTGTTGAAGTATGTCATATGTTGACAAGAAGAAGTCAACCCGTTAAATGAATTTAGCGTCTGTAGCTTGTAGTTAGGAGGGCAAGTAGCATTCTCCCATTCAGGAGGATAAGGTTGAGATATCTCCATCTTTTGAAGCTCGTCTTTGTGTGAGATGGTATCGAGACGGGCAACCAGAGAATCAATTGCATCATGTTGATTAAGCAGGTATTGGGAAACGGCTGCTGAACGGTTGTCAGACGTTGTTGGAGAAGGACCACCCCCAGTATTTGTAAGATTTGGGGGAGGTGCAACAGAATGATCCTCCTTTTGTAGCAAAGGCAGGTTGTTTCTATGAGCCGACTAACGTGAGCCGAGACATTTTGTTGCGGTAGAGGAACAGCCGCAGCAGCTTGGACTACCATGATACTGGTAAGCATATCAGTGATCTTGGCATATGCCGTTTCAAGACCCTGTAGCCGTTTGCTAGTCTGATCACTGGCTTCTTCAGGTCTTTCTCCGTCCGCCATGTATGTAGATAACATGCGAGAACGAACGGAGGAGACAGTACAACTGGTGCTGATATTGTCTGTCTCTGAGTTGACAAGTCCCTCATCTTCAGGTAGGGGAGACAGATAGTCGTCGTCAGACTCGGAGAGATCATCGTCCTCTGGGAGGCTTTCCCCAGTGTGAAGGTCATATGCTTCAGACTCTGAGGAAATACTACCCCCAACTTGGGAGTCATCATCATCTATACGGAGTTTTGCATGTGGGTTTATAAGGAGAGTTGGCACATCCAGACTTAGTTCACGTGCAGGGGCAACCCCATACCTAAGTTCTATGATGTCCTTGAAGACAGCCCCGTGCTATACGTGTTGGGGTCTGTCTTTTTGCTGTGGGCGTATAGGCCTTAGAGACTGGCTTTGGGCGCATACTTCTTGGCAGCATGTTTGAGCTTCCTCGATGTGAGCGCATAGTATGGATCAGCCGAGTCTGGGCATATAGAATTAGGCGCATGACCCTGGATGCTCAGTCTGTTGAAGACAGAAGCTTTGTGATTTGAGTTATGCGCCCAAACACAACCTTGGGCACATAGCTTTGGGTGCATGCTTGGTGGAACAGCGTTATTTTCTTCCAGCTTCGTCTCCTTTATTTGTGAGCCTAGCTGGGTTTGCTAAGAGTGTCAAACACTCCGATTCTTGGTATCGTAGTACTTTTCTTTGCCAAGTCTCGAGCGTCGAACACTCAGTTGTTGGTTGCACAAGAAAGAAGTCACTGGGCTAGTAGAGCCCAGAACGGTGTGAGCCTTCTTCATTTGGGGAGCTTCTGTGGCAGAGTCATGCGCCTATGTGACAGAGTCCTTCAGTTGCATATCTGCTATGACACTAGCAAGATATGCACGGTGAGCCTTCGGAAGCCAAGTCTTACGAGACTTGTTTGGCTTCCCCGATTTTGAGGGAGTAGAGCCGTCCCTCGAGAGCATCTCTTCGAATGCCTGCTGATCGAACTTTACGATCAGCATCTTCTGAGTGCTTCCTACTTTGTCGGTATCGGATTACGTCACCACCTTCTCGTCAAAGAAAATGGTAGTCCCTAGTAGAGTTGCCATTTTTGTAGACACAGAAAAAAAAATGCTGTCTTTTCTTTATTGGCGCAAGGCACCACAAATCGAGTACGCCTGAGAGATTCTACGCTGAGGATCCCCGAGTACAAAAAAGAATTCTGGGGAATGGGACGATGGAGATCGAGCGGCAGTTGCTCCTTTACTCCGTTGACACTTCGATTATAAAAGTGGGAGAAAACCTAAGAAAATTGCTAACTCTCGGCTCACTAGCAAGAAGTACAGCAATTTGGCTCTTGAAAATGCTCTCCGTTCTGTCTTTTGAAGAGGGATGAGACCCCTTTTTATAGTAGTTTCTGAGCTGAAATGATTTTATGCGCCCACATGAGAAAACACACTGGTTTTCATGTGGGTGCATGGTCTTGTTTTGGGCGCATAGGATGTAGGCGCATGCAAGCTGCGTGGTCGTGGGTTGATTATGGTGCTGACGTGGTCGCATGCTTCGATGCACGACTGCTCATGGAGACTGACGTGGCCGTGCGCTTCGGTGTATATTTTGATCATGGCTTTGACCGAGTCAGGGGATGTTTTGGCTTGGGCGCATAGCCCAGTTTCAGGCTGTGCGCCCTCCTTCTGGGGGGAGCTCGTCTTGGGCGCATAGAGCTTCACAGGGTGGCTTGGTTGCATTGAGCTTCACAGGATGACTTGGGCGCATATGTCCTCATTAGCTTGGGCGCATATGTTCTCATTGGCTTAGGCACATAAGGCTTCATTGCTGAAATTTTCATGCTTCTACAGTCACGTTGTTAACACAGATTGGTACTATATAGATCCCTTCATGAGATGTTATCCCCCTCGGGAGCATCGGGTTACGGTATGTCACGTGCGTTTCACTTTCATCATGTACTCCGGTGCTTTTACTATTCATGTGCACTCTTGTGATTCATGTACTCTCATGTTCACAACGCCCCCATGTATACATTCATGTGCACCCATTTATGGGCCTTCATGTGATATCATGTGCAATAACATAACTTTTTTGGATCCTTGTGTATTGATTGGGGTACGGGAGAGTATAAATGGTCATGTAAACAATTCCAAAGTAGTGTAATCATGTACAAACTCTTAGATATTCATGTGCAAATTCAAGCCGTTCACATGTCTATCTTGTAATCTACATCACTAGCCACTGTTAGCTCTTTATTTATAGTAGATATTTCTTTACAGTCATCTCTTTTACTTCATATATTCTCCAGCGTTTTATGTATGTTACTCTATAGCATATTTACATATCCTGTCATATTATGAACTGCGTGAGATATATTATGCTCGTTCCTGTCCTGACTGGATCTGTTGAAATATTACAGATAACATTGAGGAGTTCTGTCCTACATTCTATGGAGCAGGCCTAGATGACACCTGTGAGCTGGACTCCCAAGAGGACCCAGCCCTTGCAGAGGACATTACCCCAGTAGTCTAGGCTAGTTAGCTAGACTAGTTATCTTACTTATTGTCTTGTCTTATTTGGATACACTTTGTACTTATTTGGGGATTTTGTTATTCTGGTGTAGTGGAGATGCTATCTTAACTCTTAGACTTCTTCTCTTATTGTATTTCATTTGGCGACTTTCATATTTATCTATCTTATCGTACATTCTACCTTAACTGTGATTGAGTTGTACATTTCTATATCGTCCTCAATTCGGAGCATATATATTATACAGGTACCTTATAATTGTTAGATGTATGTGACCTAGGACAGCGTTCTACCGCCGACACTGCAGCGTAGGCTGGACGTACCCACTTCTCGTGCCCCTACACTGGAAGCGGGTTGTGACAACGGCCATGGCTCAAATACCTGTGAAAGACAATAGCACACACCTGGAGATATAACCAGGTCCTCAGAGGGACGTAACAAGATACATAAAGAATATGCCACATAACTGAATATATATACTATGTCATAAATCACAAGTAAAGTAAATAGTCCCAATCGTAACAAGATCCAATACCTCATCATCAAAACAGTGGACTACCCCTACAACCAAACAAGGACAAGGGGTAGTACACTATATCGCGATGCGACATTGTTCCCAACTACTAATGGAACGGGGTGATATGACATTGACGAGGGGTACCTGACCATTCTAATGTGTTTATGTAGTTAAGAACAAACCTTCAACGCATGGGCACTCTGGCTACAGGAAATCAGGTATGGTCCCATAGGGTACCAGGGACCTCAAAGCATAACATTCATCGAATGTCAGAGGCCAGCAAAAAATCAGGTATCAGGATCCAGGACCGTATCTCCAGCAGATATAAACGACAATAACAGGAAAGTACATACGTGGCCCATACATGAAGGAACTGTTCTTCCCATCCAATGCCTAATAGAGTCACATCCATGACTCATATACCTCTACTAACTGCCAAGTCTTCTAACATCCTCTATTAGCAGTTAGCCCTAACGCATGCGCACAGGTGATCAGCCATCACGCAAGTACCTCTATATGCTACTCATCTCACACATACCTCATGGTACAACTATGTCAAGGTTTATGATATACACTATAATGGTTAGTCCCTTAACTCTAGGTCCATATGCAATCAAAGGATAATAAGTAAAGTAAAGATAATATTACTGAGCAGATAATAAATCAGGAAATGTAATAATGGTACAGCTACAAGAACTGGAATTAATAAACAGTGATATGCAAATAACAAAAAAATGCAGACTAAATATAAACAGTAAATATGACAAGGTATCTTGCCTGAGGTTGTGTACAAAAGGGCGACGTCCAATAGCTCGAACAATCAGAATAGTGAAGCGATGAAAGCCAAATCCCGCATACGTCCTCGGATGCTGAAATAAACACCACGAACGTATTTGGAATAAAAGATATGTCTAGGAAACGCCTGTCCAAAAGTCCAATTCTGTAACAGGGGCAAAATCGTAATTTTGGATCAAAACGATATCCGTCGTTGGATCCATTTTGCACCGAAATGCATGCCAGTATCTACGGCCTCTAAAGTCATCAAACTACATGTCTACAAGTCCGATTTGAGAAGACGAACCGTATGTCCAAAGTTGGATTCCGGGGGCCGTGCACAAAATTGCCCATTGGATCGGGTCGCGGGCCCGCCAAATAGGCGTTCCAGTCGACCTTCTCAAAATCGGACCAAACTTGGCATACTGGACCAAAATTTTGATACGGTCCAGTTGGCGCAAGTTTCGTCTCGAACCGACGACTGTACACGAAGTTATTGGCCAAGTTTGCTAAAGGTCGATACGTACTGATTTCGTCGTGCACACACAACGAAATCGAGTTCCGTCAGTTCCTACACGTTCGCAACATCCATACGCGCCTTTCGATGTGTATAGTGTGTGACCATGTCGTCCGGTTTGTCGGGGCGCACGTCGTATCGGTTGATTTTATAATTTTTCTACAGTTTTGAAAAACAGTTTTATGTCGATTTGGACAATCGATTTCTTGACACTCGGTCGATGAAATCAAATTCCATAAAAAGTGCTTTGTTGTCATATATGCTATCTACAACTATATTAAATTGGTTTTTAAAAATTCCTAAAGTCTGGGTCGAAATCTGTCTTCCAATTCAGGGGGTCGGGCAGTATTTTGTTATTGAACAGGTTTTTACCAACTTTGTGTCAATTTCACAAGCCAGTTGTTCGATTTCCCTATAATCTATTTACTAGATCTTCTAGAGGGTCAGATAGGATTCTTATAACAGTTTATGAAATTCGAAACGACTAAGTATTGAGGTAGAAATTCGATAGTAAAGAGGAGTACCTCACGGATGGGGAAAACAGAGTACACTCTGTTTGCGTCGGCCTTGGGCAGCTCTGGCGACTCTCCGACCTTTCCATGGCGGCGCAGGAGGCTGAGGACATGTTCAGTGGTCAGAAGAATGTCGGGGAGGTACCAGGTTTGATCATGAGGAGAATATTTTGGATTTTGATTAGAATTTTTCTACCGTTAATTTATATGTATATAAACATATAATGTTCAGGATTTTAGGAAAAATTCATTTCTAATTTAAATCGAGAATTAAATAGGATTCGGTGCAATCCTGTGGAGAATGGCATTTGGGTTCGGTTGAAAATTTTTGAGTTTAAATGGTGGGGATTCGATTGGGTTGCTCGTTCAAAAGATGAGAAGAAACAAGGAGAAGAACTCGGTTTCATTCCCAGGTCAGGTTTGCTTGGGATTTTCATTCGCAAAATGATGTCATTTCGTGAGATGATGTCATCTCGCAAGGTTTGCCTTTCTCTTTTTTTTAAAAAAAACTATAAATACATATGTATATATATCATTATTTATAGCATAGTATATTTATATATGACATAATAAAATATATAAAAATCCAACAAAATTTAAAACTAAATGATATTTATGATAGCTTTTGAATTAAATAATAGAAACTATATATATCTAGCTATTTACTAAATAATTTGATTAGTATAACATACCATAAAATATTTAGAATAAAATCTAAAAAAATTTTAAACTTTAGTAACCACTTGAAAATATATTTTTGAGTGAGAATGTGCAGGAAATACTAATAGTAGCATTTGTGTTGCAAATTTTGCTATATAAGAAAATTACACAATTAAATACCAAACTTGTTATAAAAATATAAAAATAATTCAACACAACATATATAACCAATTATAAATAAATAAAATAATTCTCCAAAATTTTGGGTGATTACAAGTATTGTATCACTGTGCGTCTAAGTCATACTTGGGTGCAAGCGACTGTATCGATCGTTTTACTTGCTTTTGTTCTATTTTTTTGCATCGACTTAGCCTAGTAACCACCCATTGATGATGAGGTATTGGTATATCTCATACGGCCTTGACACACGCTTTATCATGTGTTGTGAGTTACATGTAGGACACGTACTCGCGTAGTCGGCTGGCCACCGATACGTCTAAGGCGTACGACGGATAGGAGTAACTGCCAATAGAATTGCATGTTAGTAGACTTGGCGGTTACTAGAGGTTCATATTAGTCATGGAGATGACGATACTAGGCATTAGGTAGGGAGAACAATATCTGACGTATGGGCTTCTTTTGCATTTTCTTGATTACCTATGCGCTCCACTCGAGACGCAGGCTCTAGGTACCCTCTGACGTTTTCCAAAGCATTATGGACATACCCCCTTGCACATGATGCCCTCTGACGATCTTCGAACGTTACGGACGTAGGCCCCTGGTGCCTATACGGGAGCTATGCCGATCCCATCTACAGCCAGGGCTCATGCATCGAAGGATTGTATCTCAAACTGCATATTCACAGTAAAAAGGTTAGGGTCCCTATTGCATGCACCTTTCCTTCTATTTATATTAACACAGCTTATATGGCATGTTCTTTATGTATCTTGTTACGTCCCTCTGAGGACCTGGTGATCTCTCAAGGTGCGTGCTTTCATGTTTATTCGCAGGTGCTCTAGCCCAGGGCCATGATCTACTTTATTTCTTCGAGGATGATTTCTCTTGGTTCTCCTTTGCTTCGCTTGATAATTTATTTCATTATTATCTATTCCTTCTCATTAAATTGGTTGGTAGTGGACTTGTCTCCGCCTAATGTCTTGTACAAAATAATAATTTATGAGTTGATTTATATCATTATTCTTTTGATTTTGTGGATGAGATTTCGTTACCATGGTTTACTACATTTTACAACTTATGTATACATACGAGGATTCGATATATTGGAGTATACTTCGTATATATGCGGCTGGCATGTCTATGTTTCTAGTTCTATGTATTTTGGAACTTGGGCATTACATGTTTTTGTGGTGGCCCATGTAGGTCAGTTTGTCACTTCGGTTATGTTACTGTACCAATGTGAGCCTGCATATAGGATTAGGATATAGGAATCTCATCCACAAGCTTGAATCTTCTTCCTTGATATCCAATTTCGAACTTTCGGTTGACTACCTTGATTTTCTTCTACTTGATTCCTTTCCCACCGTAAAAGTATCTTTTCCTTTCGTGCTTGATATAGAGGTTAGGAAGTTGAATCATACTAGTTATACGTGTTATATTTCTCAATCACCCTAGAAGTTGACTCTTATAAGTTGGGTAGTATACCTCGCGGCCTACCACCCCGTGTCCTTGTAACCTATTAATGAAGTGTAATTGGGTGGCAATGAATACATGCTAGTGTAGGAAGATATGTTTGCCTAGAATATAGAGTTTTAGTAGCCAATACTCCATTGGTCAACCACGGCCTGATACAAGAGCCAGTAGGATGACTGTACAAACAGGAACACCGAACAAGACTTAGATCTTTGTGAAACTTGAACTATTTTGTTACTGTTTTCATCATTATCTCCCGTACTTATACTTTGCACTATCATGAATGATGTCGCTATTTATAGCCTAGTTTTGCAAGCTTATTCTTTATCGAGCTTCTTCAGGACATATGTATACTGGGGACGCCGACTAACATATTGTATAATTAGAATCAGTGTATTATGGTCTGATCAACCTTGGTGCACTTAGTTCGCTCTTCATATGAATATCCAACATGGAGTGAGATATAGATGTCTTTAGGATCTCATCTGCACTACCATGAAGACTCTCTCTGAATTACTTAATCGCCCTTGGAAACCTGCATTCGCATTTTATTCCCCCTCCCTTGAACTCATTATTTTCGTTATTACTTACTGCGGAAAACAAATGCTCGTGTTTGAGGGAAGATAGATACATAATAATTTTCTTGGTTCACCACACCACATATGGCCATGAAAGGCTATATATACACAAGTGTAGCAACCATCGGCCAAGCCATATGACTACAACCTTGCCTTGAGTTACTTGTCCTCCCCTTGACCCTGAAACTACTATCATGATCTTCTAGTCATTTGAACTTACGAATGATTAGAATCGTACCTTCATTAAAACACCAACCTATCAGACTATTTATTCTCGAGGAACAAAATATTGGGAGTCTCCAATTATTTTTCTTGATTCTTGCTTTAACTAGCAACCCTTATGCCTTAACCCAACCCTTACTCGACCAAGTCCACAGTTTAGACAAAAGAGAAATAGATAAAAAAAAGACAAGCAATTATCATGACTATGATAGATACCCATCCCGAGATTAGGGATCCAGCAGGTGTTAATCTAGGTATACAATTTTATTATTAAAGAAGTGACTAGCATTAGAACAACATATTCACCAGCTTAGCCAATATCCATAGCTTAACACTCTATCATATTGATTTACTAGTTATTAACAAGAAATACATGAACACTACATTTGATACCATGAGAAATCTTATGACTATGGTATGGCAGGCTTAACACAAATCAGAATTTACGACTTAGCCGCTAAAGATCTTTCATGGGACGTTACCCCATCGATAGACGCTCGTATACTATAGAGGAGTGGGTCATTATATTTTATCCACTCATGTATCATTGTACGCAATCATTTCCATTATTAGAAATAAGGGTACGGTCCTCGAATTTGATTTATATCTACCACATCACGTACTCTAATACATTATGCCTTATTCTTATTATCGAAGTTAGGGTACAATATCTCGACCTTGAAATATTCCTAACCTCATTATTCCTAAATCCATGTCTTCGTTTCTAGAGTGAACATATTGTATGCATTCTAAATTTTAGGATTCACTAACCTTATAAATTGATTAAAGTAAATTGGTTCCCACTAGGATCATCATGAACTTCCACTTTCTATTTTAGATTATATGGTGTCCCCAACCTTGACATTAATAATCGGAGCACGAGACCAGCTGTTATCTTCCAACAAATTGCACATACAAGATCTAAACGAGTCCACCTTCATGTAGATATATCATGTCCCACTTAACCACGTCCCTTTGTACACTATTTTTATGATACGACTTTTAGGTCAAAAAGGACTAGTAATAGCCCTTACCATAACACCGATGTACTTTTTGACTGCAATTAGAGGTCCAACCTTGACTCGATTCTCTTGGCCCAATATATGGTTGTGATCTACTCGAAGCCCTCTACGCACATGTCACTAGTGTGCCACACAATAAAGGACCCTCGTGCTACTTAAACATAAAAGTCATGGAAGGCGCATCTTTATGACTTACAAAACCTAATCTACCAACCCGACGGGAAATTTACCCAACTACTTGACTTGGAACCTATATGAGATTATCCTAACCTACTAAGAATGGCTCAGATTGATTTCATAGCATCTCGTCCAGTTAATATAGATTAAAACCTATGATTCATTCAATCAAAGATCGATGTCCAATTAGGGAATCTATTAAGACCCGGTTAAACCCATCCTTGCATACCGCCATATTTGGGCTATAAAAATCAAACTTGATGAAATAGAGCCTTACACCTATATGTAGTCCCCATCTTTTGGTCCATTAATTCTCTTTCTAGAAATTTTGTAACCGTATCTCTTGTAGCTTATGTTATGAGATGAATGGAATCATGCTTTACCAACTTGTTTTTGGTTATGCTTGACTAAGACCTTCCTACTGTCTTAGTGAAACATGGTCAATATATGGGCAATATTAAATGAGTAATACCTAGGCTTCCCATAGAGTCCATGACTACGATCAGAAGTAACTAATACTCTCAATATCTCCTTAAAATTTGATCTTCATAGAAGTCCTGTTACCGTGCTTTCTATGTTTAACCAATTTCTATAAGTTAGAAAGTACCTTGAACTTAGCATACCCTCTCTCTATTAGATATAGGATGACATTCGTAACCGTTGTACCATATGTTTGGAGGTTACGATGTGATCTTTATACTGTATTTTATATTCCTTGCTCGTATGTTTAGATAACCACAACGAAAGATAGAAACCTTGATTCTTCAAATTTCTTTCTATTATAGAATCGTGTCCTAGTTTCAATTTTGAGGAAGAAATTTTCCTAGTGCATAGATTGCAAGCCTCTCTAGGAAACATAGGGTTCCTGGAATTAGCAAGCGATTGAAAAATGATTGATTCAATTTAGACTAATAATTCAATGGTTCATAACGTCGACAAATACACATATCATTTGGTACCCTCGACCGTGATTTTGATAATTGAAGCACAACACTAGCCTTTTCCTTTCGACAAAGTTTATACTCACGAACTAGACTAGTCATGCTGCTCACATGACTTACATGTCCCACACAAACGAACCTTCTAGTGCTCCATTTAAATTACACCACTATATGACATATGCCCCAAAACAAACCATAGAGGCCCAAATTCGATTTGTTCGATTTTAATCATGCAAAGATTGTAACACCCAGTTTTCCAGATGAGGGTAATTTTGAAATTTTGTAATTATAATTATTAATTATTGATATTTATTTCATATTATGATTTTTGGTGATTTTTAATCTTTTTTTAAAACTATTTAAACCAAGACTTGTAATTTTGGTATTTTGCTAGTGTAACACTAGAGACAGCTTGACCTAGAGCCTAGCCATGTGATTAGGGTGTTTCATTTATCATTTCCAGTTTGAGGATATTTTGCCATTTTGAATTTAATTGAATTTAATATATATTATTTGGAATTTAAATATATTATTAAGAATGGTGTGATTTTAATATTATTTAATTGATTGTCATGTATTGTGATTAGCCTAACTTAGTTTGGACCTAACCCAGATTAGTCATAGCTAGTCTTAGCTAACCATGGTTAGTGTTAGTTAGTATTAATTAGAATTATTGGAATTTAAGTGATTTTTAGTATAATTTAATTTAGTGCTATTTTTGACTTTGACTCATGGTGACTTTGGAGACTGTCCTAGAAGCGAACCCTAGTCATGACCACTTGGTTAGATTATGAAACCCTAGTTTAACCTAAGTTAATGATGCTCTAGTCATTAGAATTAATTTGGAGAAAATAGGGATAATGAATAGGTTAGATTATGACTAGTGATTTCATGAACCATGACCTATGGCTTAAGGCCCATAGAGGCCCATAACCCAATTAGTGAAACCAAAACCCTAACCCTAGCATTTATGGCCAGCCACTTGGTATTCCCCCATCTATTTAATGCCTCCTAAAAGTTAGGGCTAGCCTCCTTTAGGAATTTGCAAGTTTGGAAATAGAGGTAAACCCCTTTCTTCCCCAATCCATAACTCCTCCATTTCAACTCCTTTTTCTTCCTAATTTCTTGCAATAGGTTCTAATTACTGTGCTCTCTATGTCTATGGTGAGAAATTTCAGGGAAGGACCAATTTGAAGGAGTTTTGGTAGCTTGAGGAACCACTCACATTGGGGCTTTTTGAGCCATTTCAAACCCATAGGTAATTTCGAAACCACTCCATAAAATGGTGTTCTAATTGCATATACAGGAAGCCTTAGGTCTACCCTAACTGTTGGTATAGGTATTGTTAGGATTCGTGTCCAATACATGTCCGTATCGGACACGTATCAGTAGACATACTAGGTGTTCGACGAAATGCCACAATGGGCATTTCGTTCTTGTTTGCTATTTTTGTTTGAATAGAAATTTAGGGTTTGATGTCGCTTATCAATTTCTGTTGGACTGAGGTGATCATTTCGTTGTGTCGTGTCGTATTTTGGACACGAACCCACGCGTTCCCGCACGACAGCAGTCTCCTGCTACTCGGGCTCAATAACTTCGTGTCTGTGTCACTTGGACACATGATACTTAGTGAGGACGTAGGGACAGACACTGACACAAGGCTCCCCAAGTTGCACGAGTCCTCGTATCGTATCGGACACGTATTCGTGAGTGTACTGGTTTTGCACTATATCGGCTACAGTCGATTTTTGACACTAATACGTGTGTCGTATCACCCACACGCGCATCGTGGACACGTATCAGGGTGTCCCCGACCTAGCTCTAGTCCCCCTCGACACTGGGACACAAGCACGAGGTTTGTGTCATGTCGTGTCGTGTGCACGAGCACTAGGAACACGTACACGAAGCTGTCCACACTGCACTGTGTCCTGGTTTTTTATTTGGGTTTTAATCTGTTTGGACACGTTTGTGTCCACTTGGGTGGACACGAATGACACATATAAAGACAAGATCACCTGGAGGACATTCCTATCTAACTGTTAATGAAATTACATTGGTTAAATTAGGTTGTTGAATTCAGTTTGGGTGTATCAGAGTTTTAACAGTCGAAATTTTAATATACTGACGGTATGTAGATTACTGAGATTTCCTGAGATTTTGGGTTTTAAGTTAACTATGTGTTTCCAGTTTTGCTAAATATGAGTATTAGTTAACTGTATACATGAACCTAAAACCTGAGAATGGATATGAATCAAACAATGTAAGTCACTGTTGTGCTAAACTAAAATGAGATTTCGATTGGGTTCATGTACCAGAAATTATTTTCCTAAATTTTCCTTTCCTGTTCTAAGCTGATTCGAATGATAAGTTTTGTAAATGATTCATCTATACAAATGTATTAGTTCCTACTAGTTGGGAATTGCAAATTAGAATAGGTTTTTGCATTATAGAATAGGATTTCAAATTAAGGTTGGACTGATACATCCTGGAATTTGTACACTGTTAAGTAATTCTGATTGAATCCCATATTTAAACTGAGATTTGAATGTTAATTTGCCATGTTAAGTTTCATATTTAAGTGTGTTATTTGATGTCAAGATGAGCTATTGATTGGTGTTGGGATTGGCTAATGTAGACTGTCTTTTAGTTCTCTTTTTTCTGAATACCAAAACCTGAGTTTGTTAACTATTTTCCAGTTTCTACACACACATCCCTCACTGATTTCACACATTGATTTAGTCCCTATTTAACACATTATATTAGCACTGTACACTGTTAACTAATTCTAGCTTTAACTATCACCATGACACATTGCAATTGATTTTAGAACACTATTTTCCTATTTCCTATTGACACTAACCTAACACTAAACTGTCCTGTATCTACACACACCCTATTATTTATATGTCATGAGACACATTACACCCATTGCTATGCCTACACACACATACACACTGTTTTAAACTGTCAATACATTTCATTCCTGTCAACTGAGAATAATCATGTGGACTGAAATACAAAACTGAGAATTCCATGGATGTGTTAAATTGAGTATCTTAAGTTTTTCAATGACTGTTCCTAAGATTTAAATCATGTGAACTGAATGGTTAACTGAGTTTGCATATGTGAATGTTTGGGTTTTGATTTTCTGAATTGTACTAATGTAATAACTGAAATTAAGTTGAATAGAACCTGAGAATTGATTCCCATTTCCTTTCCTGGAACCAAATATTGAATGTAAATTCTATACATTATATTGCTTCACTGATTGTTAGAATACATAGGTGATTCGAATTCAAATTGGTTTATTAAACTGTCAATTCCTGTTTTCCCAGTTTCAACTAATTTGAATGATTTAGTCATGATTGATTCAATGTTGTGTGATCACTTTAAGGATATGTGATGGGGTTGATGTATTAGAAAGGAAATTTACTGCTTGGTTATTAGAACTGTCATTTGGTTCATTAATTAACTGCCAAATGAATACATTGTTTAACTGCTATGCCACATACCTAAAACCCTCACACACACAGGTTTTGGCACTACCCTGTTTCACTGATTTCTATTTGAACACACACATGCTATTGTATCTCACTGTTACAGGATTTTCATACACACATGTCATTAAAACACTCTACTCACACACCCTTGTATCACACTACCATATCACCCTCTATTGACACTATCACACTCACAAGTTCCATGATACACACACACACCTTGACACAAGCACATGTATTCCTCCCTATATGTATATATGTATATATATACATATACATATACATATACATATACATATACATATATATATCTGTTTCACTGATTTCTATTTGAACACACACATGCTATTGTATCTCACTGTTACAGGATTTTCACACACACATGTCATTAAAACACTCTACTCACACACCCTTGTATCACACTACCATATCACCCTCTATTGACACTATCACACTCACAAGTTCCATGATACACACACACACCTTGACACAAGCACATGTATTCCTTCCTATATGTATATATATATATATATATATATATATATATATATATATATATATATATATATATATATATATCTGTGTGTGTGTGTGTGTGTGTGTGTGTGTGTGTGTGTGTGTGTGTGTGTGTGTGTGATATATGTATTATATTGTAGCCTATGTCTAATATGGTTAATTATATTAAATTATATATATATATATTATTAAATGTGTGAAATGTGTGTAAACTATACTAAATTAGTTTAATATTGTAATGTGTGAATATGTATGATATAGCTATATGGCCTATGGCCTATATACAGGGCACATAGCCTATGGGTGTATACCTATGGCTCATAGCCTGTGTGTATGGCTTGAATGCCAGTATTAGTGTGCAGTTGACTTGTATAGCCTAGATGTGGTGTGTGCTTGCTAGAATAGACTAGTTAGGCTTAGTGAGACTTGTTTGGCTTAGGTTGACTTAGTTGACCTAGTTTGACTAGTCTAGTTGACTAGAGTTGACTTTAGTCCAGTTTGACCCCAAACTTCATGTAGATGCATCGTAGCAGTCTGTTATATCATTTTAGACTTATGGTGATTTGTACTGTTCTATAGGAGACAGACACCACTCCTCGGACAGTATATACTCTACAGATACTCAGGATACAGGCGAGTACATTCTCTGATCATTTTATATCTTATTTAGGATTATATTTTCTGCTTTAGATTACTTTACATGATGCTGACACGTTGGAAACACGTATTAGTACTATATGGATCTTCTCGTACGATGTTATCCCCTTAGCGGATACATCGGGTATTCGTGTTCGTATACTTTATCGTGAGCATCGTGTACTCTTTGTATTCGTGACATTCGTGTACGAAACGTGTGAAATCGTGTATAATCATGTATTCACATGACCTTCGTGTACAATAACATAACTTGGCTAGATCCTAGTGTATTGATTGGGACGGGGGAGCAGAAGTGGTTATGTGATCAATCCAGTAAATTACTCGTGTACAAACCTCTGTAGAATACTCGTATACAACATCGTGCCGTTTACATAACCATCTTGTGCTCTGAATCGCTAGTCACTGTTAGTTCTCTATATACGGTAGCTATTTATTTACAGTCTTTCTTTTTCATCATGTTATTTCTTCAGTTTTCTGTATCTTACTCTCTAGCATGTTTATATTTCCTAACCTGTTATGATTTTGTTTAGATGTACTGTACTCGCTCCTGTCCTGACTGGACCTATTGAAAATTTTATAGTGAATGATGAGGCCCTGGTGTCTATCCCTCATGGTGCAGCTTTAGACAATACTTGTGACTTGGACCCACTAGCAGTTGATGACACTCCCGTAGATTATGATGTCTTTATTATCTTTTCTGGATTACTGTATTGAGATTCTGAGATGTTATTTGGGATATGTATTTATTTAGACACTTAGACTTCTGGATTGTATCTCTGTATTTCCATTTCTGGTTATCTATCTATCTATCTTTTCATGCTCTACCTTAGATGTGATTGAGACTGTATCTATTATGTCACCTCCATTCGGAGAGTATATACTATACATGTACCTTTATATTGCTAGATGTTTGACCTAGGACAGCGTTCTACCGTCGACACTGCGGCGTAGGCTGGACGTTATTACGTACTCGTACCCTCACAGTGGGTGCGGGTCGTGACACGTTTTTAGTGGTGGCCATGCAGGTCGAGTTTGTGTAGTGGTATTCGAACTAGAGTATCACTACAGCCTGCAGTAGGATTAGGATATTTTTTTTTGAAGGTACTCAATCACAGTTAGGACTCCTTGAGAGATTCCTGGGACGACCCTTGAGAATCTTAATTAAACTTCAATTTGAAATCATTTTCCTTGTTTTGTTCGCTCTCACTCCTTGATTATTGAATTTGATTTTGATGGATCGTTGTTGATTTTGATTTTCCTATCGAGATGAATTTTATGGCCTGAGTTATGATATTTTCTGATAACATATGTTGACGGGAATAACAAGGATGGTAAAACGTCTACTTGATTATGGAACCTGTAGTTTATCGCAGCCATATTAGCTGGCGTGGCGGAAACATAGAGACCTGACTTCGGATGTACATATCTTGGTTATGAGATTTAGAATTTCTCGCAGCTATACTAGTCGGCATAGCGAGAATTCCAGACGACATGATTATAGAGATGCATACCCCAGTTATGGAATCTATCGTTTATCGCAGCCTTGCTTACTGGCATGGCGATGACTCTGAGTAACATGATTTTGGACAGACACATATGATTATCAGACTGTATCTTGAGGAGGTTTTTAAACATATCATCTCTATCGTACCCTTCTGTTATTATAAGTTGTTTTCCATCATCAAATAATTTTGGAGTAGGGATATTTTAGCTTTATAGAGCTTATTCATATGTAGTTCTTTCTTAGTATAATGATTTGATGACTTGTGATTAGGCCCTTATCTTAGGGATGATAGTATAGCCTGGCTTTAAAATAGTGACTCTTGTAGCTGGTTCTCCTTTGTTATATTTACCAGTTTTTATATGGAATGATAGACTGCCTTACAGCCTTGATGATTGATTTACTCTTTTTTTCAGTATGGCACCCATGACCCGAGCCCGTCGTCTGAGAGCCGCTGCAGCTCCGGATATGACTAGGAGCGTGCTCCCACCTCCTATTGCTCAGGAGGTAGTGACCCCTAAGGCTGACCCAAGGGTAGTGCACCTTCCGCCATTGTGGAGGTGTTAGCATCCTCACCAGAGAGTTTCTCTCCACCACCTGTTATTCAGAAGAGAGCTGCAGTCTCATCTGAGACCAAGAGTCCTTTCCCGCCTCCTCATCTGCCTCCAGGAGCGGTACCCCATACCATACCCTCGGCATGTTTGTTTCCTGACGGAGCTCAGATATCCAGACTTCTTCGGGATGTGTTGGAGGCACAGAGAGTTCAGGCTGAGATCCTGAAGGAGCAGGGCTGCGAAATCCAACTGCTGTAGGATTTGGTACATTCAGGAAGAGATCCTAGTTCTAAGAGGACGAGGAGCGGTGTATACCCAGAGCCCCGCGAGCACCCAGATTATCAGCCTAGACCAGCCTATCCAGTCCAGACTCCTGTTCAGCAGAGGCCAGCTGAGAGATACCTGCACCTTCTGTAAGAAGCCTGGACATTTATGGGACTAGTGTAGAAAGAGAAGAGGGGTGTGCCTATATTGTGGGTCAGCTGCACACCTGCTGCGAGACTGTCCAGCTATACTTATCCCAGCCAAGACTCCGCCTTCAGGAGGGAGTTCCAGCCACCAGACCTAGTTGGAGGTGAGTCCTTGACCTATATCTTAGCCAGTCTTTAATAATTGATGCACCCTACCATGTTGTTGTATGTTTTGTTACCTTATGATTGCTTTTGATCTAATATGACTAGAATGACTAGATGAGACCTCGGACTGATACCACTTACCAAAATCCTATATGCTATCTTTCCAATTGCATGATTTAGATAAGTTTTCTATTAACCTTGATTGTTGGGGTTTGACCTAGAAGGGGTGCGATCATCTTAATTTCGAGGACAAAAATTTTCTAAGGTGGGTAGGATTGTAACACCCAATTTTCCAGATGAGGGTAATTTTGAAATTTTGTAATTATAATTATTAATTATTGATATTTATTTCATATTATGATTTTTGGTGATTTTTAATCTTTTTTTAAACTATTTAAACCAAGACTTGTAATTTTGGTATTTTGCTAGTGTAACACTAGAGACAGCTTGACCTAGAGCCTAGCCATGTGATTAGGGTGTTTCATTTATCATTTCCAGTTTGAGGGTATTTTGTCATTTTGAATTTAATTGAATTTATTATATATTATTTGGAATTTAAATATATTATTAAGAATGGTGTGATTTTAATATTATTTAATTGATTGTCATGTATTGTGATTAGCCTAACTTAGTTTGGACCTAACCCAGATTAGTCATAGCCAGTCTTAGCTAACCATGGTTAGTGTTAGTTAGTATTAATTAGAATTATTGGAATTTAAGTGATTTTTAGTATAATTTAATTTAGTGCTATTCTTGACTTTGACTCATGGTAACTTTGGAGACTGTCCTAGAAGCTAACCCTAGTCATGACCACTTGGTTAGATTATGAAACCCTAGTTTAACCTAAGTTAATGATGCTCTAGTCATTAGAATTAATTTGGAGAAAATAGGGATAATGAATAGGTTAGATTATGACTAGTGATTTCATGAACCATGACTTATGGCTTAAGGCCCATAGAGGCCCATAACCCAATTAGTGAAACAAAAATCCTAACCCTAGCATTTATGGCCAGCCACCTTGGTATTCCCCCATCTATTTAATGCCTCCTAAAAGTTAGGGCTAGCCTCCTTTAGGAATTTGCAAGTTTGGAAATAGAGGTAAACCCCTTTCTTCCCCAATCCATAACTCCTCCATTTCAACTCCTTTTTCTAACTAATTTCTTGCAATAGGTTCTAATTACTGTGCTCTCTATTGTCACGACCCGCACCCACTGTGAGGGTACGAGTACGTAACAGCGCCCAGCCTACGCCGTAGTGTCGGTGGTAGAACGATGTTCTAAGTCTCTAACTAACCATCAACTCATGCAGTATATAGTGTACTCATCATGATCAACTCCGAACGGAGGACAAGTATAAGATATGGTGTAACTCAATCACAGTCTAAGCACGATAAGATAACACCGAATATAACTAAGAAATTGAAGACAACAAAACTACTAATAAAAATAACAACAAACTCAAACAATCTCAAATACATCTCAAGTCTCAAATCTCTATATACAACTCCAGTTCTAAACAGGAAAACTAAAACAAGACAGACTAGCTAAACTCCCGATCACTCCTGAGTGTCGTGGCCATAGGTAGCTAAGCCATCTCCTGCTCCAGGGCAAGTAGGGCAAATGTCCTCAGGGCAATCATCTGTAATATTTTCAACAGGTCCAGTCAGGACAGGAACGAGCACATCTCATCTAGAAAACCCAAGTAAATGACAGAGAACTATACAGCAGTTATAGACAGTTATATTGATGAAAATGGCAGTTTATATTCAGGTGATGGTAAGAAAGAGAGATAAAGTGCAAGGAAAGTAAATACTAAACAAGAGAAGAATCATAGCAATGAAGACTGTAAAAATAGAACTAGCTGAACCAGGGTAATATGATATAAAGTCCAGACAGAAATGTAAACCAGTATAAAACCTATGTAAATCCAGTACGAGATGAATCTAATACAAGATGAATCCAGTAAGGGACGATTCCAGTTATAGTGATCAACGATTCCAGGGTGAGTCCAGCCTATACTCTAGCAGTGTGTTTTAAAATACCGAGTTCGACATGTAAACGGATGTAGGTAATACGGCACATCACACATCTGGCCGGGTGTGAGATGGCTATCATTCCAGTAGATTCCAGTAGGGAGATTCCAGATTGGGGTATGTCTACATGTCTTACTCTAGTATTTTACCTCCCAGCAAGTGAATCCAGAATTCCGACACAATGATTCAAGATGAGTCCAGCCAAAATATAATGATACCAGTAAATAATTCCAGTAAATAATTCCAGTTAAATGATTCCAGTTAAATGATTCCAGTTAAATAATTCCAGTAGGTGATTCCAGTAATAGAGATGATACCAGTAATAGAGGCCAGAAAATAAAAGTGTGTCGTATACATGAATCCAGAATATCCACACGTGTTGTAACAGAGAATCGCATACAACTAACTAGAACTGAAGTACAGTAATTGACAATTAAATGAGAGAACTATCAGAGAATGTACTCGCCTGATACTCTTGAAAAGAGTAATATAATATCAGATGTCTGCATCGGAGTTACAATGTCCTAAATAGAGCAGTATGGGTTATGACATGTTCAATACAAGGAAATGAAAGCTACAATGCAATCTACATGATTTCTAGGCCAATCTAGGTCAAGGTCAACTCTAAGTCAAACCTGGTCAATTGTCTAGGTCAAACTAGGTCAAAGTCAAACTTGGTCAACTCTGGGTCAACTACACTAGTCAACTAGGTCGATCGTAGTCCAGTCAAGACTCACTAGGCCAAACCAAGCCTAGGCTAGCATACAAACACAATCACAAGGCAATGTGAACAACAACAATGCATAATAATTTAGATATTATATAAATACATACCTTTCCTCCATACATTGCACACATACATGCATAACATTATATAATATATAGTGTGTAGAGAGAGTGAGGGAAAAGAGAGTGTATGTGTCAAGTGTGGCAATATACAGGATATGTGTGTGGGTATAGGTTAATGGTGACTATGGCATGCATTCAACTCATTACCCACATTACCTAACATATTTACATATATACACATGTTTAGATGAAATCCCCATTCAAGAGTACATACATGCTTACACTATACATTGCATAGATAACTTGAAAGTTACATGTCTAGCATACTTGCATCACCACAACAACCTATATCAAACATGTTTACCCTTAAACATATATACATTGATGCATACTCATACATCCATTACCTATATGCACTCCTACACATATAGATACATACATAGGCTAATATTCATTTATTCATCCAAGTCATTCATTCATGTCATTTATGCATTTAACATCAATTACCTATGTGCCTACTTTACATCATGCTTTCATTATATGGCATACCCACATTGCATAGATACCAACCTACCTATATGTAATACCTATATACATTGAACATAAATAGGTGTGTGAGGGGGGTGTCCATGTGGTACAATGTATTTCAGTTTCCAGATTTCGTGTGTGTGTATAAAGTTTGGTGTAGGAATGTGTAAATTGAAAACAGTGAGGGTTGTAGGGTGTTCTCAGGATTTAGGCATATGTGAGTTAGTGTGATAGGAATTGGTTAGTGAAGAGTGCAACATGTGTTCAAATAAGAAGTAGGTTAGTGAGTGTTCTCAGGAATTCATGGTGCAGTGACAGTGCCTATATGTAGGAACCAAGTGCAGGGCTCCAAGGCTGAACCTCATTGCCTGGACAGTAATTGAATGTCCAAAAATGGACTGAAATGACAATGTGGACAGCCATGTGTGTGCAATTTCAGAATATGTGTGTGGAACCTGTGACATAATGTAGGGTGTGTGAGGGTCCATTTCAGATTGTGTGTGTGTATATAACATAGGAAATCAGTGGTGTGTGTGAATATATAGGCATGTGTGTGTAATAGGGGCTGTTCTCAGCAATGGCAGTTTAGGGGGTTTAGTTTTAGGCATAAGTACATATTACACATAATCATTTATTCATTCTAAACTATACACTAAAACCCAAAACCTGAGAATCAATCCCATGTTTTTTCAAAATCCTGAACCCATCCCAGGAAATTCATAACTAAAAAAAAACCTCAGTTTACAACATTCAGAGTTATCATTAACCTATATCTCAGGAATTCATTCATTGGAAAACTCAGGTATTAATCCTTTTACTTGAAATCCCAGTAATTCTAATCAGTGAATCGAAACCCACATTTAGTTAACATTAAGCATTAGGAATTCTCAGGTTTCCAGAGATTTGAATCTCAGTTATTCTCAGGTTTCCTTCATAAACTCAGGATTTTCATTTCAGGTTTACCCACATATTCTCAGGTTTACCTACATTGGGATTTCTCAATTTTCTTCTACAGAAACTCAGTTAACTGTCAATTGATTACCAACCTAATCTCAAGTTTGAATCCTGAACCATCTAATCAATCCCCAATATCAAACCCAACTTAACACATTCCCAGATTGAAAATTCTGAATCCTATCTCATTTCAAAGAAAACCTGTCATGAATTATTATGTATAAATACCCTAAATTCGAAACCAATACATTAGCAACCTAAATCTAAACTCAGCTAATCGATTCAACCCATCTCAATCCAGGGTTTATATCCTGAACTATCTCAGGTATCAGCATCTGTACAGTTCAAAACTGGGATGAACTGATACATCGTTTTATTCCATTTCGCAAAACCAATCCTTTAACCACAACTCGAAATTTATTAGGAATATATAGTGTACAGAGTTATGAACATACTAGGCATGTCTACGTGTCCCATTGTGTCCAGAAAATGGGACACGAAGGTGTCCAAAAGAAGGAAAACCAATATCAGGAAAACCAGTGCACAGCACTCCTCGTGCAGAGGTGTCGAGCAACCTAGGGGCTCGCGTGTCGACCCTCGAGCCTCGTGCTCGTGTCCAACCCTAGGGTAGGTATAGGGCTAGGGACACAAGTGTCTGTATCATGTCTAATGTGTGTCGTGTCCGAGTTAAGCGTGCGTATCAGAGAGAAATTTCCGTGTGTGCAGTGACAGTGAAAAATCAGTACAGCCTCGATATCTTCGCGCACAGTCGACGAGGACTCATGAAATTTTGTGTGGGTGATGTCAGTGGGTGCCCGTACGTGCCCACAAATTTTCGTGGCATATAGTGTCGTGTTGTGTCCTGTGTCAAGCCCGAATAGCAGGGGACTGTACGGGCACAGTACGGTGCCTCGTGCATGGGGTGCGTGTCCATTTTGGATACGAGAATCCCCTAAATTCGTGTTCAGTGTTCAACACAATGAATCTACACATCAAGAGCTTCAAAATCATGTAATTAGTTTAGCAAAAATCGAAATTAAAATCCTTAGAGGCATTTTATCGAACACCTAACATACACTACGACACGTGTCCGATACGGACACCAAACGGACACAAAATTCACCCAAATTTCAGGAACACCTAGGGGACTCCTAGATCTAGCCCTAAATGCAAAAAAACAGCAATTTAAATCAATTTGAGGAGTTTTACCTATAGGTGCAAATTGTATGGAAAAGCTCCAAATGGGGGGTATTTTTCTTGATGGCCAAATGCTCCAAATGAGCCCAAAGCTGAGATTAACCTCCAGAATTATAAAATATACAGAAATTAGAACCTATTACAAAAGACTAGGATTAAAAAGGAATTAAAATTGATTTATGGGGATTTTTGGAAGGGGGACAATACCTTTTCTTTTCTCCAAGTGTTGGAATGATAAAAAGAAGGCAACCCTAATGAATAAGTGTTTAAATAGGGCGAGAATCCCTATGTGGCTGGTCATTTAGGGTTTGGTTAGGGTTAGGGCTTCTAGTTATGGGACATGGGCCAAGTCATAAGTCATTGAGTCATGAAATCATAAGTCATTTCATTAAACCATAAATCATGAAATGATTTCACTCAAACTAATCCTCCTATTCCAAAATTAGTCTCTAATGACTAAAAGTAGGTTAACCTAAGTTAGACTAGGGTTACCATAGCTAGGGTTAGGTTCTAGGCTAGTCCACTAGGTCTCAACAAGTCAAAGTCAACTAGAATTCACCAATTCATTAAATTACCAAATAATTCAAATAATTCAAATAAGTCAAAATGACCAAATTACCCCTAGGCTAAAAATGATAATTAAATCATCCTAATGACATGGTTAGGCTCTAGGTCATGCAGTCACTAGGGTTTCACTGACAGCATATTAAAATCACAAGTCATGACTCAAAGCAGTTTTTAAATAGTTTAAAAATTATTAAAAATCACCAAAAATCATAATATGAAATAAATATCAATAATTAATATTTATAAATACAAAATTTCAAAAATACCCTCATTCCAGAAACTGGGTGTTACAATCCTACCCCCCTTAGAAAAATTTCGTCCTCGAAATTAAGATGATCGCACCTTTCCTAGCTCAAACCCCCAATCAATCAATGTCGAAGTAATACAATCCTACTGGTCATGATTCCACAGTCTCGAGTAGGGTAGCTACACTATCTAGGCAATCACAAGCAATATCCTGGCAGGTACTAATGGAATCACACAACAAGATAGAAAGAAGAACAGGAAGACAGACCTGCTAACACATCACCCGTAGCGTCGGTCTACTCGACTGTCAGCACAGAAGCCCTGCCCCTCTGGGGTGTATCCCTCTGTTGGTGCGGGGCACGGTGCTGTACTACAGGTGGCCTAGCTCCCTCTCAAGTAATATCCACCATGATATTCCACTCAAATTCTCTAGGGCACCATCTATATGGTATCTATCCTGCAATTTGATAATCATACCCGTCTATCCAGAACCATGTTACCAGAATCCTCGTCACACCAGTAACTATGGCTGCGATAATCCATAGAGTCCACAACTAATGTACATACCTCTAGAATCATGGTATTTAAAATTTTTACATTGCCGCTAGCTTGGCTGCAAAAACCTTAAATTCCCACACCCGAGAAATATATCCAAAATCAGACTCTATCTCATCGCCCAACCAGCTGATATGGCTGTAGAAGACTCTAGATTCCATGACTGAGGCAACCTAGCCCATAATGTTATATTGGTAGAAAATCAAGTCAATAATGAATACCAAGAATCAAATTCAACGATGAACAAGGAAGATAGACAGATACTGTCAGAATCAAATTTTGAGATAGCTTATAATGAGATTCTCAAGGGTCATCCCAGGAATCTTCTCAAGTAGTCCTAACTGTGATTGAGTGCCTCTCCGGTAAAGCCTATCTCTCAATCCTATCGCAGGCTCGCAGCAGTACAACTAAGTCGTCGTACTACCACGATATCGCTCTAATGCGACTCTCGACATGCATGGGCCACCACTAAAAATGTGTCATAAGTCATTGAGTCATGAAATCATAAGTCATTTCATTAAACCATAAATCATGAAATAATTTCACTCAAACTAATCCTCCTATTCCAAAATTAGTCTCTAATGACTAAAAGTAGGTTAACCTAAGTTAGACTAGGGTTACCATAGCTAGGATTAGGTTCTAGGCTAGTCCACTAGGTCTCAACAAGTCAAAGTCAACTAGAATTCACCAATTCATTAAATCACCAAATAATTCAAATAAGTCAAAATAACCAAATTACCCCTAGGCTAAAAATGATAATTAAATCATCCTAATAACATGGTTAGGCTCTAGGTCATGCAGTCACTAGGGTTTCACTGACAGCACATCAAAATCATAAGTCATGACTCAAAGCAATTTTTAAATAGTTTAAAAATTATTAAAAATCACCAAAAATCATAATGTGAAATAAATATCAATAATTAATATTTATAAATACAAAATTTCAAAAATACCCTCATTCCAGAAACTGGGTGTTACATCTATGGCTATGGTGAGAAATTTCAGGGAAGGACCAATTTGAAGGAGTTTTGGTAGCTTAAGGAACCACTCACATTGGAGCTTTTTGAGCCATTTCAAATCCATAGGTAATTTCGAAACCACTCCATAAAATGGTGTTCTAATTGCATATATAGGTAATTTCGCTAGGTCTATCCTAACTGTTGGTATAGGCATTGTTAGGATTCGTGTCCAATACGTGTCCGTATCAGATACGTATCAGTGGACATATTAGGTGTTCGACGAAATGCCACAATGGGCATTTCGTTCTTGTTTGCTATTTTTGTTTGAATAGAAATTTAGGGTTTGATATTGCTTATCAATTCTGTTGGACTGAGGTGATCATTTCGTTGTGTCGTATCGTATTTTGGACACGAACCCACGCATTCCCGTACGGCAGCAGTCCTCTGCTACTCGGGCTCAATAACTTCGTGTCTGTGTCACTTGGACACATGATACTTAGTGAGGACGTAGGGGCAGACACTGACACAAGGCTCTCCAAGTTGCACGAGTCCTCGTGTCGTATCGGACACGTATTCGTGAGTGTACTGGTTTTGCACTGTATCGGCTACAGTCAATTTTTGACACTGATACGTATGTCGTATCACCCACACGCGCGTCGTAGACACGTATCAGGGTGTCCCCGACCTAGCCCTAGTCCTCCTCGATACTGGGACATGAGCACGAGGTTTGTGTCGTGTCATGTCATGTCGTGTGCACGAGCACTAGGAACACGTGCACGAGGCTGTCCACACTACACTGTGTCCTAGTTTTTGATTTGGGTTTTAATCTATTTGGACACGTTTGTGTCCACTTGGGTGGACACGAATGACACACATAGACACAAGATCACCTGGAGGACATTCCTATCTAACTGTTAATGAAATTGCATTGGTTAAATTAGGTTGTTGAATTCAGTTTGGGTGTATCAGAGTTTTGACAGTCAAAATTTTAATATACTGACAGTATGTAGATTACTGAGATTTCCTGAGATTTTGGGTTTTAAGTTAACTATGTGTTTACAGTTTTGCTAAATATGAGTATTAGTTAACTGTATACACGAACCTAAAACCTGAGAATGGATATGAATCAAACAATGTAAGTCACTGTTGTGCTAAACTAAAATGAGATTTCGATTGGGTTCATGTACCACAAATTATTTTCCTAAATTTTCTTTTCCTGTTCTAAGCTGATTCGAATGATAAGTTTTGTAAATGATTCATCTATACAAATGTATTAGTTCCTACTAGTTGGGAATTGCAAATTAGAATAGGTTTTTGCATTATAGAATAGGATTTCAAATTAAGGTTGGACTGATACATCCTGGAATTTGTACACTGTTAAGTAATTCTGATTGAATCCCATATTTAAACTGAGATTTGAATGTTAATTTGCCATGTTAAGTTTCAAATTTAGGTGTGTTATTTACTGTCAAGATGAGCTATTGATTGGTGTTGGGATTGGCTAATATGGACTGTCTTTTAGTTCTCTTTTTCCTGAATACCAAAACCTGAGTTTGTTCACTGTTTTCCAGTTTCTACACACACATCCCTCACTGATTTCACACATTGATTCAGTCCCTAATTAACACATTATATTAGCACGGTACACTGTTAACTAATTCCAGCTTTAACTATCACCTTGACACATTGTAATTGATTTCAGAACACTATTTTCCTATTTCCTATTGACACTAACCTAACACTAAACTGCCATGTATCTACACACACCCTATTATTTATATGTCATGAGACACATTACACCCACTGCTATGCCTACACACACATACAGACTGTTTTAAACTGTCAATACATTTCATTCCTGTCAACTGAGAATAATCATGTAGACTGAAATGCAAAACTGAGAATTCCATGGATGTTTTAAACTGAGTATCCTGAGTTTTTCAATGATTGTTCCTAAGATTTAAATCATGTGAACTGAATGGTTAACTGAGTTTGCATATGTGAATGTTTGGGTTTTGATTTTCTGAATTGTACTAATATAATACCTGAAATTAAGTTGAATGGAACCTGAGAATTGATTCCCATTTCCTTTCCTGGAACCAAATATTGAATGTAAATTCTATACATTATATTGCTTCACTGATTGTTAGAATTCATAGGTGATTCGAAATCAAATTGGTTTATTAAACTGTCAATTCCTGTTTTCCCAGTTTCAACTAATTTGAATGATTTAGTCATGATTGATTCAATGTTGTGTGATCACTGTTAAGGATATATGATGGGGTTGATGTATTAGAAAGGAAATTCACTGCTTGGTTATTAGAACTGTCATTTGGTTCCTTAATTAACTGTCAAATGAATACATTGTTTAACTGCCATGCCACATTCCTAAAACCCTCACACACACAGGTTTTGGCACTATCCTGTTTCACTGATTTCTATTTGAACACACACATGCTATTGTATCTCAATGTTACAGGATTTTCATACACACATGTCATTAAAACACTCTACTCACACACCCTTGTATCACACTACCATATCACCCTCTATTGACACTATCACACTCACAAGTTCCATGATACACACACATCCCTTGACACAAGCACATGTATTCCTCCCTATATATATATATATATATATATTTTATATATATATATATATATATATATATATATATATATATTTATATATTTATATATTTATATATTTATATATATATATATATATATATATATATATATATATATATATATATATATATATATATATATACATATATATATATATATATATATTTATATATATATATATATATATATATATATATATATATATATATAAATATATATATATATGATATATGATATATGTATTATATTGTAGCCTATGTCTAATGTGGTTAATTATATTAAATTATATATATATTTATTAAATGTGTGAAATGTGTGTGAACTATACTAAATTAGTTTAATATTGTAATGTGTGAATATGTATGATATAGCTATATGGCCTATGGCCTATATACAGGGCACATAGCCTATGGGTGTATACCTATGGCTCATAGCCTGTGTGTATGGCTTGAATGCCAGTATAGGTGTGCAGTTGACTTGTATAGCCTAGATGTGGTGTGTGCTTGCTAGAATAGACTAGTTAGGCTTAATGAGACTTGTTTGGCTTAGGTTGACTTAGTTGACCTAGTTTGACTAGTCTAGTTGACTAGAGTTGACCAAGAGTTGACTTTAGTCCAGTTTGACCCTAAACTTCATGTAGATGCATCATAGCAGTCTGTTATATCATTTTAGACTTATGGTGATTTGTACTGTTCTATAGGAGACAGACACCACTCCTCGGACAGTAGATACTCTACAGATACTCAGGATACAGGCGAGTACATTCTCTGATCATTTCAAATCTTGTTTAGGATTATATTTCCTGCTTTAGATTACTTTATATGATGCTGACACGTTGGAAACACGGATTAGTACTATATGGATCTTGTCGTGCGATGTTATCCCCTTAGCGGATACATCGGGTATTCGTGTTCGTGTACTTTATCGTGAGCATCGTGTACTCTTTGTATTCGTGACATTCGTGTACGAAACGTGTAAAATCGTGTATAATCATGTATTCACATGACCTTCATGTACAATAACATAACTTAGCTAGATCCGTGTGTATTGATTGGGGCATGGGAGTAGAAGTGGTTATATAATCAATCCAGTAGATTACTCGTGTACAAACCTCTGTAGAATACTCGTGTACAACATCGTGCCGTTTACATAACCATCTTATGCTCTGAATCACTAGTCACTGTTAGTTCTCTTTATACGGTAGCTATTTATTTACAGTCTTCCTTTTTCATCATGTTATTTCTTCAGTTTCTTGTATCTTACTCTCTAGCATGTTTATATTTCCTAACCTGTTATGATTTTGTTGAGATGTACTGTACTCGCTCATGTCCAGACTGGACCTGTTGAAAATTTTACAGTGATTGATGAGGCCCTGGTGTCTACCCCTCATGGTGCAGCTTTAGACAACACTTGTGACTTGGACGCACTAGCAGTTGAGGACACTCCCCTAGATTAGGATGTCTTTATTATCTTTTCTGGATTACTGTATTGAGATTCTGAGATGTTATTTGGGATATGTATTTATTTAGATACTTAGACTTCTTGATTGTATCTCTGTGTTTCCATTTCTGGTTATCTATCTATCTATCCTTTCATGCTCTACCTTAGATGTGATTGAGACTGTATCTGCTATGTCACCTCCATTGAGAGAGTATATACTGTACATGTACCTTTATATTGTTAGATGTTTGACCTAGGACAGCGTTCTACCGTCGACACTGCAGCGTCGGCTGGGCGTTGTTACGTACTCGTACCCTCACAGTGGGTGCGGGTCATGACTCAAGATCTATGCAAGACATAGCCCATCTATGACATGTGCCTTCCAACAAGCAAGCGCATGCCTCCTACGCAACACCAAAAATCAGCCCACACATATTAGTCGTTATGACTTAGAGTTTTCAAAACACTTGTCTAATCATATTCTATAGTATGGGTTCTTTAATTATCATGGATTCCCATCACTTGGCCATAAATTCTTCTTTCCCTAAGTTTTTCAAGTTCACTTCTTAGTTTCCCATGTTAGACATAGAACGAATCCTTCTGAACCGACACACCTTAGTATATTCAAACAAGAGGTCGCTACCAGCTTGTCAGAAGCATGACCCCTAGAGTGACAATGTTTGATTATAGTAACTTCCTTATAGTAGTTGTTGACCAAGAATGCCATGACCCTATCTAGGCTCACTTAGAATTCGTGAGTGCGGGCAGAAGTGTCCAATATCCACATGCCTCTTCTTAGAAACTGTCCCTTCCAAAAAAATTGTAATGACAAATTTTACGGTTAGCCAACTTCTATAAGTTGGGTAGGACCTTGAACCAATAACACATCATCTTGTAGGATATGGATGACAGCATGGATTACTTTTACACCTCCCTCTTTACGAAAATCGAGTTATGATATGTTTTACCTTCCCTCCCTTGCATTTAAGCTCGTTAATTTTATTTTTTATAGATTATGATTATTTTAATTTTGAGGACGAAATTTGTATAAGTTGGGTTGGATGTAAAACCCCTAAATTTTACGGATTTTATTTCATATATTTTATAGTATATATATATATATATTTTTTTTGTTTATATATATATATATATATATATATATATATATATATATATATATATATATATATATGACTTTTTAATTTTTTTCTTCTAGATTTTGTTAATTATCTTGGTAGCAAGATAAAAGCTACAATATGTAGATACACAGATGAACTTGTAATAAATTTATCTACTAAATGTATCAAAAAGGTATTCTTAATTTGTTGAAATTTAAGGAAATTTTATTTTAAATTTTATAGGTTTTATTAGCTATTAAAAATATATTGAATTTAATAAATAAATTATTTGCTAATATTAATATTAGCAAGAAATTCTATAATATAGATAGCTATTAGGTTTAAATGCTCAAATTATTTATCAAAACATTTTAAAAATATTCTTATAAATTTTATAAGATTTTATATGAATTATTTAAATTTATTCAGTGTTATATATATATATATATATATATATATATATATATATATATATATATATATATATATATAATAAATGTGGTCTCCTCCAGAGCTCCTACTGGCGACTAGGGGGCGATCAGCCCCCCCGTGACCCCCCCCCTCCCCCCTTGTTTCTCTGCTCTCCCTTCTCCTGCATCCATGGCCGATCTTTTCCCTTCTCCGCTCCCCAAGCAGTCGGCGGCCCGGCCGCCTGGCCCCCTTGGCCGGACGACTGTCTAGCGCTCGTGGGCATTCCCCCTCTCGCCGTCTCCTTTGCCCTCTCGGTGCCATCTCGCCCCCTCCCCTTCCTTTCCATCGATATCCCCTCCTCACCGCTCGGCGGCGCCTCCTCCTGGTCAGGGCTTTTGGTTTTTTCGAAAATTGGACCAACATCGTGTGGAGATCGATTAGCAATTCGTGGTTCTCCACAGTCATAAACGGCCATGCCGTAAGTTTTTTCAAATCCACTCGTGGGGTTAGGCAAGGCGACCCTCTATCATCCACGGTATTCATCATAGCGGCTGACTCCCTCAGCAGGAACCTTAACAACATGACCAACATGCCTAACTTCCAGCATTACCACACATCCAGCGGATGTCCGATCATCACCCATCTGGCATTTTCAGACGATTTACTCATTTTCTCCTCTGGGGACGAGGGGGCGGTGGCGGTCGTCCACCACACCCTGTAGTGGTACTCCACTTGTTCCGGCCAGAAGATCAACCCCTCCAAAAGCGTCATCTATGCCCACCACAACACCAAAAGAGAGCACACCATCGGGCTCTCCAACTTAACATCCTTTACGGTTGACCATCCTCCATTCAACTACCTTGGGTGCCCTCTGGTGTACGGCAAATCCAACAGCGGCATCTTCGAGAAATTGATCACCAGAATCAGGAATAAACTTAGCGGCTGGCATAATGCCACTTTATCCCCTGGCGGCAAGATGATTTTTATCAAATACGTCCTTAACTCTATACCCATTCACATCCTGGCCGCTTGCTCTCCGCCTTTGAAGGTGATTTCAACGATCGAACAGATTTTTTGTAATTTCTTCTGGGGTCACTGCAACGGGCAAGAAAAGCATCACTGGGCTAGCTGGGACTCCATGGCTTATCCTACTGAGGAAGGGGGTCTGGGATTTAACAAGCTCACTCACATCGTTCGGGCGTTTTCAATGAAACTGTGGTAGAAAATTTGCACGAGCAAGAATCTATGGACCAGGTTTTTGAAAACCAGATACTTCAAACATATCCATCCGTCTGTGGCCATATCTAACAATAGATCCTCTGCGGCTTGGCGCCGTATCCTGAGCGGGCATGCGTTGGCTGAACCAGCTATTAGTCTTCAATTGGGCAATGGTGAGTCGGATCCATTCCGGGAGTGATGGACCGGGGATAGATTGATCCCGATGCTCACAGAGACCCCGAGAAATAGCAGGATCAGAGACTTATGGAACCACATTATAGAAGACTGGAACTGGGACAAGATTCGTGAATGGGCCGGGATCGAAACTGAGGAGTGCATTCGATCGAGCAGGCTCCGTATTGGTAGCGATGATGTGGTCACTAGAGGCCTCGGGGGCATTTTCGGTGAGGTCGGCAAGGATCGCTAACCAAGGAGCGGGACGTCCACATCTAGTCAGCGCACACTATTGGCACACATGTATTCCCAAGAAGTGGTCCTTCCTCATGTGGAGAGTCCTCAGGAAGAAATTTCCTACAGATGATATCCTCAACACCATCGGGATTAGCCTAGCATCGGCCTGCAATTGCTGTACCGATCGTCAGACGGAGACTATCGACCACATCTTCTGTCAAGGGGCCTTGCCGACCGGTATCTGGAGAACCCTTAATAGGCAACTCAGAATAGAGCCAGGGGGCGGTCGCTTCCACGATCTCGCGGACTCATGGGGTTCTGCTTCCCACGGCCACCAAATCATCGCAGCGGCCGCTACGTGGGTAATTTGGAAAAATTGCAACAAAGCTAGATACGAAGGTCACCAATTTTCTGCCGACCAGCTCACTCGGGAAGTCTATCGCCAATGCCGTAAGCGGAGCGCCCTGTGCTGCCACAGCTCTTCGGCGCTCTGGTCCGCGCTGGTCCCTTAGGTCGTTCTGCCTCCCTTTTGTTCCTTTTGTTGGTATACTTGTATAGGCTTCTTTTTGGCTTGTATACGTCTCAGGCTTCGACATTTTGAGCCTTGATCAATAAAAGGGGATATATATATATATATATATATATATATATATATATATATATATATATATATATATATATATAGATACACACACACAAATGGTTTTAAAAAAGAAGGAATCAATATCTCGATCTTGCGAGACAGCCAATAAAGCCAAACCCACAAGGAACTAAGTCCCCCCCCCCCCCCCCCCCCCCGATCCTTCATAAACAGCAAAAAAACGAACAATTCCTAAAGCCTAACACAAGTCAAAACCAAACCATGCGCCGCTCCACCTGGACGTGCCACCCTCCCTCGCGTCGCGGGTCAGGCCACCGCCGACCAAGCACATATGTGGAGGCAGCACTGCGACGGCGCTGCAACAGCAGGTGCGCACAAGACAGAGGGATACTCTATTCTTACTGCCACAAGGTACCCCCTTATCAATTCAATTTCTCCTCATACACGATGCCAATTTTAGATTTGTAAATTTGTTTGGAGAGACTACTTGATCCTCTCGAAACTTATTCAAAAAGAATGAATTAGTTTGCCCCAATAAATTCGTGAAAACTCTTGAAACTTCAAGAAAAATCACGGGTAACAGTAGATCAAAACTGCTCTAGAACCCTAAATGGGAAGTCATTTCTGCGACGATAGACCAACAACCTTAAAAATCTATCTGAAGGCAGACCTAGACAACATATAGGGCTGTAAACTCCTTTTTACAGAAGTCGATTTCATCGACTATGCATCGAGAAATCGGTTCCCCAAAATTGATAAAAATATGTTTTCAAAACTGTGAAACTTCAATAACTTTTCCCGATACTCATGCGTCCCGACAAACCGGGTGACATGATCGCAAACCATATGCATCAAAAGGCACATACAGATGTTGCAGACGTGTGGGAACTGATGGAACTTGATTTTGTTGTGTGTGCTGACAAAATCAGTGCGTATCCGTCAAGATACCCCTTATCGACCACTTTACAAACTAGGCCATAACTTCATGTACAGTCGTCAGTTCGAGACAAAACTTATGCCAACAGGACCGTATCAATGTTTTGGTCCTATATGCCAAGTTTGGTCCGATTCTGAGAAGGTCGACCGGAATGCCTATTTGGCTGGCCCGCGACCCGAACCAACGGACGAAATTGTACACGGCCCGTCGGAATCCAACTTTGGATATACGGTTGGGTTCGTCTCCTCAAACCAAAATCGTAGACATGTAGTTTGACGACTTTAGAGACCGTAAATACTGACACGTATTTTGGTACAAAATGGGTCCAACGGCGGACATCGTTTTGACCCAAAATTATGATTTTGCTCCTGTTCCAGAATTAGACTTTTGGACAGGTATTTTCCAGATATATCTTTTACACCAGAAACGTTCTTGATGTTTGTTTCAGCATCAGGAGTCGTTCGTAGATTGTGACTTTCTTTTGCTAACGCTTGTGACTGTTGGACTTGCCATTCTCGTACCACAAGCAAGATACTTTGCCACCATACTCTGTGATTACTTTACTATATTTTTTAGTTATTTATATTCAACATTATTTATCTATTGCCAGTATTGTATTATTGTGCGTCCAAGTCACACTTGGGTGCAAGCAACTGTATCGGCCGTTTTAATTGCTTTCGTTCTATTTTCTTGCATTAGCTTAGCCTAGTGACCACCCATTGATGATGGGGTATTGGTATATCTCATACGGCCTTGACATATACTTTATTACGTGTTGTGAGTCACATATAGGACACATACACGCGTAGTCGGTTGGCTACCGATACGTCTGAGGCGTGCGACGGATAAGAGTAACTGCCAATAGAATTGCGTGTTAGGAGACTTGGCGGTTAGTAGAGGTTCATATTAGTCATGGAGAGGTTCATATTAGTTATGGAGATGACGATACTAGGCATTGGGTAGGGAGAACAATACCTGACGTATGGGCTTCTTTTGCACTTCCTTGATTACCTGTGCGCTCCACCGGAGACGCAGGCTCCAGGTGCCCTCTGACGTTTCCCAGAGCATTGTGGACGTACCCTCTTGCATATGATGCCCTCTGACGATCTTCGAAAATTACGGACGTAGGCCCCTGGTGCCCTATATGGGAACTATGCCGATCCCATCTACATCCAGGGCTCATGCGTCGAAGGATTGTATCTCAAACTGTATGTTCACAGTAGAACGGTTAGGGTCCCTATTGCATACACCTTTCCTTTTATTTATATTATCACAACTTATATGGCATGTTCTTTATGTACCTTGTTATGTCCCTCTAAGGACCTGGTGATCTCTCCAGGTGTGTGCTTTCATGTCTATTTGCAGGTGCTCTAGCCCAGGGCCATGATCTACTCTATTTCTTCGAAGATGATTGCTCTTGCTTCGCCTTTGCTTCGCTTGACAATTTCTTTCATCATTATATATTACTTCTCATTAAATTGGTTAGTAGTGGATTTGTCTCCGCCCAACGTCTTGTATAAAATAATAATTCATGAGTTGATTTATATCATTATTCTTTTGATTTTGTGGATAAGATTTAATTAGCATGGTTTACTGTATTTTACAGCTTATATATACATACGAGGATTTCATATATTGGAGTATACTTCATATGTATACGGCTGCCATGTCTACGTCCTGGTTCTATGTATTTTGGGACTGGGGTGTTACACCTGAAGTCTATGTAGACCCAAACCTTTCCGTTCTTCTTGGTGACTGGAACAATGTTGGCCACCAATCCGGATGTTGTTCCTCGCGAATGAAACAACTCTCTATGAGTTTGTCGACTTCTTTCTCAATAGCATCCATGATGTTGGAGCAGAAACGACGTTGTTGCTGTTTGACAAGCTTAGCATTGGATAAGATGTTGAGATGGTACATGATGACTTGCGGGTCTAAATCCGGCATGTCTTCATAGCTCCAAGCAAAAATATCGATGTACTCTCAGATAAGCTATATCAGAGATTTTTTGTCTCTCCAGTCAAGCTTTTGCTGATGAAGATGGGTTTAGGGGAAGCCTCATCTTCCAGCTCGACTTGGATGACCTCATCTTCAGTGGGAGGTTCGCGTTGTTCGAAGTGCCATTCCTATTAGAATCCCAGGCATTGAGCGCAGGGTTCATCCTCGAAGAATTCGAGTATTTGGTCTTCATCCTCGACTGGAGGATCTGCAGAGACCATATTGAGGGATAGTATACTTCTGAAGGCTTGGCCGATATTGGTATCAGAGTCCCAGGTTGAGGACTTGGAGGAATATGAATGCATCAGGACCCCCGGCTCTGAGCTCTCCGAAGTTGTTGTGGGTGTAACTTAACCCAACCCCCGCGAGTACATTGGTAGCAATATTAGGATTTTTCTTTTGGAGCACGAAGTTGTAAAGGAATGCATCAGCCTTTGCCATAGTTCAGTTCTCTGTCACTGTTCAAGTCGTGATCCATTTTCTGGAGAAGGTATTTGGCTTGAGTAGTGTAATGGTAGAGTTGCATCTTACCGTTATCGGGTTCTGGTTATGTCGGAGCCAGCCACTGAGGATGCTCCAATCGACCGAAGATGATGGGTTCTTCCTTTTCTTCCTTGCTGGAAACAAGAAATAGGTACTTCGAGGAGAGACAACTCAGCTTGTAATATTAACGGTTGTCACTTGTGTTTGTAATATAAATAAAGCATTGTCTAAGAAATACTTAGTGTTCCAGTGTGCACAAGAGTAATTCAAATACAACTTTCTATTAATGAAATACGAAATCTTATCCCGAGGGATTACATCATCTAAAGAATATGCCTCGGTATTAGCGCATATGTGGTCTCCCAACGCTTCATTTATGAGCACCAGGGCTGCCATGGGAGAAGGTGGAGGCAGTTTCCCCTTCAACTTGACAACCAAGGGGGTTGTAGTCAGAGGTTCATGCGACCTCAGAGTTGGCTTTGGGGCCTTTCAGGAAAGCTTATTTGCATAGGCTCCTGGCTAGCAGCTGATATCATCGAGGACGACCGAGTCGGAGCCTTGCCTCGTAGCTTGATGACGAGATGAGCTGGCGTCTTGGAAGGTTTTCCCTTCAATCGAACCCTCAATGGTTCTTCAGCCATAGCCGCACTTTCTGGTGTAGTATCTGCCTCATCGTCCGCATCATTAGCATCATCGTCCCATGGGACTGACTTGTATAGCTCGGCATCTGTACAGTAGGCTTCGAGTCCTCGAAACGGATCGATGTCAGCAAACTCGATCTTGATAGTCCCATCGCTGGCCACATACTTCAAACGATAACGGAGAGTGGAGGGCACGATCATGTATTCATGAATCCATGGTCGACCCAATAGCATGTTGTAGCTTATATCAACATTAATGACGTAACAAGTCACATCTGTCTGGAGATCGCCTATTTGGCATTTCAGGCTAATCTTGCCCAGGGGCTCACTCTTTCTAGCGTTAAAGTCGCTAATTATAGTGTTTGACGCAGTCTTCGATGAATCGGGATCCCCATAGCTTAGAGTAAACTCCGAGGGATGATGCTAAGAGAAGAGCCATGGTCGATGTGGATGTGATCGACCTTAATAGCACAAACATACCCCATATAGTACAAGGGCCTATTGTGCCGGTTGTTCTTCAACAACATGTCCTGATGAGTGAAGGTGATATTACGAATCACCTCGACCATACTGTGGCAATATGGGCAAGCGACAGGATCCTCCTTGGACGGTTACACCTGAGTGAGAAAGGATTCAGTGTTCTTTAAAGCTTCGTTGAGGGCATCTCGAGTCTCTATGGAGAGATGGAGGAGCTCGAAGAGTGACAGTCGAGCCGAAGTATTGGCAAGTTGTGCCAATATATTGAAGTTATAAGGCTTGATCGGCCCTATAGCCGAGTCTTTCTCAGAGGTTTGTCAAAGTGAACCTCCTTCTGCCTCTGTTTATCTATGGCAGGGCTTGAGATGGGCTTGCTTCTGACGCCTCGAGGGCAGAGGCCAGAATCGGTGGAGATGTTTCTTCCCCTAGAGCTTGGTTATCTTCTCGTTGGTGAGCCGAGCGAGTGGTAACCAGTGTCATCAGTTGATATAGAGACCATGCGACATGATTTGACTTTCTTTCCCTTAACAGAGTGCGCTGCAGGCACCATCATGTTTGGAAAAGATCAGGGTAGACCCACATAACTTTGCCTCGCAATGTTGTAAATAGGATAAGGCCTTGAGCGTTGTCATGGGCCGGTGGAAGATTGACTACTTCCATCGTTGCTCCCGGGATAGGGACGATGCAGTCTTGAGCCTCTGTCTTCGAATAACTTTCGAACTGGAGAGTAACTATGTTGGCAGTAACAGTCTTTTCCTCATAGTCAAGTGAGATGACTTTGGCGTCGATGAGGCATTAGATTTGTCTTTTCAACATGTAGAAATCGCGTATCGAATGGTGGACATACTGGTGATAGTGGTAATACTTTGGGTTGTCCACCTTTCCTATTTCATCGGAGCGCTTTGGAGGCGGGAGTTGAAGCTTGCCACCTCTTGTCAACATATCGAAGAGTTCTAATGTGTCTTCGTCATTGAAGGAGTAGGTCTCTTTTGGCCTCTATGTTTCGGCCGACTTCGGATTCATTGTTACTGAACTTTTGGAGATGTTGACGGTCATGGCTTACTTTCCTTTACTATCCTTCGGAATAGGGTTATTGCTAGACAAGAGCCTTTATTTGTCTTCAAGTGATGGAAAACTCAATCCCAATAGCTGCGTATCTCGGGATTTTCTTTCTGCCACATCCTCCTCTATAATGAAAGGCATCCACCCTATGTATGGAGCACTGTGCTACAATTTGATTGCAGGAAGCATATTTTTGTGGCATGAGTCCATAAGCATGGGCTCGGGTATCCCAGCAGGTAACCTCAGGGCTGCCTAGTAGAAGCACTCAATGTACGCGCGTACAGGTTCCTTATCCTTCTGGATGATGTCCATGATAGTCGATATTGTCATGTCTATTCCCCCTTCGTAGAATCGATAGAAGGCGCTTCAAGTCTTCGAATGATGAAATGTAGTTGTCCGGAAGGCTACAAAACCATTCGTAGGTCACCCCCTGCAGAGGTCCTATGAATATGTTGGTAAGAAGAGCATCGTCCATTGGTAGATACCCGGTTACTAAGGCAAAGTACCTTAAGTATTGACGAGAATACTCCTTCTCATCGAATGGCATGAGCATCTGCGAATTGTATTTAGGAGGATAGATCACGTTATCCCATTCGGCAGGATATGGCTGCCGAATTCCCATCTTTTGGAGTGATTCTTGCTTTTCTCTGGCATTATGGCGAGCATACAACTCTTTGAGGGACTTTTGTACTTCACTCGACATTACAGGTCCTATTGTTGATGGAGTACATGACAAAGGCACTAATTGGCTCAGGATGTGAGGTACATTGGACCCGCTGTTAGTCCCCGGGTCTTGGTTTGCAGGAGTGGAGATAGTGGGTGTAAATTTCTCCTTGATCTCCAAGTCGACGGAAGCCAAGGTCTCCATAGTATCGTTCAACGTACTTAGGCCCATCTCAAGGGCATCTATACGCTTCTGCTGACTAGATCCTTCGTTGATGTCCATGTTATCGCCTTCGGCCATGAACACGGACATCATATGTGGATAGGTAGTAGGGAAGATGGATCTTTCGCTCTCTGGTTCAAACGCCTGAGTCCTATCGTCTTGAGGATAAACCGGTAGGTTCCAATCATCCTCAAACTCATTATAATTGCAACCCCTAGCTGTTTGGCTACTCGTTCCTGTGGAAGCATCTATGTCATACAATCCTTCATTAGGTTGAAATGAGGGATTGTCATGAATAGTGGAGAGTTGGCTACCTCCAGTTAATGTTGTGACTGATGCGTTATCTCCTTGTGGCAAGGATCCTAATTTGGAAAGCATGCCATAGAACACACTCGTACTGGGTACTGCCGTCTTGCAACCCCCAGGCCGATTTTTTGCTTATTGGACGAAACAGAAGGATTCTTGGAAAGCTTCTTGAGAGACGGAGAACCCTGTGCCACGTTGCATGAAGCAATGCAGAGTTCATCTTCTTATTCACTAGATGCCCTCGGTCGTAGCCTTTGGAAGACGGACTGCCTATTTGTCGATAACGCGACTGTTTGGCAACAGCAATAGATGATAGTGATCTGGGTGTAGTTGTGCCTTGGTTTAGACATGCCCTGTGCCGCAGACTCCTCCCTTACTTTACGCTTATGGGGAGTTGTTGAGGTCGCCATTCCTATATTCCTTTTGTGTGCCCAGAGAAGTTGCACGCAGGAGTGAGGATATGGAGATTGCTTCCCTCTTTTTAGTTGCTGCACGTGAGATACGCTTAGGCCCTGATCAGAAAGTTGTTGGTGAGGTAGACTTCTTTATTGCTTATAAGAACACTGTTTGCACGCGTCTATCCCCATAGTAGGTACCCTCTGACTTGAATTATGCGCACGAGCACTCAAAGTACAGTGAGTTTTTACTGGTCGGGGCTTCGAAGCACTCAGACCAGTTTTGTATAGTTTTCTGTTGGCTGTGTGCATGACTATTATCGCGGGCCTACGGTCAGCTGTTGGCATAGCACATTGATCGTACAAGGCGCGTGCCACCTTGGACTTCTTCCTACTACCCCTAGAAGGTGCGTAGTATTCAGAATCCAACAGAGTGGTTGGCATAGCACTTTGGCCATGTAAGGCACGTGCTGCCTTGGATCTCTTCACGTTGCCCCTAAAAGGTGCATAACTTTCAGAATCCAACATAGCCTTACCTGATGGGTAGGCAATTATGTCAAAGACAGAAGTTCTCGCTTGCACAACTTCCTCCATCAGCGGGTGGGTCATTGCACGCTTCTTTCGACATTGTGTCTTTGTCAAGCCCGACATAGGGGAGCCGAAGTCCTTCCTGCGCTTTCCTGAAGTTAGAACTGAATGAGGCGGCATGGCAACAGCAGCCAAAATCTTCTTCAGAGCTTTGTCGTTCAGGGGGTTCTGGAGCGTAGTCCCCTCCGTCTGCTGCTCGTCGCAGCAGCCTTCGCACCCATGTACGTCGAATCTTAATCGATTTTACAAACTGCTTCGAAGTACTCGACTTCTCTTTAGAAAGGAGATCTTTAAAAGCTTGTTGGTCGAAACGTATGACCAACATCTTTTAAGAAGATTCCAGCAAGTTATCGTCATATTGTGTTATTACCTTCTCGTTGGAGGAGAAGGAAGTCCCCTCCAGAGTCGCCATCTTGTTTGCCATAACAAAAGGTTATACAAATTTTTTGTATATTAAATGTGTAAAGAGTACGATCAATTCCTAAACAGGAAATCTAAGTACAAATTTTTTTAGGCAGTGTGATGGTGGAGATCGAGCACTGCAGCGGCTCCTTTACTGCATTGACGATCTGATGACGAGTTGAACTTCCTCTGGCTTTCTGGTACTTGTGACTAGAACTCTGGGTTGCCAATCGAGAGGACACCAAGTTATAAAGATTTTGAAGCCTCTTTATTGAAAGAAAACTCCTTCTATTTATAGGCAAGCACATATACGATGTGCATAAGGATTATGTACGAATGCTGTATGTGGAGATATAAAAGAATCTTGAGGCTGCACTGTGAGGGCTACTATGGAGCTGACATATGGCGGGCACTGGGATTCTCTTTTATCAAGATCTTGGAGAGTTATCAACATAACTGAATAAACGACACATGTCGTACTTTTATTGTTGATTGGATGAACCTGAGTAGATTCTGTTCCTATCCCCGAAGTTGTATTTTGTCCTTAACTTAGGGGTCCATTGGTTTAAACAAATCGACTGAATATGGCCTACGTCCATAGGAACAAACTTCGTCCTTATCTGTGGTTTAAACAAATCGATAGGATATTGCTCTTATCGACAGAATCAAACTTTGTTCTATCTTAAGAGCGGTGGTTTAAGCAAACCGATTGGGTGACATCTGACAAGACATAAGTATAGAAGCATGAAAAATATGGGGTTCATGCGGATTACAAATTGCCGTATAGGTACTTTGGGCCAAACAGGTCCGCATGAAAGAAAGCCGCATGACTGTTCAAAGACATATACGGCCCATCGACAAACAGCTGTAGAAAGAAAATATGCGGCCGAAGAGGAGCAGTTCAACTGATAAAGCTGATAAGTCCTGGCAAAACATGACAGTTCTGACACTTCGACAAGAAAGATAAGACGTGAGACATCGCCCAAAAGCAGGGTTCGTACGCCTCCATGCGGCCAAAAGAGTGTCATCCAAGTCACATGAACCTCATACGTCTCAGCTTATGCGGCCCCAAAGTTTCCAAGCATCATGCAGCCAAGAGTAACTGTGATCCAAGCTGCATGAGTCTCATGCGACCCCGTATGATCGAAGACTGAGAAAACCATATGCAACGGGACACGTGGCAAACTGACCAAGTCCTTAACTACCCAGATTTGTTGCAACAAAATCCCAACAAATCGATAGATGGCAGCCCAAGAGCGGGTCTTCGCGTGCTACTCAGCCACGTGGCCGCAAGCCGTCTATGCGGTTCAAAATACATCCTATTATAAATAGCAGGGTGCCACACCCCTGCAAAGGCTGGCAACCTTCAAAAGAAAAGCAATTTCTTCACGAGCTAGAGACTGCATCAGATAGTCCACGGAGTAAGGCAGAGTTGATAGCACTTTTTCGAGCCTCCACCGTCACCCCCCAGAATCAAAACTAAACAATTGTACTTAGATTGTCTCCTAGGATTTCTTTCTATGCTTTTCTTTGTACAAACGAGTTTACAATCAATTTCGGTGTTATGTAATGCCTGTCTTTGATTTTTTATGGCAAACACGATTGCGACTCTGCTGGGGACATCCTTCTCTTCCGATGAGAAGTTGGTGACGTAATCTAACGCATCCAAGATCGGCTCTATACAGCAGATGCTTGTGGTTCGCTTCGATCAACAAGCCTTTGAAGAATTGCTCTCTGAAGGGAGCGCCAGCCCGTCTCAGAAGCGAGCTAACCCAAAGAGGACTCGCAAGGCGTCGGTGCGCAAAACTATTGCCCCCGACCAAGTTCTCGAAGAAGCTCCTTCTGCAGCCCAAGACGGTGACCAAAGCTCTCATGCGGCTTTGCTTCCAACCACAGAGGACCCCACTATCCCCAAAATGAGCAGAGGAAAATACTATGATGCTAAGTTTTTGGGGGCACAAGGGAACTCCATGCGGACAAAGAAGAAGCCGCATAGAGGAGATCGATAGTCTGTCCATACGGCAGCCAACTCTGGCCGCAGCCAGACGACTCATACGGCAACCAACTGTGGCAGCAGAAAAATGATCCATGCGGCAGCCAACGCCAGCCGCAGAAAGATGGTCTATGCGACGACCAATCCTGGCCTCAAACGGGACGTCTCATGCGGCCCTGTCAGAAGCTCTGTATTCGACCGTCTCTCATGCGGGCCCGACGCCATGCGGCTCACTAAAGATGCAGGATGTATCAATTTGGACTCCTTTTACTATGCGCCTTTGGGTGCTAAGTCAAAAAAGTCTAGGCAGTGCGGGCCCAACCAGGCCAGTCAACTGTCCAAGTTGCTGACTGCCAGCGGGCCCCATTGACTGTTACACGGGCTCCTGACGAAAAGTTGTACAGAACCACCCACGTCCAGTCCCCCAGGGCTAACGGACATGGTGGGTCTTTAAAGTCTCCTTCTGAAGATCCAGAGCAAGTGCTTTTACTAGCCACGGATCAGGGAACAAACATGATACCTAAGCACCCGTGCGCTCGGGATTTCCAAGTTCACAAGTTGGGTGTAAAGGTAGAGTAGCTTCCTACCGACTTACGTGACGTTATTACTCACAAACGTAAGACGGAAGCGTCAGCATGCAATGAGTCTCTCTCAGGGCGTCGTTGCACCCAAGTCATCATCAACTGCTGTTGCAACAAATCAGCAGCATCTGAAGATCAACAGTCAGTTTTCCAGCGACTGTAGCAGCCAGTACCTGTCCAAATTCCAGGGGATGAGGAGTTTCCTTTCGCCTCCTGTAATTCAACTCAAAAAGTTTCTTCTGGCAATGGAGAAAAGATGATAGGCTCTTCCAGCCCGACCATCTCGGCCAGTAATCCGGGGGGTTCCCATCAACCACAGGGGGTGTCTATTTAGGCACTCGATCCAAAAAGAAGCTTCCGGCACTCGGGGGTGCACCTTCGGCCTCCTTGAGAGAAGATGAAGCTGGGGGTAGCAGCCCCCTCAGTGTATACGACAACCCAGTGTACCAAGAGCGCACACAGGGGATAGAGATCCCCCAGAACTCTACAACAGAATCAGATTTCCTTGAGGGCCACCACCCTCACCAAGACGATGCGTCTTCCTGCACAGGGGGTAGCACCCCTTCTGAGTCAGAGGAAGATAATATTCTGACATTCCTTGACGATTTCTCTATACAAGGTTACGGCACAGAGAGTACCTCTGCCATAATCCCCTCCACCTCTATCCACATGAGAACAGTCTTTATGACTGACAATGATCATGAAGTGCCTTCCGACCGACAACAGCTAGAAGTGCTGGAAGCCATGCTCCTGTCCTTGATCAAGTCTGTGGACGAGATCAAAGCCGCCTTGCTAGCTCAACTAGCAAGAACGCCCGGACAAACAAGCTTGGAACCCGCAGTCAACGCGGACTCCAATACGACCGCCCCTCCTTTGGGTGATGATGCCGTAGCACCATCCGTTCCTTCAGCTGCTGATGAAGCCAAGGAGGCAATGAGGGAAGTTCAGGAGCTTCGGGCAATGTTCAATGCCCGAGACTTCTCTCAAGATCTCAGAATACGGCAGCTATACCCCGTTACATGGAGAGATGTGCCTTTTCTACCGTGGTATAAGTCGTTCCATATCGATTCTTATGATGGGAAGACCTCTGCTAGTCGGTACATGACTTATTTTGAAGTCACAACCGACCACTTGCCGCATAGTGATGCCATCCTCATGCGACTATTCATCAGAACATTGGAGGGGATCACGTTCGACTGGTACCGCAACCTTCCTGACAACTGCATTCACTCTTTTGACGGCTTCAAGCACATGTTTCTGGAGAGATTCTACAAAGTAGGGCATGATGTGACGATGTCATCTCTCATGGACGTCGTTTAGGGAGAGAAGGAGCTCACAAGGAACTATATCGAGCGGTTCCGCCAAACCGCAATGAGATTGCCCCAAGGCAATCCCGAGAGCTCCTTGATTGAAATATGCCAGAAGAAGCTGCTTCCTGCAATTAGCCTCTGGATGGGTGACGATCAGTTCAGAGATTGGACGACATTCATCATAAGTGCTACTAACGCAGAAGAAAAATTGAAAAAGGCTCGCCAGTTGGGATTACACATCCCAGATGGAGAAGATAAGGGCAGACGTCCTGGGCCCACCTCCAGCAACAACAACAGTGGTGCCACCACCAATCGGAACAGTAAGGGCAAACAGGCTATGGTCACTGATGCAACTCAGAAGTCCAAACAAAAATAGGCAGAAGGTTCGTGGTCCAAGATCAACTACTCATTTAAAGATAGTCATGTCAAACCTATCTTCAATATGCTCTTACAATGGGGTAGGATCCACCTCCCGCCACCAAGGCGTGAGCCACGAGCAACAGAAATAGAGCATCCAAAATACTGTCACTTCTACCGCTATGTCCATCATGCCACTCATGATTGTTTCCAATTGAAACGATACATTCAGAGTCTTATCGACTCAAAAGCCCTGTCGATAGACTTTGAAGAGGTTACCGGGGCGGCGAACATGGTATCTATTCAGTTTGGCAACTTTTCTCCAACAAGCACTCCAGACGGGGTAATACTTGTCCCTCGAGCAACGATGGAGGTTACTAATCTTCTACCCGTCCGGAGCCAAACATCTGGATTGGTACCTCTCACCATATCGCGAGGAGAGATCATGTGGGTGTTGACACAAAGTCACAGTCAACCAAATATTGATAACATTGACTAAATAATACTTGTGATAATTCAATACGACACACGATGACTACATCCAGCTCAAGCCAGATGACAGCTCAGTTTTGCAAATGCAAGTCGTTTTCGAGTCTGTACTTTTATTTTTATTGAGTCTAGAATGATTGTAAGCTGAGTTATGCTGGGCTCTTGAGACTCAACTCATAACCTATCCAATATCCATAAAGCTCCACATCTAAAATCAGCCCATTGGACCCTTAGACCCATTCTGTGCTCTGGAGACAGAGTTCGGGCCGAACTCTACCTCCATACAGAGTTCGGGCCGAACTCTGTCCCCTAAAAATCAGCACCCTAATTTTTAGGGCTGGCTGGTTGCTAGTTGTCCAACGGCCAAATATTTGAAAATTCCTACCAGAATTCTGGCCGAATTCTGCCTATTAAAACCCTATAAATAGGCCAAGAATTCTCTCATTTTTATTCATCCAATCTTCTCTTCTCTTCTCTCTTAAGCTCAATATAAGCCATACCCTTCTTCATCTACTAGCCACAAGTTTCCTAAGCCTCGAGTGCTCAGCATCTCTCAGTTAGGAGTCTTGTACAAGAGTTTAAGAAGTAGCTTGGAAAATTCCAAGCATCGCCACTGCGATCCATTGTAAGAAGCTGACGTGCTCTTCTGAAGAAAAGGCACGAGGTGTAACTACTATTTCACAAATAGTGGATTTAATCCTGAGCTAGAGTTCTCAGGCCTGGACTAGTCCTCCACGAGGGAAACTAGGTTAAAATCGGCTGTGTTTGTGTATGCTTTCTTGCTCCTTATTTATTTCCGCATTTACTCTGATTAATTTTAGATTGTAAAAGAGTTGATTTTTTAATTGGCTATTATTGCTATAAACTCTATTCACCCCCCTCTAGAGTTGCCATCTGTTCTTCAATTGGTATCAGAGCTCAGTTCTCTTTACAAGGACTTACATCATAGAGCTGATCCATGGCAACCACACAATCCTTGATTTCCAATCACGGTGAAGGACAGTCCACTCATAGGCCTCCCCTATTTGATGGAACCAACTACACGTATTGGAAAACAAGGATAAGCTTTTATCTCAAGTCGCTAGACTTTGACCTGTGGACTATCGTCACTGACGATTACGAAAAGCCCGCCAGAATAGTTGTCAATGGTGATCTCGTTGAGAAATCACATGACAAATATTCTGACGAGGAGAAGAAACATGCAAGTCTAGACGCGAGAGCTATTAATGCTTTATTCTGTGCTATAGACAGGAATGAGTTCAACAGGGTATCTACATGCACCACATCTCACGAAGTATGGAGACTTCTAGAAGTGACGTATGAAGGAACCACCCAAGTCAAGGAATCAAAGTTAAGCCGCCTCACTCAAGAATACAAGGCTTTCAAGATGAAGCCAAACGAGACGATCACGCAAATGTTCACAAGATTCCTCGACATCATCAACCCCCTGTCTTTGCTCGGCAAGCAATATTCAAATCACGAGAAGATTCGCAAGCTACTTAGGGGGCTACCAAAAATTTGGAACCCTAAGGTGACAGCCATCATAGAAGGAAATGATCTCACAACCATGTCCATGGAGACCTTGATAGGAAAGCTAATGACTCATGAGCTTGACCTCAAGGACTTTGAAGAGCCTGCTCCTAAGGCTAAGGAGATCGCACTCAAAGCTCACCGACGGAGGGCTGAACCCGAAGAGACGGATGACGACAACTCAGAAGATGATGATCAAGCTCTCATGGTCTGTAACTTCAAGAGATTCCTTCGCTTCAATCGAAGAAAGAAGGAACCACAAGAAGATGGCGAAGAAGAGCCAACCTGCTGTGGTTGCAAGAAGACTGGACACGTCCGAAAAGACTGTCCATTCTTGAAGAAGAGCAACCGCTATGAGAAGCCATACAAGAAGACCTCCTCAAAGAAATATGCCAACATAAGCATTTGGCATGAAAGCGAAGCTAGTGACTCCGAGGAAGAAAAGGACTCTCCTCAAGATACGGCTAATGTGTGCCTAATGGCGACATCCGACAAGGTATCAAACGAAACTCTTGACGACTTCACTTTTGATGAACTTGGCGATGCTTTCACCGATTTACTTAATGATCACAAAAAGGTCATTGGTAAATACAAACATGCCAAGGACAAAATCAAAAGTCATGAAGTCGAAATTCAAAGACTTTCTCTATTACTTGATAACATTAGAGACACTTCACCCACGGATGTCACTGATGAGGTATCTAAGCTTAAAATAAGCTTACATGATGCCGAAACACGCATTAAACAACAAACACAAGAAATCACAACACTCAACACGGAGCTTGCAGAAGAAAAGAGTAAACACAAGATATCTATCACTAAGATATTTGGTTTGAATGCTAAGATTACTGAACTGCAGGCTGTCTCTAAGAAACTAGAGACTAAATTAGGAAAACAGGTTGCTCAACCTCAAACCCAACATCATGAGACACACACAAAGCATGATACTTCTCATACTAGTCACCCACGTCATCCACCTACAATACGTAACCATGCTTACATATATACACACTTTCACAAAGGACACAAACCACATGCACGTAGAAATAATTATCATGTCACAAAATCATCATGCTACACATAGATACAATCATCACCATGTTGCACAAAGACACAATCAACATCACTCTACATATAGAAATCATCATGTCATGCCATATAGACAATATCATCATGCCATACCATATAGACAATATCACCATGCCACTCCACATAGTCATCATCACCATGCTAAATCTACATATCATCACACTTTCCCTCATTACTCTGCTTATAGACATCATCAACATGCTCCTAATATAAATAGGAATGCTACATGTACTTATTGTGGTTTACATGGACACATTTCACCATAATGTAGAATTAGAAGATTAGTAGATAGAAAGATATATGTATGGTTTCCAAAAACTAACTTTTCAGGACCCTCAAGAACTTGGGTACCAAAGGTCACATCTACTCTTGATGTAGGTGGACCTTCCCTCCTCAACTAAAAGTAAGTGGATTCTCGATAGTGGATGCTCGCGGCATATGACGGGAGACGCAAATCTTTTCGCATCACTATCGATGAAGAGAGAAGGATATGTATCCTTCGGCAACAACCTAAAAGGTTATATTATAGGTAATAGTAATATTGGTTATCCTCCCTCTTCCGTAATAAAGGATGTCTGTCTAGTGATCGAGTTAAAGCATAACCTGCTCAGCATTAGTCATCTTGCTGACCATGGATATGACATTAACTTTGGACAAAACAAATGCCTTATTTATGATAGGTCAACGGGAGACATCGCTTTTGAAGGGGTAAGAGAGGATAATATTTATATTTTCTATCTGTCTAGAAATACTAACAATGCAGGTAGATGCCTATATGCTCATAAAGATGAACGGTTACTATGGCACCAGCGTCTTGGTCATGCCAATATAGATACTATATCCAGGCTATCGACCAAGAAGCTAGTTAGAGGCTTGCCCGACATCACATTCAAAAAGGACACCGTATGTGCCGAATGTGAGTTGAATAAGGCAACCAAGTCATCTTTTCATTCCATAAACTCTGTAAGCACTACTAGACCCTTGCAACTACTCCATATGGATTTATTTGGCCCTAGTAGAGTAGCCAGTCTTGGTGGAAAACTCTATGCCTTTGTTATTGTTGATGACTTTTCAAGATTTACTTGGGTTTTCTTTCTTACAAATAAAAGTGATGCTATTTCGGTTTTCAAGATTTTTGTTAAGAAAGTTCAAAACGAAAAAGGCTACATGATTACTCGTATCCGAAGTGATCATGGAGGCGAGTTTGAAAATTCTGATTTTGAAAAGTTTTGTGATTCAAATGGTTTTGATCATGAGTTTTTTTGTCCAAGAACTCCTCAACAAAATGGTGTTGTGGAGCGGAAGAATAGGACTCTTGGCGATATGGCTAGAGTCATGTTGAACAAGTTTTCACTTCCGAAATACTTTTGGACTGAAGCTGTCAGTACAGCATGCCACATTTTAAATAGGGTACTTATTCGTCCTATTACGAAGAAAATACCCTATGAGCTTTGGTTTGGGAGAACCCCAAATGTTTTTTATTTTAGAGTTTTTGGCTGTAGATGTTTTATCCTTAACACCAAAGACAACTTAGGCAAATTTGATGCCAAAGTTGACGATGGTATTTTCCTTGGCTATGCTGCCAAGAGCAAGGGATATAGAGTTTTTAACAAACGCTCATTAATTGTGGAAGAGTCTACAAATGTGACTTTTGATGAAGATAACAGTGCAGCAGCTACTCTTGATGATGATGTTGAGCCATCAACGTCTACTCCAATGAACACCACAACCGAAACCAATTCTCTGGAGAGCTTGCCAAAGAAATTCTCTTTCAAGCCATCACATCCAGAAAATTTGGTAATCGACGAGGTTTCACGTGGAGTAACTACTAGATCATCATTAAGAGACTCTATTGCTAGCACTGCCTTTATTTCACAAATTGAGCCGAAAAATATTTTAGAAGCTTTCAATGATGAATTTTGGATTTCTGCTATGCAAGAGGAACTCAACCAATTCGAGAGGAGCCAAGTATGGGAACTCGTTCCTAGATCGGCTAATCACTCGATTATTGGTACTAAATAGGTTTTTAGAAACAAAGTAAATGAAGATGGTTCAGTCACACGCAACAAAGCTCGTCTAGTAGCCCAAGGATACAACCAAGAGGAAGTTATCGACTACGATGAGACGTATGCTCCTGTTGCTAGATTAAAATCCATTCGAATACTTTGTGCATTTGCAAATTTTCAAAATTTTAAATTATTTCAAATGGATGTTAAAAGTGCTTTCTTGAATGGTTTTATTAAGGAGGAAGTTTATGTAAAACAACCCCCTGGCTTTGAAAATCACAAATTTCCCGACCACGTGTTCAAGCTAAAGAAAGCGCTGTATGGCCTCTAACAAGCCCCTAGAGCTTGGTATGAACGGCTAAGCAATTTCTTGCTTGAGAAAGGTTTTTCAAAAGGGAAAATTGACACTACACTTTTCATAAAATCTTTCAAAGAAACTATTCTTTTAGTACAAATATATGTAGATGATATTATTTTTGGTTCTACTGATGAAACTCTTTGTCAAGATTTTGCCAAGTATATGCAGAACGAGTTTGAGATGAGCATGATGGGGGAGCTCAACTACTTTCTTGGGCTGCAAGTCAAACAAATGTCAAATGGAACCTTCATCTGTCAGTCGAAGTATACAAAGGACATGCTGAAGAAATTCGACCTTGACAACGTCAAACCAATCAGCACTCCTATGGATACTTCAACCAAACTTGAACCAGATGATAGTGGCAAACCCGTAGATCAACGTAAGTATCGAGGTATGACAGGCAGTCTACTCTATCTTACTGCAAGTCGCCCTGATATTATGTTTAGCATTTGCCTGTGTGCTAGATATCAAGCAAATCCTAAGGAATCACACATGATCGCGGTTAAGCGTATCTTTCGATACCTTAAGGGTACGGTTACAGTGGGCCAATGGTATCCCAAGTCAACATCATTTGACCTCATTGGTTACTCTGATGCTGATTTCGCTGGATGCAAGGTCGACCATAAAAGTACAAACGGTACGTGTCATTTATTAGGAAAGGCTTTAGTCTCTTGGTTTAGCAAGAAGCAGAACTCTGTTGCACTATCCACAACAGAAGCTGAATACATAGCAGCTGGGCGTTGTTGTGCACAGATTCTGTGGATGAAGCAAACCCTGGAAGACTACAACTTATCTTTCATGCACATTCCAATCTTTTGTGACAACACTAGTGCTATAAATCTGACTAAGAATCCCATTTGTCACTCACGCACGAAGCACATTGAAATTCGTCATCACTTTTTGTGTGATCATCAGCAAAATGGCACGATTAACTTAGAATTTATTAACACTGATCATCAGTTAGCAGATTTCTTCACAAAACCATTATCCGAAGAGCACTTCAATTTTCTTTGTCGTGAACTTGGAAGCTGTTATAAATTAAAATCAACCGGCGTAAATATCGAATATATCGTGATTCTTTTATGATGAACTTGCTATGGGTACAAGCCGAAAGGGCCCTTCTGACAACAAGGCGTAAAAGCCTAAGCGACACGGTACACTAGTCCTCAGGACTACCGCTAGCTGGGATCCGACCCCTGCAGCTAACCCATGGCAGCTTCAAAATATTAAATTATGATATAATTCTTTTTTTATTATATGGTTCATTTTCATTTATCACATGCTGAAATACTATAATTTCAACTTCATATTGCTGCTTCAAACTCACCATCTGCTTCAAACTCACTATCTGTTATTCTTTTGTTTACTAATTGGATCTTTCCTATCGTTATACTCATATCTTATATTGGTTTGTCTATTACTTAACCAATATTTTTCTTTTTCTGCCTGATTCCTATTCTGTGACCAGGACCCGGAATTCGGGCCGAACTCTGCTCCTACCAGAGTTCGGGCCGAATTCGGCCTAACTGTTCCAGAACCGGAAACAGTCTCAGCCGTTGATCAAGAATTAGATCCAATGGCCATGATTAGGTCCGACCAAGAGAAACCCTTCCCCTATATTTGGTTTCTCTTCCCTCTCCTTCTTTCTTACCACCTTTTCACCTTCTCAAACACAATTCTCTCAAAACCCTAACCCTAATTTCTTCTCTTTAGTGCTCCATTCTTCCCCGAACTCAAGGTGAAGGCTTATTTTTCAATTCTCTTCTATTGTTCATCACTAGTTTGAGGTATAATTCCTTACTTTTCTATATCTCAAATTTCTTTCATTATCTTCTATCTATTGTGTTATGGCTCCACGTTGCTCAACCGCGGGAAGAGACTTCAGACTGAGGGCGCATCCTCGTCGAATGCTCCTCCTCCCGTTGAGCCGCCCGTTGTACCACCCGTTGCACCGGCCATTGAACAACAACCACCAATCCATCCGTTGTTCAATCATCCACGTCCCATTGATCCAAACACTTTTGACGACCGAATTTTTATATCACTAGACGCATCTAATGATTGGTTTAGCGATTTTCGGACACGTCCGGTGTTTGTGGGACACCCTATCAACTTTACTATATTCTCACAACATGATGCACTCTTTAATGACCTTTGCCTTGATAAACTTGTTACCACAAATTCGGTCATTTATCGTAGTGCCATTCAAATGTTTTACTGCAACTTGACCCATGATGACACTCATATTTATTCACGAGTTGCGGGAATTGATATCTCATTTGATGATTTTGAATTGGCCGAATATCTTGAACTTCAAGAGCCAAATTCTTGGAAAAAGCTTGTTGAAGCTAGATCCTTCCAATTTCCTGAAGGAATTTTACTTGAAAGCTTCAAGGACGACTTGTGTAGCCCTAACACACGTCCTCGTAAGCTTTTGGCTAAATTCCTTAATCCCTATTTTTATGAACTTCATCGGATCATTTTCAACACCATTCTACCCCAAGCGGGTTCTACCGATGAAGTCACTTATTTTGAGATCTCGGCCTTATACCATCTCCACTTCCATGTTCCATTTAATCTTCCACGCACAATGATGGATTGGATGATCAACTGTAGGAAGAAACCAAGATCTTTGGTTTATGCATTATACCTTCCTATAATCTTTCGTGCGTTCCATGTACCGCTTGATGAGTGTCCATTCTTACCTGTCGCTGCCTTCCTCTCTAAGGCAAGGAGGCTTCATGCGGCCGTTGCCTCACCGGTCGTATCTGAGCATTCTGATGATGAGCCAGATGCCCCTCCTCTCGGACAGGATCCTCTTTCTCCTCCTGCCACTCTCGAGTCTCTTCAGACTATGCTCCGAGATCGTTTCACTTTGGAGGACGATTGATGGACTCAGCTGGATTATCGGACCACCTTGCAGATGAGTACTATCAGCAACTTGCTGCATGATATTCGGTATTCCATGTCTCGCCATCCTTCCATGCCCATTCCTATGGAGCGAGACCCCGGTCGTGAGGGATTCCGTATCGATGACCCTTGGGTTCGTCGCTATATGGATCCGGATGCGGCATTTGTGGACCCACGTCGCTCCTTTACTGATGCTTCGGACGACGCCGGGCCCTCTCATGCTCGATGATGGATATGGACTACTTTTGATGCTGCTACTGAGGATCTTAGATTATGATTTATGTATTTTGTTTTAGTTGCTTTTCTGTACTTGCTTTGTAGTAGACTTATTATGAGTTGTGCTTTTGAGACTTTGGCAGTTCTCTTATCAGTTTCTATGTCATTATGACTCTTGGTTATTCTCTTAGTTTATATGCAGTTTCTTCTCTTTTGGGTGTGTTTGCCAGTTATTATTTATATATCTCATATTGCTAAATGCCAAAAGGGGGAGATATGTGTATATTCTGTTCTGTTTGGTTTATATGTGCTTTTGGAAGAATATTATTAATAGGCCAACAAGATTCACAACATTGTTTATGGGGGAGCTATTCTTAAGCTCGACACTAATTATGGGGGAGCTATGTTGTTATATGTGTCCAGGTATGGATATTGAATATACAATTATTATTTTGTCAATTATCAATATGGGGGAGATTGTTGACACAAAGTCACAGTCAACCAAATATTGATAACATTGACTAAATAATACTTGTGATAATTCAATACGACACACGACGACTACATCCAGCTCAAGCCAGACGACAGCTCAGTTTTGCAAATGCAAGTCGTTTTCGAGTCTGTACTTTTATTTTTATTGAGTCTAGAATGATTGTAAGCTGAGTTATGCTGGGCTCTTGAGACTCAACTCATAACCTATCCAATATCCATAAAGCTCCACATCCAAAATCAGCCCATTGGACCCTTGGACCCATTCTGTGCTCTGGAGACAGAGTTCCGGCCGAACTCTGCCTCCACACAGAGTTTGGGCTGAACTCTGTCCCCTAAAAATCAGCACCCTAATTTTTAGGACTGGCTGGTTGCTAGTTGTCCAACGGCCAAATATTTAAAAATTCCTACCAGAATTTTGGCTGAATTCTGCCTGTTAAAACCCTATAAATAGGCCAAGAATTCTCTCATTTTCATTCATCCAATCTTCTCTTCTCTCTTAAGCTCAATATAAGCCATACCCTTCTTCATCTACTAGCCATAAGTTTCCTATGCCTCGAGTGCTCAGCATCTCTCAGTTAGGAGTCTTGTGCAAGAGTTCAAGAAGTAGCTTGAAAAATTCCAAGCATCGCCACTGCGATCCATTGTAAGAAGTAGACGTGCTCTTCTGAAGAAAAGGCACGGGGTGCAACTACTATTTCACAAATAGTGGATTTAATCCTGAGCTAGAGTTCTCAGGCCTGGACTAGTCCTCCACGAGGGAAACCAGGTTAAAATCGGCTGTGTTTGCGTATGCTTTCTTGCTCCTTATTTATTTCTGCATTTACTCTGATTAATTTTAGATTGTGAAAGAGTTGATTTTTTAATTGGCTATTATTGCTATAAACTCTATTCACCCCCCTCTAGAGTTGTCATCTGTTCTTCAGTGGGTGCATCCAGACTTGGTGCCCGAAGTTACCCAGGGGGTGTCATCCCCTACCAACAAGAAGAAGGGCAGAAAGTCTAGAGCCTGCCACACAATTTCAGCCGAAGCTGAAGAAGCTGCAGATGTTGTTACCCGGTCTGGAGCACAAGTCCAGCTCGTACGGGATAATCCAGCCGAAGATCCTCAGCCGGCAACGTTGCCTTCCTCTGATATTCCAAGGCTATCTCAGCCTCCACTGGCGGACAAATCTAAGACAAAGGAAACCCGCTTCGACAGGCCACTTCGCAATGATGCACCTGAGGGACTGGAGAGATCTTACAACTTCGATATATTAGCACAATTGGCTAATACGCCAGCAAAGTTGTCATTGTACGAGCTCTTAAGGCTCTCCAAGGATCTTCGTGTCGCATTAAGAGAAGCCCTCCAGAATGTCGATGCCTATTTAGCTTAGGTCAAGCCTCCAGGGGAAGACCTGCCAGCAAATCTACAGGGCGGCGATAACACGGATGTAATGCCCAACATCATATTTACTCCACATGACATGTTGATCAAGTCCAATTTGCATGATCGTCCCTTGTACTACACTGGATACATAGGCGACATCAAGGTGGATCGGATGCATATCAACCCTGGCTCGTCAATAAGCATCATTCCGAAAAGCCTGCTCAAACTTCTTGGCATCCCTATGCACCGGCTAGCGGCGACCAACACTGCCAATAGCGGTTTTAACTCGGGGAGGAGTTATCCCCTAGGGAAGATCTGATTGAAATGTTAGATTGGCGACCTGAAGACGGAGGTTACCTGCTACGTCATAGATGCAGACACCTCCTACAACATCCTCCTGGGACATCCGTGAATACATGACTATATGATCGTGCCATCTATCCTTCACCAGCGTTTCAAGTATGTCAGTAAGCACGGTTCCGTGAAAACTGAATTCGCCGATATTGATCCCTTCAAAGGGGTTGAATCTTATTATTCTTCGGAGGCTTGTCTATATGACGAATCCCAGAAACATATAACTGACGAACTGGAGGTCATCACAGGGCTAGAAGAACCCTTGAGAATCTGTCTCCAGATCGAGCAAGGCCGCACCCAACGGGAAAAATAACCACGTCCATATTACCTCTGAATTATTTTCCCGTCCATCACAAACAAACCACCTAATACATAGAACTTCCACGTTGATAGCATCTCTGAGTTGTTCTGTGTATCCTCATTAGGCCCACTCCTACCACGTCCTCATTACCTCTGAGTAGAAAGGCTCTACTTTAGACCCATATTTACCACGTCCTCATTACCTCTGAGTAAATATGTTGGTTTTCTCTCCAATTATTATCCGTACTTGCACCGCCAGTACACAAAAAGGATAATAGGTCCACAAATGTCCTCTGTTGACCACAAATACTGTATTATGTCCTCTAGTACATGCACCCATTTTTCACAATCATATGCTTCTGGAACCCAGTTGTTCCGTGGCATTCATTACCCGTTACGTAGAACTTCCACGTCCATATTACCTCTGAGTTGTTCTATGTATCCTCATCTGAGGCCCACTCCTACCACATCCTCATTACCTCTGAGTAGGAAGGCTCTACTTTAGACTCATATTTACCACGTCCTCATTACCTTTGAGTAAATATGTTGGTTTTCTCTCCACTTATTATCCGGACTCGCACCGTCAGTACACAAAAAGGATAATAGGTCCATAAATGTCCTCTGTTGACCACAAATGCTATATTAGGTCCTCTAGTACATGCACCTCTTTTTCACAATCATATGCTTCTAGAACCCAGTTGTTTTGTGGCATTCATTACCCGTTATGTAGAACTTCTATGTCCATATTACCTCTGAGTTGTTCTATGTATCCTTATCTGAGGCCCACTCCTACCACGTCCTTATTACCTCTGAGTAGCAAGGCTCTACTTTAGACCCATATTTACCACGTTCTCATTACCTCTGAGTAAATATATTGGTTTTCTCTCCACTTATTATCTGTACTCGCACCGCCAATACACAAAAAGGATAATAGGTCCACAAATATCCCCTGTTGACCACAAATGTTGTATTAGGTTCTCTAGTACATGTACCCCTTTTTTACAATCATATACTTCTGGAACCCAGTTGTTCCGTGGCATTCATTACCCGTTACGTAGAACTTCCACGTCCATATTACCTCTGAGTTGTTCTATGTATCCTCATCTGAGTCCACCCCTACCATGTCCTCATTACCTCTGAGTAGGAAGGCTTTGTTTGACCCGTATTTACCATGTCCTCATTACTTCTGAGTAAATATGTTGGTTTCCTCTCCACTTATTATCCGTACTCGCATCGCCAGTACACAAAAAGGGTAATAAGTCCACAAAAGTTATTCTAATCTATTACTCACACCATCGGTGTACCAAAGAGTAGTAGGTCCACAAAATATCATTTAAATCTATTTGCTCGCATTTCTAAATGCACAAAAGGGCAATAGGTCCACAAAAATCTTCCAGTGGGATGTCCTTTATCAAATACAAATGCTGTATTAGGCCCTTTAGTACAAGCACCACAAAATATCACAGATAAAGTGTGGAGTGAGCTTACCCTGTTTATTCAAAATCAGTTACATTCACAGGACTATACCTCCAGTAAAGGATTGTAAAAGAAGCAAAACGCAAGCTACAGCTATAGACAGTCAAAAATACAGAGGCAGATACAAACGTCTAGTTACATGTATTTCCGAAAACAATAAGTATATGGTAGCCCATGGATCCCTACAGTCAAGTATCATAGCCGTGCTGAGGTATATATTATTCCCTTAGCCATTTCGTATAGGAAATATCTATTCGACCAGAGTCTTCGACGGGGGCAGCAAGGTCAGAACTCCCGATACTACTGCCCTCAGACTTGGGCTCTTCCTTAAGAGCAATCCCCTCCCCGATGGATGTCAATTCTCCTTTCACCTTAACTTTGGGTATCACCTCCTCTTTAACAAACAGTGACTCTTGTTTGATGAAAGGGGGGCAGCACCTCCTCCTTCGCAGTGGTCGCAGCCTTTAACACGGATGCTAAAAAAATTTAAAGAAGAGGAGATAGTCATATAACAAAGAACTCTGTTATGCGGCCTAGCCAGTTATGCGGCCCAGCCAAAACATACAGCCCCAAAGTCATGAAGTACTCATGCAGCATTTATACGACTCAATCATTATCATGCGGCTCAATGCGGCTCAGTCATAAAAAATTCATGCGGCCCGATCAAAAAATGCTCATGCGGCACCTATACGGCTTAGTCATAGAAAATTCATACAGAACCACCTTGAGGCACTCAGGCGGTTCAAGTTCGAATGAGCAGCAGTTATGGGGCCCAGTCCATATGGCCCTATCGTACAGAACACATGTGGTCCAAACGAGATAGGGCATACATCGACCAGGTTTATAGCAGAGGCAGTATATGACAGGCTCGCGCATGAAAATATGAGCTATGGCCATTTGAAATTTCAGTCATCGTCTGCTCACCATGAATGGAAGGAATGTCTGCCATTCTCGACGGAGAAGCAAGTCCCTTTCCTTTGGCCGTCGCACCAATCGACTTAGAAGCTTTTGGAGCCATAGCAGAAAGTATGATGAAGTCAAAGGAGGAGAAGGTGAAAGAAGAAAATCTCTCTCTGAACGACTCCTATTTATAGAGTTGCTGAAGAGAGACTCTTCGATTCTCGAGATCATTAAGGATAGAGACGACGTTTGAGGACTTTATCCCTAGTAACCGTCGAGCATCTCTTCGGTTTTCGAGATCATTAAAGATAAAGTTGACGTTTGGGAACTTTATGCCCAGTAACCGTCGGCTTCATCTCGAAAATAGATCCACAACCGAGTCAGGAGAATTAAATACAGCAGTGACAGCTGGCAGACTCTCTGTGGCTCGAAGCATCCCCGCGACTCAAGATTTGTTCTACGACTCAGGATCTCCCTGTGGCTCAGTATTTCTCTGCGACTCAAGATCTCTCTGCAGTTCGAAAACAACTTCCTGCAACTTGAAGACTCCCTATGGCTTGACATATTTTCATGCTTCTTATTCAAAGTATTCCAAATTTGTAATTTAAAAACTTTGAAGGGGGTCTTGTAGAAGCATGAAAAATATGAGGTTCATGCGGATTACAAATTGTCGCTTAGGTACTTTGGGCTAAACAGGTCCGCATGAAGGAAAGCTACATGACTGTTCAAAGACATATGCGGCCCGTCGACAAACAGTTGTAGAAAGAAAATATGCGGCCAAAGAGGAGCAGTTCGACTGATAAAGCTGACAAGTCCTGGCAAAATATGACAGTTTTGACACTTCGACAAGAAAGATAAGACATGAGACGTCGCCCAAAAGTAGGGTTCGTACACCTCCGTACGGCCAAAAGAGTGTCATCCAAGCCGCATGAACCTCATGCGGCTCAGCTTATGCGGCCCCAAAGTTTCCAAACATCATGCATCCAAGAGTAACTGTGATCCAAGCCGCATGAATCTCATACGACCCCACATGATCGAAGACTGAGAAAACCATACGCAACGGGACACGTGGCAAACTTACCAAGTCCTTAACTACCCAGATTTGCTGTAACAAAATCCCAACAAATCAACAGATGGCAGCCCAAGAGTGGGTCTTCGCGTGCTAATCAGCCACATGGCCGCAAGCCGTCTATGCGGCTCAAAATACATCATATTATAAATAGCAGGGTGCCACACTCCTGTAAAGGCTGGCAACCTTCAAGAGAAAAGTAATTTCTTCACAAGCTAGAGACTGCATCAGATAGTACACGGAGTAAGGCAGAGTTGATAGCACTTTCCCGAGCCTCCACCGTCACCCCCCAGAATCAAAACTAAATAATTGTACATAGATTGTCTCCTAGGATTTCTTTCTAGGCTTTTCTTTGTACAAGCGAGTTTGCAATCAATTTCAGTGTTCTGTAATACCTGTCTTTGATATTTTTATGGCAAACAATAAGTACCCGTTTGTGGCTACGTGGGACAATGTTACCTCATAGGACAGTGCATCTATGCGAGCTATGCTTCTGGTGAGGCTTCGATATCACTTTGCTTTTGGGCGACGAGTAGACCGTATTTTCAAAGACGATGGGTCACTGCGCTTCTGGATGAGAGGAGACTGTGCTTCAGGCGACGGAGTCACCGCGCACTTTGGAGCGACGTGTAGACTGTGTTTCGAAGACGAATGAGTCATAACATTTTTGGACGATAAGGAGACTGTGTTCCGAAGACGACGGAGTCACTGTGCTTTGGAGCGACGAGTAGACAGTGTTCATTACAACAAAAAGACCTATTAATGACGCTTGATAAGTGGATTTCATGACGGTTGATAAAGAAGCGTCATCAAAGTTCAGCAAGACTATATTTTATGACGGTTTTCTATATAAACGTTATTGATTGTCTCTCAGTGATACGAGCGTTATGAAAAAAATATCAAAATTTAAGTCGAAACCTCGACTCTCCCGCACTTACTCCCGCACTTAAGGAAAAGTCTCAACTCCTTCTCCTTCTCTCTTTCTCCTTCTCTCTTTCTCCTCCCGCTCCCCGCTCCCGAACTCCCCTCAGCCCGCTCCTCTCCCGCCGTTATAATGCTCTCCTCTCTCGTCACTCCTCCTCTTGGTTCTCTCCCGGGCTTTCTTCTCCCTCCTTCCTCCTTCTTCCTCCATCCAAACCCTAACTCTAGAAAAGCAAACCCTAACCCTAATTTATCTCCCTCGATGTGAAAATGGACGAGACCGATCATACTCCCCACTGCAAGATCCGGCGACGATGGCGCTCCTCCGTCGCTCCCTCGCGATCGGACTCTTTGTCGACTCCGCCTTAGCGTCGATCTATGGGGTTTCCGCTGCGGATCTGCCTCTAATCGGCGGACGGAGGGATCTATCGGAGAAATCTGTTCCAGATCGGTGAGATCGCTAGTTATTTCTCTCGGTTTCTTGTCCATTGTGGAATTTTGAGTGGGTCTGGAGGTCCGGTCACCTCCGTTGAGGTGTTGAAATGATGTTGCTACTTCTACTCTTCAGTTGGCATTCGGCAGTGAAGTTGTTGTCTTAGTGCTGACATTGTACTTTTTTCATGAATGTGGGTCTTCTTCCTTCCTCCATACTACTGTGTGCACCTATGATGCATTAGACCTATGGACATATTATGTCGTTCAGTTATGTAAATATGTGCAAATCCCTCTATTTCTTATGCTACTATTTGTATAGGATTTTTTTATTATTGATTTGCCCCTTTTGGAGATACTCTTGCTTTGCTTGTGAAATTTTGGTTGCCAATAAGTGGCAAGGGCCAAGATTTGACTCTCCTTTTCTATTCGTTTTGGCAGGGCAAAGATTTGCGTTGCGAGAAGGAGGGAGGACAGTTGGTGCTGGAGTTGTTTCTAAAGTGATTGACTGAGCTGTTCCCTGGCTTCCGCTAGTTAGCATTTGCTCCCCTTACCTATTTAGAACAAATTGCAAGGGCTGCCTATTCATACTTAATTGTGGCAACCCACACCCAGATACCATTTTTCTTGATGCCTCCATGGAGAAGTGTGGGTTTAAAAATTTTGATCCCATATATTTTTCTAGATTTTTTTTTGTTCTTTTTATTACTTAGTACATATACATTTATTTTTCTATGTATTGAAATTCCTGGCCAGGCCCGACTGTATCATGAATAAAATCACATGTACTGACAAGTCTCAGCGGTCTCGGCTATTAGTTGTCGACCATATTATGTATCAACCATTTTATTTCTCAGTCTATGGGTAACTTGAAACATCTTTTACCGATTTACTGTAATCTGGTATTAAAGTACCATATAATGCTAACCTATGTTTTGATTTTTGAAGGATCCTCAGTATTACTAGAGCACCATATAATGCTTGCTGCTAAGAGTAGGTAATGGTCTTTCTCATACGCATTTGTAATTGTGTGTATATGGTGTGAAGTCATGTTGAATGCATTATCAATTTCCAGTCTTCTATATGGATAAAGGATACTACTGATGCCATCATTATCCAGCACATAAAATTGCAGTCATTTTCCTGTGACAGTTATATGTGCCATCATTAACCAATGTAGACATTATGTTAACCAATTTAGGACAAGGCATAGAGGTTCAGTTCTGACTGAACCAAGGGGGTCCAAGTACACCATATCCTGTGAGCAAATCATATGGAGATGTATCAAAACCCGACTGAGACTCACATCAGAAGGCTAACTAGGAGGAAACTTGGGTGTACCAGTTTTCCAAACTAATTAGAGGATGGGGGTTAAGACTAGAAGGAAACTCCATGATGGCTCTGTACTCTCTACAGGTAATAGGACAGAGTGTGGGGGTGCCCTGCTGCCTTGTGTGCAGTAGCCAGTGACCATGAGGGCAGGTGAAGTATCATGTAGGAGCATGGAAGCCACAGTTCTGGACTATAGGGACCAGTTGAGGGCTCCCATAGATGGGCACAAGCTCATGAAGCCTGTGCACTTGTTGTACTAGTGTGAGGCTTGAAACATTCAGTAGAGTGGTGAGAAGGGGGTTTAGGAGTTGAGGTATCTGATACTTCACTATGAGATGGGAACTTTTTTTTAGCATTTTACCCATTTTTTGATGTGAGATTATGCCTTTATGTTAGGAGAAGAGGTCGAGAGAAATCCAGGACATGCTACTTCACTGTGAGATGGGCCTCAAATTTGTTAACAGAGATGAACTGCTGTAATCACTGCTGCTTGGTCCATCAGAACAATTCAGGTCTGTCAGTTGCAGACTATCATCATCCTTTAGATAGCCAATTCTCCCTCATCTGTTTTATTGGCATATTGCATATTATTTCTTGTTTTTTGGTTCCTTATTTTGATGGTTGAACAATTACTTGTCGATGTTACTTAAAGCTTTCCCAACAAGTTATGGCAAGCCTGGTTACCAACAAGCTGTTGGTGTACTCTCTCTTGTTATAACAAAGATCCACTATTGTTCTAATATTTTGAAATTGCATTATGTTTGTGGTCATGGCCAAAAAGTGTAGGACTTCATATAACTGGGCGCTGGAGGTGCTCATTTTGTTTTTTAAGACGTTTATGGTCTCAATGAACTGCCCTTTGTTCCCCGGAGATCAACAAAAGCAGAGGATTTGGCAGGACAATTCTACTTGCTGCTTCTTCATGGAAAAAAAAACACAACAAAGAATACATAGGCTCATGCAAGCCTGTACACTTTTTTTTAGCATTTTACTCATTTTTTGTAGTCGTTAACTATCTTTGTAGTTCATCTTTTCTGGAGTATCATCTTCTGTGTTCCATTGAAGTATCTTCGTGCAGTTAAGTTTGATGATTGATGTTGCATAAACTTCTCTGTCAGTACAAGGGATGGTTCCTTTTCTGGAGGAAAATAACGAATCTGGACCATTTATGAATATTGTTGATGGGTTCATCCTATGAATTACTATAAAAAGAAAGATTAAAACAATTATGGGCTATGAATTTGTTTTTATTGGCTTTCTAATACCTAGAGAATTTTACTTTGGAATTGAATTATTGTGAACCAAAAGATTAGAACCATTGTCAAATTAGGGTCCATGAATTTGTTTCTATTAGCTTTCTAATTCCTAAACTAATGTTTGTTCTGTGGGGGGTGATCCAGGAAGTCCTACAAAACAGAGAAGTTGCTCAAAAAGTAGCTGTTCAAGCACTAAAAGATGCTTCTGCAACAAAAAATATAGTTTGTGTTCTCAAGTACGATATATTTTATTTTCTTGTTTTCTTTCTTCCTTCACTCTTTTCATGAGTAAGTCATTGTATTAATTTTTCTTGTTCAACTCCTGCAGGATGTTCTCAGATTTAAGCAGCAACGCGAGACCCAACTCTTCTGCAAACTCGTTTGATCGGTTCCTCAACTTCCATCAAGAGATTGTTCAGGCAGTGGTCGATATGAAAAAGGTCCAAGCGGAGGAAGCAGTTACTTCTCCCGAGCAAGATGGCAAGGAAGAAGACCCGTCAATCTTACAAAGAAACAGTATTTGGTGTGGAAAAAGAGATTGAGGTAACCATGCTGGAGAGTTGCAGCACCTGCGATGGCTCTGGGGCCAAACCTGGCACAAAAGCGACCAAATATAGCACATGTGGAGGCCAAGGACAGGTGATACAATGACCATATACAGATGTTGATGTACCATATTTTGAGACAATGAAATGAAGCTAGCTAAAGTACTCTATATCTGTGAGATGTTGATGTACCCTATTTTGAGACAATGAAATGGAGAATGGTACTTTATATTACATTTCAATATTTTGTTGTGAATATGGATCAAAGTAGTTATTTTCGAATTGAATTGAGCAGCGTTTGAAATGTATAACATGCAGTATAGAGCGTTATAAATGTGATACAATGACCATATACATATCATCTATTCATAACGCTTTCAAAATGCCCTGACTTCTAAACCATATTAACTATTCATAACGGTTTTAAATAAATATCCATAACGCTTTGAAAATAAAACGTAGCAGAAATTCAACCTATTAATGACGTTTTTGGAAGAATTATCTATAACGCTTTCAAAAACATTTATAACACCCATTTTCATGACGGTTGGATTAGAAAAAAAAGCATCATGGTTCTTAATTAATAACGGTTTTTAGCCGTCATTAAAAGGTATTCTTGTTGTAGTGGTTTCAAAGACGACAGAATCAGTGCACTTTTAGGCAACAAGGAGATTGTGTTTCAAAGATGACATAGTGACTACGCTTTGGATCGATGAGTAGACTGTGTTTCGAAGACGACAGAGTCACTGCAGTTTTGGGCGACATGGAGAAGGAAACAAAGTGTCAGCTGAAGGAGCCACTGAATGGGCTGCACTTCTGGGTGGAATGGAAGAAGTTGTGGTTGAAGTGAGGGAGCTGCGCTTCTGAGTCGAATCGAAGTGACTGCGCTTCTGAGTTGAGCTGAAGTGACTTAACTTCTGAGTCGAACTAAAGTGGCTGCGTTTCTGAGACGAATGAGCTAGCTTTTGTCGAAGTCATAAGAGCAATTTAATGACTGCTTTTTGAGTCAGTCATCCTCTTCTTTAATTGTCATCGTCATTTGGAGAATTCAAGAAGTTTGTGGCCTAGGATTCAATCAAATGAACCTATTAAATGAGATTCGTTGTACTGAATCCTAGGTTCACCCCATTAATTTGGGAGTCTTTGACTGACGGCCACGTGGCATGTGGGTTGGACCGCACACAGCCTATATAACGGGAAGCTTTTCTGAAGAGTTATGTCCATTGTCTCTTAGCATTTCCGTCGTCATGCTCTATCCTGACTTGGCTTCGAATGGCCGTTGTCCTTGCACAAGTTGACTGTTGGTTGTGAATCTTTTCATTTAAAGAAGCTATGTCCTTGTGGAAGAACTGCTACTAGATTTTGAGAGGCACTTGAGTGTTTAGCATGAGGAGTTCGAACCTGAACAATATCTTGGAGTTCTTCGAGATCCAAGCTTCTAAATTTGGATTGATTGCCAATCCGAAGAGCTACGGGTTGTGCTCTGCCCTGCTCAAGAGTCGCAGTAGTGTGGTGAGTAGGAGCTGCATTCTGGCTCGGGCCAACGGTTGTTTCATTAGCCATATTAGAGTTCCTCCGCGTCTGGCTAGGAAGTGGCTTGCTCTGACGAGAAAGTGATTCGCTCCGACATTGCTGCACGTTTGGGAGCTAGGCACTTTCTGAAGATTGCCCACTTGTAGACATTAGGTGTTTTAGTCTTTATATGTAATCAAAAAAAATCTGTAATAGATCTTTGTAGACATAATTTTAATAAAGAACTTTTTGTGCACCATCTTTGTACGTTTGTTGTGACGTTTGTTTACTGTCTGCGCTGTTGGATACCTACGCTTTTGTGAAGTTTGCGACTTGTCACCTGCGCTCTTGTCACGGCTGCCCTTTTTTATGCTTCTACATCTTCGAAATGTCCCCCTTCTAAACCGTTATTTGATGGTAGCCTGACCTAAGATCGATCTTCGAGAACACCCGTGCTCCACTTAGCTGATCAAACAAGTCATCGATACGTGGCGCAGGATACTTGTTCTTCACCGTCACTGCATTCAATCTCCTATAGTCGATGCACAAACGTACCGATCCATTCTTCTTAGGCACAAACAAGACTGTAGATACTCATGGTAAAGCACTAGCTCGAATAAATCCCTTATCCAAAATATCATCTATACGGGTCTTCAGTCGACCAACTCCTTCGGTGCTAGCCGGTAGACATGTGAAGGGATTGGTTCGGTCCCTGGGATTAGCTCTACAGTAAACTCTATCTCCCTATCAGGTGGTAATCACTAGAAGAAATTATATTTTTAGCAACATGTTTTAGCGATATAGTGTCTTTTATGTCTCTAAAGGCTGCTTTTTTTTACATGAATTGGGGACATGAGTGCTAGTATATCGCAGAATCCACATAAATTTCACTGGAGGGAAACGAAATACCAGTTCCGCCAAAAATTCTATACATATTACGACATACACATGTCGCAAAAATATATTATATGTACTGTGACATGTGGTATATGTCGTTGAAAAATAATATATATTCGACGATATAAAACTATGTAGGGGAATGTATTTTTATAATTTATTAATTGAATAATAGCCTAAAAAGATACTAAACAAAACAGAAATTTTCATATAGAGTGAAGAATTTTAACGATATTGTAAAAAAAGTAATAAGTTTGGGGAAATTGCAATTGGGGTAACGAAACGACATCACTGGTGGCGTGTGTTGCGTGAGCAGGCTATTCCCCCATCACACGCCATCACTCATGGAGTGTGGTGTGCCCCACTCAAGCTATTCCCCATCACACGCCATCACTCATGGAGTGTGGTGTGCCCCACTCATTCCCCATCACATCACACGCCATCACTCATGGAGTGTGGTGTGCCCCACTCAACCTATTCCCCACACGCCATCACTCATGGAGTGTGGTGTGCCACACGCCATCACTCATGGAGTGTGGTGTGCCCCACTCAAGTGTGGTGTGCCCCACTCAAGCCATTCCCCATCACACGCCACCACTCATGGAGTGTGGGCACACGCCACCACTCATGGAGTGTGGGGTGGGTCACACGTGTCATTGTTGTAGGCACGCCATCACTCATGGAGTGTGAGTGGTACTCCATGACTATTGCAGTATTGTACTAGTGGAGTGTCGTATGGAGTGTCGTGTAGCCAACGGCTACGAACGGCTAGTGTCAGGATGTGCGCGCCACCATTGGTGGCATGGTGACACACCAACGGCTACCCACAAACGGCTACATTTCAAATTCTCTTTCCTCCTCCTATTTATTACAATGCTTAACACTCTCTCTCTACACAAACACATTACTCTTTCTCCTATCTCTCTCTCACAGAAGCACTTCTCTGAAGCTTGGAAGCTCCAACTCCTCACAAAAGCTAGTATCTCCCTCTTACAAGCTTTCAACTACTCACGGAAGCTAGTCTCTCCCTCTTACAAGCTTCCAACTCCTCACGGAAGCTAGTCTTTCCCTCTTACAAGCTCTCGCTCTCTATTAGATAAAAATTATCAAAGTTCTTTTTTTTCCCATGGGTGATAATATTAAAATAGTATGCTCACATGGTGGTAGAGTAAATGGGTGAACTTACGAAGGAGGTGACACCCAATTTTTTACAACTTATCGTCATATTACTTTAGAAAATTTACGCAATTTAATTTCAGCGCATTTTTATTAATTATGAATTTATTTTAAAGTCTGTTTTTGGTTCCACATGTTTATTAATAGATGGTGAAGAAGCATGGAATTTTATTCTTGAGATTAATTCGCAATCACCTTATGTTAGTTTATATGTTACTCAAGTTTTATCATTTGTTAATAGAACTAATGATGAATTTGTTTCTAATTACCCACATGTTAACACGGGTGCTAGTTCTTCTTCTCAAACAATTCCTCCCTTACTAGATGAACATAATGATGATGATGATGATTATGATGATGATAATGATGATGATGACAATGATAATGATGAGGACAATGAAAATAGTGATGATTTAATTGAAAATACTGGTTATGAGATAGATGATGATAGTACTGATAATTCTAGCACTCCTGAATTATTTGTAGGGCAAACATTCGACAATCGTTCAAAATTTAGAAGTTTTATAAGTAGTTTAGCAATTCAGCATAATTTTAGTTGTTCAGCCATTGCTATGAATAATTCCCATGAAATTATATATAATTGTGATAAACAGAATGTCATTGGAGAGTATATGCCAAATCCATAGGAAAAGGACAAATAGTTAAAGTTAGTACACTAGAAAGTCGTCATTCTTGTTTAAGTGGACTTACGACAGGACGTCATCGACTAGCTACCGCTGCATGGTTAAGACTAAAATAGTTGATTTAATCAGAGATAATCCGTCATATAGTGCATCACAAATTGTGAAGGATATATTTAGGGAACATCGTATACATATTACATACTCTAAAGCATGGAGAGCCCGAGAAATGGCATTACGTGAAATAAATGGTAGTTATGTTGAGGCATATGCTGGCCTTGAGGAGTATGGTTTTAGAATTATGGAGTCGAATCCAGGTAGTAGATGTTTTCTTAAGACTTCCGAAAGAAACAAATTTGAGAGAATATTTATTTGCTTCAAGGCGTGCATTGATGGATTTTTAAGGGATTGTTTACCTGTTATTAGCACTGATGCCACTTTTCTTTCATCCAAATATCAAGATATTTTATTTATTGCTTGTGCTCATGATCCAAATTATCAATTGTATCCTATTGCTTATGCTATTGCCGAAGGTGAGAATACTGATTCTTGGTCTTAGTTTTTAAATGCTCTTAGACTATCATTTGAAAGTTATTTTAATGATTGGAGTAGAATTTCATTTATATCTGACAAGCAAAAAGGATTAATACATGCTATGCGAAATATATTTCCAGAATTGCCTCATTTTTTTGCATTCAACATTTTAAGCAGAATATGAAGTCTATTGTGAGAGAGAAAAAATTCCATCGGTTGTTAGACTCGCTTGCTAGATCGTATAATGAAACAGATGTACAGTACTTGTTCGAAATAATTAAAGCTGAGAACATGACAATGTACAATTGGCTTATTGGTACAAATGATGAAAATTGTCATTTTGCATATTGGATTACAGCATATGCTCCTTGTCCTAGATTAGATATTAACACTTCTAACCTTGCGGAATTTTTTAACAATTAGATTAAGAGTTTGCGTGATAAACCAATAACGACACTTCTCGATGGTATTAGAGCAAAGATTATAACACTTCATGACAAAAACAGGAATCATGCTCAAAATTTAGACACGATTTATTGTCCGAAGATGTTAAAGACTATGTCATCTATTACCAACGAGAGACATCAACTTCAAATATTACGAATTGATAGTTATTTGTTTGAAATATTAGACCGTGCATCGAGTAGAACATATGTTGTACGGTTAGATGAAAGATCTTGTACATGTTTAAGGTGGTATCATACTTACATGCCATGTATACATGCATGTTTTGCTTGCCAATATTGCAGTGATGAGGTTGAACATTACTATCCGATAATATTTTCTACTGACAGGTTGAGAAGTGTGTACGAGCCACAGATGGAACCAATTCCAGTTCCTTACAACATTCAAGCGGTTTTGGTTAGGGAAGAAATTGGAGTTCCAGATAGGGCTGTGCACAATTAAGTCAAACCGACCAAATCGAACCAAGCCAAACCGAGCCGATTGGTTTTAAACCGAACCGATGGTTCGGTTGGTTTGGTTCGGCTTCAATTTTTTCAAAACCGACCGGTTCGGTTCGGTTCACGGTTTGGTTATGCCAAAAACCGTCTAAATCGAACCGAACCAAACCAAATACTTGTTAAATAGTTAGGGTTGGCCGGTTGGGTATGGGTTCATTGGGTTGTATTATACCGGTTTGGTTCATTTATTCACATCATAGTCATTTATCAAGTTGAAGTTGAAAGAGCTCTCTCTCTAGTCTCAAAGAGGAGTGCTGGTGGCTCCTATGATTTTCTAATTGCTCTTGTGCACATAAAAGGGGCTTTTGGAATGTATACGAATTTTTATATGTATAATTGGCATTTTTTTCCACCTGCAAAGCGCAAGTTGAATTGAAGCTGTTGAATTGTATTTACTGTTGCAAAGTGCAAGTTGACTGAGGTTTCACACACAAAAAAGCATACAGTCCATTTTTTTATGTGATCAAAACTGACCAAGTCGAACCGATCCGATCCGAACTGAACCAAGTCGGTCGGTTTCAAAACCGAATCGACCATTTGGTTGGTTCGGTTCGATTTTATTTATTTTCAAACCGATTAACTTCGGTTCGACTTCGGTTGTGACCAAATAGGTCGACCACCGACCGATGCACACCCCTAGTTCCAGATGTCAGACGCAAAGCAGAAAGGCCAAAGAAAAATCGCATTAAACCACGTGAATCATTGACAAGAGAACTTCGCTACGACAATTATGGTTTGATGGGACACAACAGAAGAAAATGCACAAGTCAACCAAGAGAATGACGACAATAGAACTTCTATTTTTTATTGTAGTACCAACATTCATGTCAACTTTTAAACATTACATAATAAAATTTTACATAATAAACTTTCAATCATATCTGCGGGCCATTCGTTTGTAACGCCTTCGTTCTACCTGTCTAAGGCCAAGTCGGGCTCTTCTTTCATCTGTGGTCTCCTCCGCTCTTCTTTCATCCTCTTCCTCGACCTCCTGAGTAGGCACCGGGGCTGACGGAGACGTAAACAATTTGCGAGTAATACGATATGCCTTCAAACGAATACGCTACGGTAGTGTTGATTTGCTCAGTCGTGATGCGTTGATTATAGGGCTGAAAGGCTGAGGAAGAGCACATGCCCACATACTGTTGACTGAGCCCTTCTCCAGCGTAGTGTGGGGTAGTGTACTCTGTAGCGTAAGGCTGGCTAGGGTACTCTGGAGCGTACTGCTGGCTAGGGTACTCTGGAGCGTACTGCTGGCTAGGGTACTCTGGAGCGTACTCCTGGCTGGTGCCCTCTCCATGGTACTCCTGGCTGGTGCCCTCTCCATGGTACTGCTGGCTGGTGCCCTCTCCAGCAGCGCCCTCCTCGTCCTCTGGATCGTCCACCCTACGGCGTCGTGAATGTCTCAGGGGAACAGTGGCAGCCGGATAATCGGCTGGGATACGTGTATGTAATGGAGGCATATCAGGATCCCGTCCAAGACTCAGTGAATCTACGCGAGTTAAAATATCTCGCATCCACTCCCGACCATGCGGCCACAAATAGCTCTGTGGTTCTTGGATATATTGTTGCCCCATAATAGCCTGAAATATAAATATGTAAATTATAATTGTCATTATATATCTCTTGAGTTTAAATAGTGGTATAGTAGTAAAATCCTACCGCTTCAGATATGTCATCAGCAAAAGCTCGCAGGGAAGATTCATCTACGGCTCTAGACTTGAACCGTGGCTCCTCGAATTTGTATGCTCTGTTGGTCATACGAGGCGCTCCCCACAATTGTATATAAGCCAAATCACCTTCATCTGCATTTCGTAAAAATAATCATAAGACAAATGCTATCGGTCCAAATATACTAGTTAGTTAGAACTTACATTCATCAGGATGTATTATTTAGGGCAGCCCTGCCACACTACTATCCTGGAATCGTCTATACCAGGCGGCTCTAGCAGTATCGATTCTATTTTTTGCATTGGCTATATCATAACTCATGGCAGGCGGATCATCCGGAATAATCTGCCTGCAACCGAATTTTCGGAGAACGCGATCTGTCGGATGATACATAGTGTAACGATCGTATATAATATATGATTTGTGTAGGCTCAAATCATACGACGTCCTTTTAATTTCTGGAGCATTTTCATCATCTGAGTATGGTATCCATACAACCTATTGGATGACAAGTTATACGAAAAATTTGTGATACTCTATTACATGAATTGACAATTGTAGTTTAAAACGCTCTAAAATTTCAAGCGAAAATGAATTGACAATTGCGTACTTACCTCTTTCCACGGTACTATATCAAATTCTCCCCTGTAGATTGAAACATCCTTATGTAAATTATGATGAGGGTCCACTATATTTGTGGCCCATCGCGTAGCAAGCGGAAAAATTCCAACATCACTGAAAATGTTGGTTACAGATCTGTTGGCCCAATGATTGTATCATGTTTTTGAATATGGTTAATATGTTAAGTTTAGCATTTCATTATCACTAATCTTTATACTATCGCTATAGCATTTCTACTTATACTTATACCTTTGGTGATATGTGCCTATTGGTTTACATATTAGTGATATGAGCTTTCTATCTTAAATTTAATCGGGTTGCCAAAATCAAAACTATGTTTTTGATTGTGGTTATTCAATTAAGTTTAATCATTATGATATCACTAATATTTATGCTATCACTATAGCATTGATACTTAAACTCAGCATTGTCCTAATGTGCATTTAACCTATCATAGTTGCTATTACGTATATTGCTTTGTTCATCTAACATGTACATGCAGAAAAGTAATAAGCAAGATCAATGTGGACATATGCAATGAAGAAATTATGGTGGGCCAAAGACGATGGATCCCACAAGGGAAAAAGCCAGCACCTATCAAAGGAAGAAGCCAAGCCATGCCATCATCATTTCAAGACTCTGAAGAAGCCTGCACCTGCCTAAGTTTATCTGGAGTCTGTAATGAGTCTTAGAAATTATTGTAAACACAAGAAATGGATGGCAAAATCGAAAGCTAGGGCAGAAATAAGCCCAGGATCATTTTTGGTGAAAAAATGGCATACCGACGGTATACCGGTGTATACCGACGGTATACCGGTGTATACCGACGATATACCGATTTTTGTTCACAGAAAGTTTCTGTTTACAAAACCGACATACCGACGGCATACCGGTCCATACCGACGGTATACCGCTTCCGAATCGTTGAAATTCCAACGGTCGGATTTCCAGCAATTAATGATCCTAACGGCTATATTTCTAGCCGTTGCAATCCCAGACCGGTATACCGGCGGTATGCCGGATCATACCGGCGGTATGCCGGTTCGTGACTGAAAAGTTGCCTTTGGCTCTTTTCAATGCTTTGGTTATAAATAGCCTTGAACCCCTTCATTCAAGGTTGATGCTTTGAGCCTAAAAATTCCTAAACCACCAAAGCCTATCCACATACAACTCTACAAAGCTTTCATTTGCCATCCACAAATTGTGTTAGAGTTATTGAGTTGAAAAGTGAGATCTTCATCTTATTGTATAAGGAGATCAAAACCTATTGTGAAAGGTGGAAGTTGGAGAGTCTTCGTATCCAAACTCTCGGTTGAAGTTGGGGAGTCTTCGTATCCAAACTCTCGGTTGAAGTCGGAGAGCCCTTCGGATTAAAGCTCTTGTGTAAGAAGTTGGCGAGTTCTTCGGATCCAAACTCGTGTGTAACTATTTGCTTAAATAGTGGATTAAAGCCGGAGAGAGTTCCGGGACTGGACTGCCTCTTAGGAGGATACCAAGATATATCGGGTGTCGATATTGTGTTTGCTTCTTCTCTTGCACTTATATTTTTAAATTGCCAAATAGCTTATGCTAAGTGCTTGTTTAGTTAGCTTGACCCTATTCACCCCCCTCTAGGGTTCCTACAAGGTCGACCAATATAGAAATGCTCGTAGCACCATACCTAAGACATGAAAACATATGATATTTACAAAATGTATATCATCAAAACGAATTGAGCGAATTTAGGGATTACATTTTTATTACCTGAACCAGGGTCATGCACCCACACAAATTTTTGGTACCCTTTGATCTGACAAATTCCGTCAAGCAAGCAAATAAATATGCTAAGGTAGCAGCTCCCCATGCATGACGTGTATGTTCTTTTAAATTGTCTAAAAAGGGTAACAGTCGCACGTTTACTTTATTTTCCTGCCCGTCGGGAAATAGCATTGCCCAACACAAACAGAGCAAATATGCTCTAGTACAATAAAGTATCTGCAAATATTGAAACTAACATATTAAAACTAACACACTTTTAAAATTAACTAATAAATAAATCTTAACAATAATTACGTACCCTTAAATCATCGACCACGACTGGACCGTCGATAGTTCATCTAGATCCATGAAATTACCCCGAAGCCAAGTTATACTGACAAAAGTCTTTCCTCCTAAGTCCGATGGTGCATTAATGCCTAGATATCTCCGGATGATTTGAGATGTATTTAAAGTTGTATCAAAATATATAGGTTCACCTGTAATAGGTAATCCTAAAATATTTGCAACATCCCAAAGTGTGATTGTCATTTCACCAACGGGCAACTGAAAGGTGTTGCGTTGATGCCACCATCGCTCAGCGAGACTAAAAATGATATGTACATCGTGGACTAAAATTTGAATTTCATCCAGATATTGAAATCCAAATGAACGTACCAGCTCCTTTTGGGCAGCATTTAACTCCTATTTACGATATCCTCTCTGTATCCTCCAACTTCTATGTTCCCGTGTCCGAACCTCGGGAGGATAATCATATAGCTACAAGCGAATTATATTCTTATATTTATGTAAAATAAATAAATAATAATGCTAGTTATCATTTTTAAATTTACCTTCCCGTTAAAAACCAACGTAGATATATGAGTTTCTCGTTCTTGTTTTATGGCTTCTGTAACTGGTCCCCCAGGAATACGGCCGTCATTCGGTTTAGCCATCTGTTACATTTTAGACAAAAACTATTAGTATAGTTATTCATACATAGAAAATATAATTTTAATATAAAATACAAAAACTTACTCTGTAAAGAGGAGATCAAGATAGAGGAAGGAGCGAGTAATCTTCTGTGAAGTTGTAGGAGGAAGGACTTGTGAAGAGGAGGGAAGGAGCTGTAAAGAGGAGGGAAGAGCTGTAAAGAGGAGGGAAGGAGCTTCAGAATTTATGAAGAAGAGGGAGGGGGAGTGGAGTGGTTTCCGAGAAGGGGAGGGGTCCAACGTAGTGCCATACATCATGGCGCGTGGGAGAGTGACCTCGGGAAGGGCTGGCGCTGGCCACGCCTTGTGGCGTGTAGGGGGGATGGGACAAGGCAGGGGATGGCCCGGTGCGGGTGGAGGCCATGGGCGGCCATAGGGAATGGCGTGTGGCGGAAATAGGCCTTGGGAGATGGCGTGTGATGGGACAATGCAATAGAGGGGCAGGCTCGTGTGATGGGACAATGCAATAGAGGGGCAGGCTCGTGTGATGGGACAATGCAATAGAGGGGCAGGCCATGGCGTGTGAGGCGCAGGCCATAAAGCATGGCGTGTTAGGGGGGCAAGCATGGCGTGGAGCATGTGTCGCATCACATTGTGATGCCCATGGAGGATGGCGCGTGGAGCCTCACAGGCCATGGAGCATGGCGTGTCACTCACATGCCGAGGGGGGGGCGAGCATGGCCTGGAGCATAGGCCATGGGGCATGGCGTGTGAGGGGATGGGGGTGGGGCCCTGGCCAGGGAATGCCATGAATGATGGCGTGTGGTACCTGACTACCAGCGGACGCCACCAGTGATGTAGTTTCGTTACCCCAATTGTAATTTCCCCAAATTTGTTACTTTTTCCACAATATCGTTAAAATTCTTCACTCTATATGAAATTTTCTGTAAACAAAACCCTTTAAAAAACCCAAAAGCTTTCAGATCTCTAATTTTTCCCTCCCTTCCTCCTGAGACCCCCCGCTCTGACTCCTCTCGTCGCCGCTCCTCCCAGTGCGACGACAAGAGAGGCAGGGAGAGCAAGCCACCGCCCCTCCTCTTCCCTTCCCCCACCCTGTCCCAGTCCTCTCCGTGCTCCTCCCGCACCTTCTCCTCCAACCGCGCCTTCTCCACCTGCGCCTCCCTCCCCCACCTGTTCGCCTCCCTCTACTGGACCCTCGACCCCTCCGCCTCCCTTCTCTCTCTCGCCTTTTCCGCCCCCGCCCCCTCCGACAGATGACTGGCCTGGGCCGTCAACCCCGCTCCCGACGACGGCATGATCGGCTCCGAGATAAGGATATTTGCCAAGGTGAAGCTGCCTTGTTTTTTTTTTTTTTTTTTTTTTCCTTCCTGTAATAGACCACTTGGTAATTTATCATCACTTTCTCTTTCACTCTTCAGTGATCACTGCTCTTGAATATCACAAGGAGTGCTGACAACTTTACAGTTTGCAATGGCCAATACAGGTCAAACTTCGCAGGCACTTGAAATTCAAATCATCCTGAAGAGCCCTCTTTGTTGAGTCCTACCGGAATTGGATATTTTGTGTTCATGGTTACATCTCTCTCGAGCTTCTAAACTGTGTATCTTATGGTTACCTTGAGGTGGATTAGGGGATTGGTGTTTGACTGGGTTTAAGGTTTTGTAGACAAGGGGTTCTCATGTGGAAAATAAATAATGTCCTCAATCTATAATATTAATGATCTAAAAACTTCTATTATCTTTATATATCCATTTGTAGATATCTATAACATGTCTGAAATATAATTGTCTTTTGGATTAAGGAGATTTCATTTGGAAGCAAATCAATCCAATAAAAGGCATCAGTACATATAGCACAAACCCTTTTCCAACATGAGAATGCACGAGAGAATTATGCTTCTATATCATCAAATTATCATAATTCAGTTTTTAAGTTTGCTTGCATTTTACTATTTTAAGAATTGATCCATGCTATTAGAGTAGGAAATTTTGGTGCTGTCAAGGATCTCCTCATAATGAGTTTAGTGGTGCTTTGAGGTCAACTAAAGTTTCTTGTTTCTTTTCGTATAGGCCTACTACTTGATGCAGTCACGAGAGACAAAGCAAGCTGGTGATGCCCTTGGATTCAGATCGGCCGTCCTCTTCTCTTCTGTGTTTGGTATGTGCTGCTTCTACCTTTTCTTTTAATAAAAACATAAAATTATTAATTACTGATAACGGACCAGATTTGTCATGGTACAAAAATACACGAGATCCTGTGCTGGAAAGCTGTTATATCTGATTTCCCTCTCTATAAATATGGGATAAAAAAAGGTTTGTACTAGTAGCAAGGTGTCTAATGTCTGTAATGAGAGCTGCGATCATCTATGGTGCCATCTTGTTCCCCTTGATGATGGCAACTAGGTCCTTAACTTCCGTCTCAATATGAAGACTATTAAAGTATTAATCTTCTCTTCAATGGCAGCAGTAATACCGGCCTTGATTGCCAATATTTCATTATAGATAGCAGTTTTTCCTTCTGAGCCTCCAATGTTGCAGCAGTTTCCGTCTCTATTCCTGACGATGTAACCCGTCCCTTGGGCAGCCATCTTTGGGGCTAAAAATGCCATCTGTGTTAAGTTATACAAATAAGGGGTTAGCCGATTTAGTTCAACAAAATTTCTTTTGATTCCATCTCTCCTCAGACACAATGGACTTACAATCAGCCAGAACATAAGCTAAGGCACAATGAAAAATTTGTGTAGTAGTTATGTTGCCACCTTTAAAGATCTTATCATTCCTAGCATTCCAGATTAGCCATAGTGTAGTAGCTATTTGTGTTAATAAAATATTTCTGGCAGAGGCATCCAAATATTTTTCTTCCTAACCATTTGCCACTGTTCTATGAGCTAAAATATTAAAAACTGATATTCAGCTCACTTGAGTACATATGTGCTGGTAGGATGAGGGTGCTCCAGGATGCCCAATATAGACTTGTGATCTTTGTTGTTCCAAAAGTAGGCTTTGATCATCTTGTTAGTGGTCTTGGTAATAGTATCGTTAACCCAAGTGACTCCCAAGTTAAAAATAGGAATCGATCAGATGACTGATTTAATCAGCGAGGTGCGGCCAACTTGAGAAAGATTCTTAGTTTGCCAACTGGTCAGTCTACTAGAAATAGAATTAACCCATGAAAGGTTGATCCAAAAGTATTTGAAAGGACAGGAATGAACTTTCATATCCAGGTAATCAAAATATCTGGATATCATGTTTATAGTAAGCTTAACGGTGACTGACTATCAACCCTACTGATATTTTATCTACAAATTTCAGCCCTTTGTATAGTAAAATTTTCTTTACTTTTGTTTATTGTGTCCTATAATTTAAAGCCTCCATTATTTCAATTTCTGAATTTGGAAACTTATGTGCTAATTTTGGATAAAGGCTTTCTTGCTGTTATTTTTATACTTTTTCATGTTATCGATTGGTAGGGTGGCCATGACCCTGATTATCCAATTACCTGATATGAATACATCCCAGAATTTTAGATTTGATATAGTTTTCAGACCCCATACGAGTTTCGATTTAAAACGATTCTTATTGGGTTTGGGTTGGATACACCTATTTTTGAACCTGTTATGTAAACAACAACAACAACAACAACAAAGCACTAACCAAAAGAATTTTGATTGTCATGCATTCTTGCTTACCTGTTATGTAAATTGCTACAATTTCGTATGATTGAACCATCTAAACATAAAAGTGTTGTTTATGGAGCTATGAAGCACTCATTTTGATTGTTATTGATTCTGAATTAGGTAATGGTTAAATTACAATCCTATGCCATGAAATTATTGGAGATATCATATTTAGCTTTGGTCCATTGTGATTATTATAAGTTGATATCTCATCATTCCTTCCAAATTACTGGGGATTTCTTTGGATTCGTATCTTGATATTTAGATCTGATCTCAAGACCAGAATTTAACTGTTGGTTAGTTCTAGAATAGAGTTGGGCATACTTATTGTTCAATCCAATAAAATATGACTTGGTTGGCTTGTATTATATAGCCAGAAAGTATAGATAATCACTAACCACTCCAACAGTTATGCAGTACTTTGCTTCAACTAAGAATAAACTGAGTAATCCTGATGTCGACAAGTCACCTAATCTGATTCCAAATCTAATGTTTTGGCAGCACACAGAGTTTTCCTTTGAAACATCTGCTCCACATTTTATTTTTATCTTAGAAATGACCATGTTCTTGTCATGAGAAAGCGGTTTCTTTTACTTTGAAGTTCTGATACACACATCGAAAGGTTCCATTTTGCTCTTAAATATTTGGTTATATTTGTTTACTATGTCATATGTCATGAAAGATAGAGTCATCCATTTTCGATCTTTGACTTATACAAATTATCATCTTATTTTCGTCTTGACTCTTCCGTGATCTATAAAAACTTGGAGGGTAATTGTTGGTTGCATGATCTGTAAAAGTTTGGACATATATTTGGAAAAATCTTTGGCGACACCAGATGCGCAACTATCCTCCGAGTAAAGTAGCGTTGATGATTCCGTAATTTACGAAACATCTACTCGTATCGAGATCGAGTCTATCTTATTTGCGGTCGACACACGAGATGCTATAAGCATCGAAAAATCGTCGATGACTTATAGTCTCGTCTTGATCAATCACAACGTTCATGATCAACCAGTTCGTTCATTCTCGCATTGTTATTTCCGAAAATCTTGATATCATAGGCCTACCCCGTTGTGTTTTCTCATATCGTGCTTACGTTTCTTGGCGTATCGATTTTGATGGTTCATATCAATTTCGATAGCAAGAGGGTCGACTTCGAATCCGTTCCAACGTCAACTTAACTCGCATCGCATATATCCAAGTTCGCAACAAACTTTTTCATACGCATCAACTCGTTTTCCGATTCGCCGCATCTCGCTATACTTTGATCGCGTAACTGAGTTACCGATTATCCAACATCGAACCCTCAAGTCATACGATCTCGTCCTCTAAGTTTTGCGTGTTTTTCAGTCGTACTCAAATGAGTTTCGTCGTAATGTAACCAACTATCTCTTGGGCACTATTTATTCGCATCAACCAACTCTTCACCGTAGTCGCACATCGTGCGATCCGATTATATTTCGTCTCGCCCAACATTTCTATCGAGATCGCAAGTCGTGCGATTCGATAACCATTTGCGTATTCTAATATTTTTGTTGAGATCGCAAGTCGTGCGATTCGATTATAATTTGTATTGCCCAACATTTTCATCGAGCTCGCAAGTCCGGCGGTTCGATTACAACGTTTCAAGTTTCCTCTTCTGGTTTTCTAGGGTTCTTCCAACGGAGGTTAGATTTTAGCATTGCTTTGATTTGTTTTTTTTTAATTCCCAATCTATTTCTATTTATGTGATCTTCTATGTGCAATTGTCTTTTGATATACATTGCACTTGCTGGCTTCGGATTCAACTAGATTTCAGGTTCAACTGGGCTATAGTCAGTGTTCTAAAAATCGGCCTAGGCGCCCGCCTAGGCGCTAGGCGCCCGTCCACCGCACCGAAAACCCCCTAGACGGTGGGCTAGGCGGGCCCTAGGCGGGTCTAGGCGGGCCCTAGGCGGGCCTAGGCGCCCCTAGGCGGCGGTTTTTTTTGAATTTTTTGATTTTTTTTTGATTTTTTTTTATTTTGTTTATTCTTAGTTGTATTTTGGATATTTGTTTGGGTTTTAAGATAGTATTTGGATTTTAGAACATTGAAATTTCAAATTTCAAATTTCAAAATTCAAAATTTCAAAAATTTAAAAAAAAAAAATTTCTAGGCGGCCGCCTAGGCGACCTAGGCGCTAGGCGGACCTCCGTCGCACCGAGTCCGCCTAGCGCTTTTTAGAACATTGGCTATAGTTGAATAAAGTTAGGGTTTTTGGGTGAAATCAACTGGTTCACTTCATAAATGAGTTGGGGGGGGGGGATTTGTCACGCCCTGACCCGGAATCATCCGAATCATCGTCCTGACAAGGGGCGTGATGCTGCACGAGCCTGGAGTTGCGCTCATGCATGGCAAGATGACAAGTTTCAAAATGATTATCTTTGATTTGATATTAACAACGAAAGGAAACAGAGTATACGAAACAATTCTCTTTATTGATACATGAACGAAGATTACAAAGGCTTTCAATAGCCCAACAATATGTATGCCAGATTGGCTACAACACTCAGGTTCTCTCTTGCCCACAAAAGATTTCACCGTTCCATACATCTTGCCTTCTATATCTCGGCCGCATCAATCCTGTTGCAAGTCCGAGCATCAATGCGGTCGCATGCCTCAATACGCTTCGGCATTCCAAGCCTTAACGCGTTCAAGCGAAGCGCCGCCGCGAGCAAACCATTTCCTGAACCTGCTAGCAAACTAGTGGGGGATTAGTACTTTCGTCCTCGCTGTACTGATCAAAGACCCACTTAACAAACCGACATTTAGTATTGTATTGAATCATGCAAACATACAATTTAGTTATCTTTCTATGTTCTCCTTAGGATGAGTTCATGGCATATTCGGAGACTGTAAAGCATGTTATCATGGCAAGCATGTTATTCAATTCGCATAAGTAAACAGGCAAGCAATTTCGTGTTGTTTAGTGACTTCTTACGAACATCGATGCACTCGCCCTTGCACCGACGCAAGGTGAATACGCCTATCAGCTTTTCTATCATGTTATAAGTGCCCTCTATTCAGGATCTATATGTGCACGATATGTGTGTATCTTGCACCTTCGACCCAAGATCTATCTGTGCAGGATATATGTATACCTTGCACTTTCAACCCATCGCCCTTAACTATATGAAGGTCACTAGCTTTTCGGGCTAGAATGGACTTATATTTTTCAAATCGAATATGTAAGACGATGATCACTCTGTGCGGTTGCTAACCCAAACAATCAGAGGACCACCGAAATACTCGAATAAGTGGCTTATCACATTCACTAGAAGATCGCTAACCGTCTAGATGAAGTGCACCAACATATCGACTTTACCCCGCAGTCCCTCCTAGGCCGAATGGTCCCAGCGTCCTGGCGAACAACGTTCGAGGGAAGAAAACACCCGTGCACGGGCAATATATCTTTAAGTCCATTTGACCATGCAACGCATCTTATCTTTCATACAACCAAGCAAATTCGCCTATCTCTATTTCAATTGGCACAATGCCCCAACTCAATGTTCTCAACGAACGCCCCGAAGGCCACGAACATTTCGAAGGCACCATGCCGCATCGACAGTTAAGTCACATCCGTGCCACAACTGTTCTCCTCGTCGCAACGACGCCATCTTTTTGTAAGTCTCGTCTTGCTGCGCATACTTTGATATAGTTATTCATCTTTCTTGCATCGTGCATTCGATGCACGCCTCGAAGCCGTATTTTTATGTTCTCCTTAGTGTTCAACGCGTTAGACTTATGTTCCTTCCCTCCGACTCGTGCAACTGAGGCACGCCTCGATAGGGTATTCATTGTTCTATAGCTTGTGCATTGAGGCACTCGTGCCGATATAGTATTTCAATGTTCTAGCATTCTAACTCGTGCACAGGGCACGAAATGACTTGTGCATTGAGGCACTCATCGATACAGTTATCCATGTTCTCGTGGCTTACGCACCGAGGCGCTCGCCCTTGCGATATTCAATGTTCCATAGCAACTCATACATTTGATGCACGATTTATTTCAATTGTTCTATCTAGTGTTCGACACACACTATGTTTATATCTCTATCGAGCCACGCCCGTGGCATTGATAGGTTAACTCAGCATACAATGATATATATATTACTTAGGCATGAAGGAGTAGAAAAGAGAGTCAATGTCCCCCTACCTTGAGTCGATCTGCCTTGTCGTTTCGCCGAGCCGATGCAGCTCGATTTCATAACTTCGTTGCACGGCCAACTCTCCTGACTTAGCCATTCGAGCACTTCGTGCTTCATTGAATTATACGTCCAATTTGGCTTGCCGTGCCAATGCCTCAGTCCGTCGCAAGGCGACGATTGGTTTCGCGGACCCTTTTCTGAATAAGGCAAAATGCCGACCTCTAATATTTCAGCGTAAACGTATAACCTGCACACGAAACCAACTAAAATCAATACTTGTTCGATTCGGTCAATTGCCTTGCGTCGATTCGATTTCTTAGAATCATCGAACCGACTCACTGCTTTTCCTCGGGCCAACTTAACACTTGCGTCTATCTTACTCGATGTATTTCTCGGGTCAATGTAACTATCCGACTCGATGCATCCTCTCGGGACAACGTAACATCTTTGTATCGATACGCAATTGGGTCAACGCAACTCTTCGAGTCAACGACTCAGCATAATGCACCGTGCGGAGCGGAACATTACATAATATACCACTCAAAGCAAGGTTCATCCTCGAACCGAAACCAATACTAAATTTCCAAGGGTTTCACTAGATCGTTCCACGATCTCGTCTCACTATCGTTTGGATCATACAACTTAGTTTGGAATCATACACTTATTTTAGGTGTCCCACCAATATATGCATTTCAGCCAAGCTTAGTTGTAGGATATCGGAACAAAGCAAACATGTAACTTCTTATTCTCAATTACCTGCTACCTCGTACTCTTGATCGGACTTGGGCTCTAGCATATGTTCTCGCAATTCTATTGCATATGCATATTGATACGTACGCGATCCTCCAACAAAAGTCAAGGCACACGATGTGATTCAAAAATCGTATTTCTCACTTTGTAAGTTTCATCGGGACTATCAATTCTACGCGTCGCGTCAAGCCGTCGCACATCCGATCACAACGAGTCTCCGCAACGCCTTGCGTTCGACATCGCTACCCAACTTATTTCTGAAGTTTCACTTCGTAACTTATCTCAACATGATTCTCTTTTGTTGACTTGCAAAAGCATTAACATTCAGGACTACGTCCGCTAGGTGACTTACCTAGACACCATTCTTAAATTCTCCCGACACAACTTTAAATTGACATTGCACAAAGGCCACAATCTATCCAACACAAATTTAATTCGAGTCGACAATGCTCAAGGCAACGACCGCCTTAGCACGAAGGTCTTTACGATGCGTCTTACGTTCGATACCCATCGAGTAGAAAATTTCTAACCAAATTCTATACTTGTCCGTCTCGTAACATCGAATATAAGTTCGATTCATGCAAGCTCAATTGCAAGATGAATCTGAATCTAACGACATGACTCGTATGTCATTCCCTTATCGTTCTCTCTCGTATATAGCACGATTCTCACAAACGCCTATCCGAATCACCAAGTTCGTTGGTGAATTTTAAATTCGATCGTCGATCAACATAACCATTCAAGCATTCATCCGATGAATACTCAAAATCTAACTACATCATTCTCAATTGAAAGCTGTTCCAACAATTTTCGATCGCTTAGACTTATCGTCAATATGCACCACACTATATTTGTTACCGATGCAATTTTGTATGCGACAACGCATTGGTCATCTTACGGTCTGCACATTCAATTTGATTTGTCGGTCAAGTCTTCTAGGGTCAGCTGTCCCGAAGCTACGTTCGATAATTGTGGATCATCACCGAAGGACAGTTACTACGAACCATACTATATCTTATTTCGGAGCCAAATCATGTTTCGACAATTTTCTATGCGACTACCCAATTTCGGACAAAACCATTTCTATCGGCGCATCAAATTACAATTCACGACGTGTTGCATCCGTAGCAACAAATCCTTGAATTCACATCTCGCAACTTATTGCACTTGCAGCAACAAACCTTTCACGACTTTTTCCAGCAGACCATGTAATTTCCAAAAAACACGCGGCAAAATTACATGATTTGTATTAGACTTATTGTATGGAACATCCAGTGCGGCATCGAGTAGAGTCACGAGTGACTTGATTGGTGGTGGGCAACTTTTTGGAATTGAAACGAAGCAAGCGTCCAGAGGAAATTGAGCCTAGAGCTCTGATACCAATTTGTCATGTCCCGACCCGGAATCACCCAAATCATCGTCTTGACAGGGGGCGTGATGCCGCATGAGCCTGTAGTTGCGCTCGTGCAAGACAAGATGACAAGTTCTCAAAATGGTTATCTTTGATTTGATATTAACAACGAAAGGAAACGGAGTTTACGAAAAAATTCTCTTTATTGATACATGAACGAAGATTACAAAGGCTTTCAATAGCCCAACAATATATATGCCAGATTGGCTACAACACTCGGGTTCTCTCTTGCCCACAAAGGATTTTACCGTTCTATACATCATGCCTTCTATATCTCAGCCGTATCAATCCTGTTGCATGTCCTAGCGTCAATGCGGTCGCATGCCTCAATACGCTTCGGCATTCCAAGCCTTAACGCGTTCAAGCGAAGCGCCGCCGCGAGCAGACCATTTCTTGAACCTGCTAGCAAACTAGTGGGGGATTAGTATTTTCGTCCTCGCTGTACTGATCAAAGACCCACTTAACAAACCGATATTTAGTATTGTATTGAATCATGCAAACATACAATTTAGTTATCTTTCTATGTTCTCCTTAGGATGAGTTTGTGTCATATTCGAAGACTGTAAAGCATGTTATCATGGCAAGCATGTTATTCAATTCGCATAAGTAAACAGGCAAGCAATCTCGTGTTGTTTAGTGACTTCTTACCATCATCGACGCACTCGCCCTTGCACCGACACAAGGTGAATACGCCTATCAGCTTTTCTGTCATGTTATAAGTGCCCTCTATTCAGGATCTATATGTGCACGATATGTGTGTACCTTGCACCTTCGACCCAAGATCTATCTGTGCAGGATATATGTATACCTTGCACTTTCAACCCATCGCCCTTAACTATATGAAGGTCACTAGCTTTCCGGGCTAGAATGGACTTATATTTCTCAAATTGAATATGTACGACGATGATCACTCTGTGCGGTTGCTAACCCAAACAATCAGAGGACCACCGAAATACTCGAATAAGTGGCTTATCACATTAACTAGAAGATCGCTAACCGTCTAGATGAAGTGCACCAACATATCGACTTTACCCCGCAGTTCCTCCTAGGCCGAACGGTCCCAGTGCCCTGGCGAACAACGTTCGAGGGAAGAAAACACCCTTGCACGGGCAATATATCTTTAAGTCCATTTGACCATGCAACGCATCTTATCTTTCATACAACCAAGCAAATTCGCCTATCTCTATTTCAATTGGCACAATGCCCCAACTCAATGTTCTCAACGAACGCCCCGAAGGCCACGAACGTTTCGAAGGCACCATGCCGCATTGACAGTTAAGTTACATCCGTGCCACAACTGTTCTCCTCGTCGCAACGACGCCATCTTTTGTAAGTCTCGTCTTGCTGCGCATACTTTGATATAGTTATTCATCTTTCTTGCATCGTGCATTCGATGCACGTTTCGAAGCAGTATTTCTATGTTCTCCTTAGTGTTCAACGCGTTAGACTTATGTTCCTTCCCTCCGACTCGTGCAACTGAGGCACGCCTCGATAGGGTATTCAATGTTCTATAGCTCGTGCATTGAGGCACTCGTGCCGATATAGTCTTTCAATGTTTTAGCATTCTAACTCGTGCACGGGGCACGAAATGACTTGTGCACTGAGGCACTCATCGATACAGTTATCCTTGTTCTCATGGCTTACGCACCGAGGCGCTCGTCCTTGCGATATTCAATGTTCCATAGCGACTCATACATTTGATGCACGATTTATTTTAATTGTTCTATCTAGTGTTCGACACACACTATGTTTATCTCTCTATCGAGCCACGTCCGTGGCATTGATAGGTTAACTCAGCATACAATGATATATATTTTACTTAGGCATGAAGGAATAGGAAAGAGAGTCAATGTCCCCTCACCTTGAGTCGATACGCCTTGTTGTTTCGCCGAGCTGATGCGGTTCGATTTCATAACTTCGTTGCACGGCCAACTCTCCTGACTTAGCCATTCGAGCACTTCGTGCTTCATTGAATTGTACGTCCGATTTGGCTTACCGTGCCAACGCCTTAGTCCGTCGCAAGGCGACGATTGTTTTCGCGGACCCTTTTCTGAATAAGGCAAAATGCCGACCTCTAATATTTCAGCGTAAACATATAACCTGCACACGAAACCAACTAAAATCAATACTTATTCGATTCGGTCAATTGCCTTGCGTCGATTCGATTTCTTAGAATCTTTGAACCGACTCACTGCTTTCCCTCGGGCCAACTTAACACTTGCATCTATCTTACTCGATGCGTTCCTCGGATCAATGTAACTATCCGGCTCGATGCATCCTCTCGGGACAACGTAACATCTTTGTGTCGATATGCATCGATACGCGATCGGGTCAACGCAACTCTTCGAGTCAACGATTCAGCATAATGCACCGTGCGGAGCGGGACATTACAGGGGGGGACTGGAATTTATTAGTTGCTAAATAAGTTATTTTAGCTCTACTCGTTTCAATTGTGTTGTGGTTTGAGAAATATGGGATCTTTATGTTATAGTTCAATAAAAACTAGGGCTTTTGATTCAGAGTCTATGTGCAGTCATTGTTATCAAATCAACTAGGTTTGGTTCAGTTGTTCCTAGTCCAATAAAATAGGACTTCTAATGAAGTTTCTAGTCAAAAATATTATGTGCTTCTACTGCATATAGCAGTTTGTGTCACAGATGTTTCTGCAGCAATTGTTCTGTCCTAGTCAGGTTTAAGCATAATCCATGACCTATCCATTCATGGGAATGGCTCTACAGTTCAAATTTAACGAGTGGCCACTTAGTTTTAGATTAAACGAGGTCATATTCAGTATATTTATATAATTTTCAGATAACTATTTAATATATTATTGTGATCTATCGAGTTCTGCGTACTAGTTTTTGCCATGTTCAAACTCAACCAACAGAATTTAGGCCTTCTAAGTAAGGTATATTTTTAACCAACAACAACAATAATTTATTAGAAAATCTTTTCTAAAAGCATGATAATCCCCTTCATTAACTGTGTAAAAAAATGCTACATAATCAAAGTTTGAAAGAAATATATATTACCTATCTCTTTCTAAATCTGGACAAGAGCAAATTGAATTCGATTTAGTGAAAAGCAACCGAGTGTTCAAATTGTACCTGATTAGGGTCTCACATACTTACTTACCTTCATTTTTGTTTGTCTTAGTTATGCAATTATCTTCTTGTTGACACAAATGCAATTATCTTTTATAGATTGGATGGAGTTCCTGTGGGAATTTAGTTTAAATGTCACTATTTACAGTTGCTTATTTAGGCAGGAGTAAGTCCTTTTAACAACAATTTTCTTTGGAAGCCCATAAGCTGTATGAATTGCTAAAATAAATGAGGATGAATAATTTTCTGAGTAAATTGGTGGAAAACTGCTATAAGATCCATGTTGCTGAATAGATACAAAACTAGGTCTAATCATCTACTTTACTTGTGAGTATACACAATGCTTACAGTTACCTTTGTGGAGGAAAGTTTGCTTGTATATTTACTTTAGTTGTTTCATATGCGTGACCTTTACTTGGTAAAGACATTTCAGTAATTTAAACTAAGCACCTATACTTGTGAGTATACCTGCATGAAGTTTGTTACCCCTCCATTGTACACAAAAATTTCAAGTCAGCAAATATTTTATTGTATACGGAGTTCAATCCTCACCTTTCAGATTGCGGACTTGCAAGCCTTATCCCTGATGAAAGATTTTGGGTAATGCTGGACTCAAATTAGACTTACCAGTACTTCATAAGTTACCTTCATGGATGTGACTATTAAGCTGGTTTCTTCTACCTAGCTAAATAGCCTAGCTAAATATTGTGGTATGTTTCTTGGACAATACTTTGCAAAAGCATCCTCATGAGGTATCAGTATTGGACTGATATCTTACCTTTACCAGTACCTGTGTCATCGAAAAACTATAATTTGTTTGTTCTGTGTTTTTAAATTTTCGGTACGATTCTTAAAATTTAAGGATAGTTTCTTGTAAATGTAGAAATCTTGCTCATAATCAGCTCCAGGGAAATTTGACTGATTCTTGGGCAACTTTCCAGTCTTACCACAATGTGAGTACAACTTCTAAGTCACACCAATTACATACATGTAGATTACATAATATAGGGTACAGTAAGAATCAGAACTTTCCATTGGGGAAACGGTATCTTCCACAACCATGTAATTTTTTACTTAGAAAATTCTACTATCAAACATTTTGTTCAACTTTTAAAAGGAAAAATTGTCTTTGGACAATGTGAGTATATATTTTGTTTTACTTACATTTTTTTTTTTAATTTTTGTTTGCAGGATCACATAGACAACAAGCCAATTTTGGGGAAGACATTCATATTATTAGATCTATTGTAGGCTAATTTTTTGGGAAGACATTCAATTTATGTGTTTTAGTTTACACTACATTTGTCTAGCTGAAATACAGTACGTTTGTGGAATACAATACATTTCTTTTTGAATGGGCTATTTGAAGTTGTTAAAATATTACATTATTGGATTATTTTACGAAGAGTTATTTGAAGACAATGTATTGGATATCGTATTGTGTTCATGGTAACTTGTTGCTCTTTGTTCAAGTTCTTTGAATATAAATTTCAATATTTGTATTTTATTTTGGAAATAAGATTTTTACATTTATGTTGACAAATATATGCAAAAATAAAAATTAATATAAAAAAAATAAAATAAAATATAAATTAGCTTCCGCGACATCAAATTGTGTAGCAGGAAGTATTTTTATAATAATAACAAAAAAAGAACTACACTTTTGGCGACGTGTTATGTTACCAAAGTATTATCTTTCCGCGACACACAAGACATGTTGCCAAAAGTTATTTTAAATAAAAAATATGATATGTTGCCAAAAGTGCTTATATTCTGTGACATGTGTCATTTAATGTCGCCAAAGACTTTTTCAGACAAGGCTACAGCGACATATCTGCGACAGCCGCCAAAGACTTTTTCAGACAAGGCTACAGCGACATATCTGCGACAGCCAAATATGTCGCGAAAACGCTTTGGCGACACAAATCCAACTTTTCGCTACATATTGCATATGTCGCTGAACATGCTTTTCTTGTAGTGAATCCTGGCATATCCTACGAAAACACATCTTGAGACTCATCGATGATCGATAGATGTGACACTTCCATCACCAAATGAGTCCCATTAGGTGGCTGGTCATCTCCATCTAAAGGCTCTCTACAGAACTTAAACTCTGATCGTCTTGGTGGCTTGAATATAACATTACCCTTATGACAATCGAGAGTAGCATGATACTGGCTTAACTAGTCCATACTGAGAACAACATCAAAATTTGGCATAGAAAAAACCAAAAGTCGAGCTCTCAACTCTCTACCACCAATAACCACAGAGCATGACCTACACGTATCACTAACAGGTACTATCCCTCCTCCAGTAAGAATTTTAACATTTTGAGACAATGATGAAGTAGCTACTTTGTGCATTGCACCAAAACTAGTAGCTATAAATGAGTGCATCGCACCAGAATCAAATAATGTCACAGTAGAAAATGATGCAATTAAAATAGTACATGCTATCACTTCTCCCTTAGGCTCAATATCCTCTACTGCCAAAGAAAAAACCTGTCCATGCCTCTGGTTTCCTGCCTGGTGCTTGCCTTGGGAAAACTGAGCAGTCTGTGAAGGTAGTTGTGGACCTCTCTGATATCAAGTGACTATTGGAGGATGTGGTGCTCCTGGTATTGATATTGTTGGCCCTACCTTTGCTGCAGGTACAATTTCTTTTTGATGAGGTCCAGAAGGGCATTCTCGAGCCTGGTGCTTGCTTGATCCACAAACCAAGCACACTCCAAATCAACGGTGACAGTCCATCTGAATATGTCCCTGCTTGCCGCAGTAATGGCAAGTAAAAACTTCCACTTTGTTCTAATAAGAGGATGCCCTCTGCTGGTGATGTACTAAAGGACATCGCATAGGCCCACCTTGTGTTGCTCTGGATGCTGAAACTACAAGGGTGGAGCGCCTTTGCTCTGTTGGTCCCTCATGACAGATCGTCTCCTGAATCTTCGCAACACTCAGAAGTGCTGCATGAGTAGTATGAGCTATTGTTCCGTTCAACTCCTTCAACTCAAAATTGAGCCCTTGGTGTAACCTCCTGGCCCTCTCTTCTTCGTCCCAGACAAGAGAAGGAGCAAACCTGCTCAATTTGTTGAACTCTACATCATACTAGTCTACCGTCATGGATCCTTATTTCAGGTTGGTGAACTTGTTCTGCAGCTCAAACTTGATAGAAGAAAGAATCTGTCATTTAAGAGCTTGTAAAACTCCTCCCATGTTTGGTTAGTGCCTAGACTGCTCTCCTTTTCTGCCCACCACTGATGAGTTAGATCCTCCAACTGAAGTCTAATAGCAGTCACCCATTTCTCCTTGGGTAAATTATAGCTTCAAGCATGTTCTTCGTCTTCACTAGGGCTCTCGGTATGCTTGAAAGGTGGAGGGTTCATCTGGCAAACTATAGTGCCTACTCGCCTCTGACGTATGAGCTTATTCTGTTGGAATTGAGCTTGTGTCTTCCCTTGGAAGTACTGGAACATTTGCATTCTATACATCGGGGGAATTAGTTGTTGGGGAAAGACAAACGACATCTGTTGAGGGAAAGGTGGTGGTATGCATTCTCCTTGAGGTGCTTCTACCTGCTGCTCGGCTGTCCTAGTTATGGTACAGTTTGCTGTTGAGGACGAGGAGGAGGAACCTGGGGCACTCGAGTCCGCTGGTACTGCTGGATGTCAGGCGGTGATAGATCAGGCTGCGATGAATGCCCTTGCAAAATTTGAATGATAGGGATCGTCATCCGAGCCTGCGGAAGTGTTTGCTGCTCTTGAGTTGTGACCTCACCCAAGGTGATGGAAGGAGGAGGAGTGCACTGACTTTGGGGATCCATATTCCTAGACGCGAATAATAAGAATTCTATTAGAATATAATCAAGATAGATGCAATTTCAAGCAATCAAATGAGAACCAGAATGAAACAAAAGAGATAATCAAACAAGTGGATGAGTCATATTTTTTTAATCCTAAATTCAGGTGTCACGACCCGTTACCCAAATTGTTGGGCCGGGCCGAGTCATGTCCAGCCTGCGTTTGGGATAAAACGCAGTAAGCTGTTCTAGAGATAACAAGATAAGACTAAATGTGCTAACAGTTCTATAAGTGAATAAAAGTCATAAATGCTCCAAACACAAAAGTCGTCTCATATAGTAAAATGTCCAAGTACAAGCGATCTGAAATGTAAAATTGGATACATGTCCAGTTACAAAATATGTAGCCTAATACATGACTACTCTCAAACTGTCTAAAGCAAAAGACAACTAGGCGAGGTTCCCCGCAGGAACATCCTCGTAAAGCAAAGCCGGGTCCTCGGCAGTATCTCCATAATATGTGTCGCAGAGTAACTCCTTCTCAGTAAGGATACCTACAACGTTATCCTGTCAGGACGGGAGCAAGTACTGATTCTAGCAAACTAAATATACTAAGCATAAACAAGAATGTAATAAACTGGAATCATGGCATATCATGGTTTAATTGGTTTTTAGAAATGACAACATATAGTTTAAAAGTTTAAAACTGTAGCATGTACGTGAATCGGTCAATAGGTGAATAGGATGTACAGCGGCACATATCAAGTTTTTTTTGGCATGCACATACGTGCACGAACGGCATCGGTGCATATCCATACACAAACGCGAGATCAGAACCTACGGCAAGGTTACATATAGAATATCACCGAGCGCGGTAAATACATACGGAGAAGGGGGTCATGATCACGTACACTACTAACAGTTTTCCCTTAACCCGTTATTTAAACATGTGAGAGATATGAGATACTGTCTAAACATGGTAGAGACTAAAAGTAATACAACATGTAAAGTTCTAACTTGCTACCCCAAGGATCAGCATTTAACATGGTTGGTAAATCACAGTTTATTGTTATAGCAGTATGTAAAGTTCGTAGAAAGTACTTGCCTCTAGCAAAGCAAAGCAAGCTGCGATAAAAGTGCTATAGATGTCCGGTAACTCGTCACTGTAGAAATAAATATATAAACTTAGTTTTTACACTAAGCTAAAACACTAGGACACTAATTTGTGCAACACGACTTGTGACTGGGCACCTAGCCAAAAATGATGACTTTAGCATAGGAGACCAATGTGGGGTGACACACTACTTTAACTAACTTCCTAGGGTCTTTACACTAGTGAGGGGTGGGGTTCAATACGGCTAAAACTTAAAATAGCACCAAAAAGTTACAAGTCGTAATTAATCAATAAATAAATCAAATGATCATTGTGTTCCAATAATTTTTGAGATAGACAAAAAGCTTATTTTTACTTAAAGTAAAGTACCAAAGTGATCCTTGTTAATCATAGAAATTTATTATAATTTTTCTGGAATTTATTAACCAGTACAAGTATTTTATAAAAATCAGTTTTCCTAAGTATACAGAAAATGAGTTTTGGCTCCACAAGCCAAACTAGTGGCAAAATTGTAATTTAAATACTACAAAAATTATACTAAATTAGCTAAAGTAACTTAGTATCTAAATACTATTTTTCCAGAATTTTAACAATACTTTAAGTATTTATAGAAATCCAAAAACAGCATTGCACACAATTGAAATTAATTAATTAATTATCTGCGTATTTTGTCCATGTATATAATTTGAACCAAAGTTCAAATACAGGACCTAAGGCCATGAATCAAGTCCAATATGACTTGTACAGGTCTTGAATGTGTGAAAACACATTTGGGCCCAAAAACCCATGCTAGGCTTGGACACCAAATGGTTGCAGTAATTTAAATACACTAAAATACAATTATAAAGACGTAAAAATACATAATAAATATTAATATTTTAATAGAGTAGAATTTCACATAGTGGCCATAAAATATGATAAGTAATATTTATATATATTAAAAATATACATATGTATAACATTACGTAAATTACTTAGGCTAAATAGTTATGTATACATACATATACATATATAACATATATATACATATAAAATATACATATATATACATTATATAAATAAGAATACTAAATATAATATATATATACACAAATATAAATACTGTATATATACTTATATAACAGTATATAATAATACATAAATACATATATACATATATACATATATATATAAATAATAATAATAATAATAATAATAATAATAAAAAGAAAAACAAAAGAAAAAGAAAAAGGAAAAGGAACAACAGCACACAGGGGGGGGGGGGGGGGAGACTCGAACTCGGCCCAGCGGGGGGGTCGGGTCTCGGGTGCGGTCGGGCTGGCCAGGGGGTCAGCCCATGGCTTGTGTTAGGATTATGAGTAGGTTAATTTTATTTAGGTTTTAAGTATTTAAATGATAAAAAAAAAATATAAACACAGTCCTGTGTCCTGACAGTTAGGGACACAGGTATTAACGTGTCTGGGTCGATTTCGACACGCACGACACGAGTTTCACGTGTCCAGTTCCACATTCGTGCTCGCCAGGACACGGCGAACAATATAGACCCAACACGAGACACGCACGACACGAGAAGACAATGCTACTCACGTGTCCGACTTGCTGGGGGTGGGTTCGAGCGTTCTGGCCGGCGGAGTAGGCGTCGGGGCGGTGGCGGAGTGGTGGCGATCGACTCAGCTCGCTGCGGCGAACTCGTCGACGGCGGTGGTTGGCGGTGAGGGTCGTCGGTGGGGCGGAGCGAAGCTCGTCGGAGTTAGAATTAGGGTTTAGGAGTCGGCGAGGTGGTCGGGGTGGCTGGGTGATGACTTAGGGTTAGGGTTTGTCTGGGGGTCGAAGGGGGGTTTAATAGAGGGTCTAGTCGGTCGGGGCAGCCGGAAATGGCGGAGGAAAGGTGGGCGGTGGCCGTCGAGCAGTCGGGGCCGCCGGGTCATTGGGGGAGTGGGTAGATTAGGTTTTGCAAATTGGCCCCCATAGTTTTAGGATTTACACTAAGGCCCTTCCGGTGTCTAATATGCAAATTAGAATTTGCACTCCACACTTTAAAACAATTTAATAATTACAAACTGACATAAAAACAATTCTAAAAATTACAAACCCATATTAAAACAATTTTAATATTTACAAAATGATATTTAAACAATCTAATTAATTATAAAAGTCAATTAAAACATTTTAAAAAATTATAAATTGATATTTTAATATATAAAACTCATTTAAAAATTATTTAAAAATTCTAGAAAAATTCCTAAAAATCTAAATAATTATGTAAGGCTAAAATTGACATTAAAAATTAATTAACACTAATTAAAATAAAATTTGAAAAACAGGGGCTTACAAGTCTTCCCTCCTTGAAAAATTTCGTCCTCGAAATTCACAAGGATTGAAGACCCTACAATACTCTAACATAGTAAGCAATACAACAATGACTAAGGCTATGATCAAAACTAACCTCCCGAAACCTGTTCCGGCTCCGGCTCAAGGGCTAGGCTATAAGTCTTCCCCTGGGGTCCCTTGGCTACTGGGCAGTCCCGAATCTGATGGATGGCAGACCCACAAGCTAAACACTGCCCCAACCTCTTCCTACAAACAAAAGCGTCGTGGCCTACCCTTCTACAGAATGAACACATAGTCCCCTTCTGCTGCTGCTGAGGTCCCGGGGCTCTAACTGGCGGGGTCGGGTGATGTGATGTAGGGGGACGGTAAGTCTGCTGGTGCGGCGTCGGCGCTCTCGGCTGGAAAGCCTGACGCTTGGACGGTCCCTCGTGGTGTACAGAAGTCGGCCTCTTGCATGACAGAAGACGCTCCTCGATGCTCCGGCTCAACTCTAGGCTCTGGTAGTAGTCAGTCGTACCGTTCGCCACTATAAGAATGCCAATGTCTGGAACTAGACCGTGGCAAAACCTACGGGTCATCTCCTCTGGATCTGCAACCAGACTAGGAGCGAAACGGCTCAGGCGACTAAACTCTGCCGCATACTCATCAACAGAACGGTTCCCCTGCTGGATGTTCTAGAATCGTAGCCCCATGGCTACTCTAGCAGTGGTCGAGAAGAATTTCTTCTTGAACTGGGTCTTGAACTGATCCCAAGTGGCTCTCCCCCTCGCAAACAACGGCTCATTCCGGAACCAGACTCCTGCTAAGTCTATCAGTAGAAATCCTGCTGCCTCGACCTGGAGGTCATCCGGTATCCTAACTCCCAGTAGCTTCCTCTCTACCGAATCTAGCCAGTCATCTGCTACTACTATGCCCTCAGTCCCTGAGAACTCCTTGGGATTCAGACCCATGAAGTCCTTGATCGTCTCCGCTCTCTGCCGTGGCTCTACAGGTGGTGGGACCACGGGATGTCCCTCAGAACGCTCCATGCTCTGGCGGAGTAGGGTAGTCTGCTCCTGATGGGTTGTTAGGAACCCCTGAATCAGAGTGAGCAGCTGGTTCCCGTCGAGTGTGACGGAAGCCTGGGTGGGTATAGTGATAGGGGGTGGTGGAAGTATCGGGGCCTGCTGGGACTGGAATGTGGAAGGTGGTGGAGGCATCTGGGTCTGTGGATCTGTGGAGTGGGGGAATGTGGTAGGTGGAGATGGGGGTGTATCAGTCAACTGGTCAGCTGACTGGATATGGAGTGCACCATTCTCAGGTGTAAAATACTGGGACGAACGAGTAAGCACCATCTAATAAAAGTAAAAAGGACTTATAAGGACTTGTTAAAGTAAGCAATCATAGACAAGAAAATCTAATTATAATAGCAAACATGTGATGTATTTTCTATGTTGCAATCCTAGCATTCCTCTAGGTGTTCTAAGCGTCATTCCTAATGTTGTCTAATTACCTTAAGTTCCTAATTGCATGCATGCTTGGTACAATAACGTAACCAAACAATTTAGTCAGGACCTGCATGGGGGCACCACTAAAAACATGTCACGACCCGTTACCCAAATTGTTGGGCCGGGCTGAGTCATGTCCAGCCTGCGTTTGGAATAAAATGTAATGCCCTGAATCCGTTGCGGAGCACGGTGCGGGCTAGCGGCCGAATGGCCGAGTCGGATGGGAATTGGGGAAACTTTACCAGGATCGCGGGATAATAAATTGAGATCCTTTCCTCGTTATGGATTGGACTCTTTTGAAATGATGCCCAAGATGCAGTGGCGCGCGTCTTGGGGGAAGAGTTCTATATAAGAGTCGCTTGCCCCGAGACCGTTGCCCTGCTGGTTTTCGATGTCGCTTTTGCTGTTGGCTTTTGTGTGCGTTTTCGTGATTGTTTTCGATGAATGTTTTCATGGATTTACTTTCACCGTCTACGCATTTCATATCGAATAACTGAGAGAAAGAGAAGAAGTATGCTGACCAAACGCTGGTGCCAATGCAGGTGCTAACGCGGTGAACCTAGGGTGACGTTGCGTGGAAGACCTCTTTCTCTCGGCAATTCACCAACAAGTGAGTGGCTTTGATCCTTCGACGATCCTTGATCTTCGCGCATAACAATGGTAGACTTGTTATTGCGTTCGGTGCTTAATAAAAGATGCCTAGTAATAATACGGGAAAGATAATGAAAGATAAATGATCACATGGCTAGGCTTATGTTGTAATTGAATGATGCTCGTATGCTATATGAATTGTTTAACAGGTGATGCTAAGACCCAAGTATTGGGCGGTAAGTATATCGGACTTCGGTTCGAAAGAATGAGTTAAACATGAATAGTCCCTTGGTTGGATGAACGAATATGCGAGCCTATGGCTCAAAGTAAGATGGCAAGTTGGAAAGATGGGGAAATGGCAAGATGAAATGAGAACTATGAATATGTGTGGAAGATACTATTATCATGCATGTCGTGTCTCTTATTAGTTAAGTTGCATTGCATGCATGGTCATGGACAACTTGTATACAAGGTAGTTCCTCGAACGGTACTCCGAGGCCACGGAACCGATTCGGCCTAGGAGGAACGCCGTGCTGAAGTAGTAGCACAGTGCTGAAGTAGTAGCACGGTCTTTCGGGAACCTTCCGGATGGGCTAGCTACCCACCGATGAAGGGGAGCCGTCCGACCAAGATGTCCCAAATGGCGTGTAGTCAGTGACCTTCATATAGACAGGTGGCATAGCTAACATTGTCTTATGCAGGCAGAGTAAGTGGTATTCATAAATATGTACAGGGATGGCTATCGACCGTGGGTAAGATTCACCAAATTGGTGATCAATATGAACTGCTTATGTTAGATCAACATGAATTGCTTATGTTTCTAACATCACTGTATGCTCCTTATATTTCTCATCAAATATATGAATTGTTAATGGACCCTAAGGCAAGATAGAAAGAATACAAATCAATAGTGAACATTCATGTAATTTTACTACTGTTGATTTATGGTGAGATTGGTTACGGCCGCTCACCAGTACATATGTGGCAATGTACTGACCCTCGTCTCCACAGGTGCCGGAAACCTAGTGGATAATCATAGACGCTGAAGGCTTGCTGTCCGACTCTTTAGAAGCTTCGTACATCTTGAAGTTTCCACTTGAAGAAGAAGGCATTTTGCTGAAGGTGGTTATTGTCGCATTATTAATAAAGGGATATGATGTATGGAACAAGTTGTATCTCATTTCAATATTTCTGCAATGTTGTAGCCAAGTTTGGCCTTTCATTCTCGGCTGTTTGAGAGCCTTATGTTTATGCAATGTAATTTCAAGATATCAATAAAGAACTTATTTCAGATCATATATGTGTTGCCAAAACTTCTCTATCATCCGCTGCGAATCTCTATTCAAAATGTCTCTTTTATAAAAGGAACACGAGCACGCCTTGTACAAGTGCAATTCCAGACTTGTACGGCATCACGCCTTAGCGAGGACGAACGATTCGGCGTGAATCTAAGCGGAGGCGAACGATTCCCGAATCGGGGCGTGACAGTTTGGTATCAGAGCACGGCTTTACATCCTTGGGAATTTCTTGGTTTTAAAGATTTCGAAAATGACACAAGCTTTATTGCTTCTCGAACAACTTTGGTTTTAAATGTCCCGAAATGAGATGTTCCGTACAATAAGTCCATAAATATATTATGAGACTAACAAGCTCCTCTGTTTTGCAGAGATGACAAAGGCGGGTGCGACAAACAATGCGAGTAGCTCAAGGGTGGTAGCCTCAACCGACCCTATGGAGAGGATGCTGGCTATGATGGAGAGCCAGCAGAGGCAGAACGCGAAGCAATTCGAGGCCCAACAAAAGCAGCTAGATACCCTGCAACAGTTGGTCCGATCAGTGGTGAACAATGGGGCTCAAGGCACTCCAGTCTCCCGAGAGAGCGAACTAGTGGAGGCAGAGGAACCCCCGGCAGCTAAGAAGACCACTGCTGTGGCCGACATTACAAAGTTTAAGAAAATCTGCAGCAAAGAATTCAAAGGGACAGAGGAAGCCACCATTGCTATGGATTGGCTAGTTGAAGTGGAAGACCACCTGAAAGCTTTGGGTATTGTTGGATCTAAGAGGGTCTCGTGTGTGAAACTACTGCTGGTTTCCAACGCACACTACTGGTGGCAAAGTCAGAAAAGAATTCTTGCGGGAGTGAATGGAACAACGAAAATCACTTGGCTGATGTTCCGCGAGACATTTCTGGCTCAGTACTTCTCTTCGACTGAGCAGCGAGCTAAGGAATTAGAGTTCCAGAAGCTCGAACAGGGGAACATGACGGTGAAGGAGTATGAGGCAGAGTTTTCTAGACTGTCTCAGTATGCGATCACGAAGTTTACTGACGATGCATCTAAGGCTCGTCGGTTTGAGCAGGGCTTGAGGCCTGCTCTGAAGGCTCAAGTTGTGGTTCAGAAATATAAGACTTTTCAGGAGTCTTACGAGCACGCGAAGGAATTGGACCCACACTATCTTGCGACGGCGCCAGTGCAAGCGTCGGTACAGAATCTGCATAACAAGAGACCGAACAACGGGGGCAGATATGAGGCGCCTAAGCGTCAGAACCACGGTGGCTTTCAACGACCCAACCAGGGTGGACCATTCTGCAACAAGTGCCGCAACAAAGGGCACTTTGCTAACGAATGTCAGGTGCTAGAGGGTGGATGCTTCAAATGTGGTCGCATGGGCCACGGATTCAGAGACTGTCCAGGAAGGGGCCACCAGAACCCTCCGAGGCAGCAGCATCACCAACAATATCAACAGAATCGTGGACAGGCACCACGACCTCCTCAGCCACAACAGAATCAGAGGCCCGGTGCCCAGGGCCGAGTCTTTGCATTGACTCAGGAGGAAGCATCATTTGCATCAGATACTGTCGTGACAGGTATATTGTTATTTAATGGCATTCCTGCACGTACTTTATTTGATTCTGGTGCTTCACATAGTTTTATATCTAAAGACTATGTTAAGGAACATGAAATAAAATGACAATATTGGATATGTACCTTAGTGTTAGTACTCCATCAGGAGTGGAGATGCCTACTAACATGATGTGTAGGAATGGTTACATATGTATCGGGAAGAGAAGGCTACCATTAGATGTAGTCGAGCTAGATATGAAAGATTTTGATATCATTCTGGGAATGGATTGGTTAAGTGCATGTTGTGCGACGATCGACTGTGCGAAGAAGCGAGTTATGTTTCGCCTACCTGGAGGAACAGAATTCTCTTACTCGGCCAGTTCATCGGCGAAGGCTTCGATGGTGATTTCAGCTACTACGGCCCGACGATTGCTTCATTCTGGCTGTGAAGGGTACCTTGCTTCTGTTCGAGACACACGCAAGAATGGTGCAGACTCAGCTAACACTGAAGTCGTGGCAGAATTTCCTGATGTGTTTCCTGACGAGATACCCGGAATGCCTCCGGACCGAGAGATTGAATTCACTATCGATACATTTCCAGATGCTCGTCCGATCTCAAGGGCACCATACAGAATGGCGCCTGCTGAATTGAAGGAACTCAAAGTACAGCTACAGGAATTATTAGACAAGGGATACATCAGACCCAGTGTTTCACCATGGGGTGCTCCGGTGCTATTTGTGAAGAAGAAAGATGGATCGATGCGGCTGTGCATCGACTACCGCGAGCTAAATAAAGTTACAATTCGAAACCAGTACCCGTTGCCTCGAATAGACGACCTCTTCGATCAGTTGCAAGGGGCGTCTATATTTTCAAAGATTGATCTTCGCTCAGGCTACCATCAGTTAAAGATCAAACCAGATGACATTTCTAAGTCCGCATTCCGAACCAGATACGGACACTATGAATTCTTGGTCATGCCCTTCGGACTGACCAACGCCCCTGCCGCTTTCATGGATATGATGAACAGAGTCTTCCGGCCCTTTTTGGATAAATTTGCGGTCGTGTTCATCGACGACATCCTAATCTACTCGAAGAACAGAGAAGACCATGCAGAACATTTGAGGACAGTGTTACAGACTCTACGGGACAATCAGCTCTATGCCAAGCTGAGCAAATGTGAGTTTTGGATGAGTAGCGTGTCGTTCCTAGGGCACGTTATCTCGGCGGAAGGTGTGTCCGTTGACCCAAAGAAAATTGAAGCCGTAGTGGATTGGAAGCAACCCACGTCAGTGAGCGAGATCCGAAGTTTCCTCGGCTTGGCAGGCTACTACAGGAAGTTTGTCAAAGATTTTTCAAAAGTGGCAGCGCCTTTAACTCGGCTAACCCAGAAGGGAGTGGCATTCGATTGGACTGATGAGTGCGAGTCTTGCTTTCAAAATCTGAAGCAACGTCTCGTATCAGCTCCAATCCTTACACTTCCAGACGGCGTCGAGGGATTCCAGATATACAACGATGCATCCGGATTGGGTTTGGGATGTGTGTTGACTCAGATAGGGAAAGTGATATCTTATGCCTCGAGACAGCTTAAGCCGCACGAGAGAAATTATCCAACGCATGATTTGGAATTGGCAGCGATAGTGTTTGCATTGAAATTGTGGAGGCACTACTTGTATGGAGTGGCTTGCGAGATCTTTACCGACCATAAAAGCCTGAAGTATATCTTTACTCAAAAGGATTTAAATTTGCGGCAAAGACGTTGGTTGGAGCTTATAAAAGATTATGACTTGACGATCGCGTACACCCCAGGAAAAGGCAATGTGGTGGCGGACGCGTTGAGTCGAAACTTTGTGGGATCACTCAGCGTTGACAACGAATACTGGAGGAATTATAAAGTATGGGAATTGAGCTCCAGATTCGTGGCCGAAATGCACAATTGGCTCAACTTCAACTTGAGCCGAGTTTGTTAGAAAAGATAAAGACGACACAGAGGACAGATGAGTTCTTGATTAAGATTGGCAGAATAGTGGAAAAGGGTGAAGCCAGCGACTTCACCAGGCTCGAGGACGGATCATTGCGACTCAATGGGAGGCTATGTGTCCCGAAGGATGAAGAACTCCGGAAGGAAATCTTGACGGAGGCCCATTACGCCAAGTATTCCTTACATTCGGGAAGTACAAAAATGTATAAAGATTTGCGCACGACCTTCTGGTGGCACGGCATGAAACGAGATGTGGCCCTCTTTGTCTCGCGATGCTTAGCGTGTCAACGAGTCAAAGTGGAACACCAGAGGCCCGGCGGGGAGATGCAGAACCTCGCGATCCCAGAATGGAAATGGGATCATATAACATGGATTTTATAGTTGGCTTGCCGAAGACGCAGCGGGGGAATGATGCAATTTGGGTCATCGTTGATCGATTAACCAAATCTGCACATTTTCTCGCAATGAAAACCAAATGGAGCGTCGACCGGTTGGCTCAGCTATACGTGGATGAAATCGTCCGACTGCATAGAGTGCCAGCATCAATAGTATCGGATCGGGATGGGCGATTTGTATCGCGTTTCTGGGTCAGTTTGTATGCTGCCATGGGAACACAATTAAAATTTAGTTCTGCATACCATCCCCAAACCGATGGCCAGACCGAGAGGGTGAATCAGATACTTGAAGACATGCTACGGCTTTGTGCTATTGATCTGAAGACTAGTTGGGATACTCACTTGCCGCTAGCAGAATTTGCCTACAACAACAGTTACCAGTCAAGTATACAAATGGCTCCGTATGAAGCATTGTACGGGCGAAGGTGTCGGTCTCCGATTTGTTGGGATGAAGTCGGTGAACGACAGGTACTTGGTCCGGAGATGGTGGAACAGGCCGTCGAGAAGGTCCGCATGATTCGGGAGAAGTTACGTGTGGCACAAAGTCGGCAGAAGAGTTATGCGGATACTCATCGACGACCATTGGAATTTATGGTAGGCGATCACATATTTCTGAAGGTGTCACCGATGCACGGAGTTATGCGATTCGGTGCGAAGGGGAAGCTAAGTCCGAGATTTGTTGGCCCGTTTGAAATTCTTAAGCGAGTCGGCCCTGTTGCCTATCAGATCGCGCTGCCACCGACATTGGATGGAGTGCACGATATCTTCCATGTTTCCCAACTACGAAAGTATGTACATGATCCAAGCCACGTGGTAGACTTCGGTCCGTTAGGGCTAAAAGCTGACTTGTCTTATGTAGAGGAACCCGTGCAGATCTTGGATAGGAAAGATAAAATCTTGCGGAACCGAGTTGTTTCTTTGGTTCGAGTGCTTTGGCGAAATCATTCCGTCGAAGAGTCGACATGGGAACTTGAGGCAGAGGTGAAGGAAAAGTTTCCTTCGTTGTTTGACCTAGGTGGGTTTGTGTTTAAGTTTCGAGGACGAAACTTTTTGTTAGTGTATTAATATGTAATGCCCTGAATCCGTTGCGGAGCACGGTGCGGGCTAGCGGCCGAATGGCCGAGTCGGATGGGAATTGGGGAAACTTTACCAGGATCGCGGGATAATAAATTGAGATCCTTTCCTCGTTATGGATTGGACTCTTTTGAAATGATGCCCAAGATGAAGTGGCGCGCGTCTTGGGGGAAGAGTTCTATATAAGAGTCGTTTGCCCCGAGACCGTTGCCCTGCTGGTTTTCGATGTCGCTTTTGCTGTTGGCTTTTGTGTGCGTTTTCGTGATTGTTTTCGATGAATGTTTTCATGGATTTACTTTCACCGTCTACGCATTTCATATCGAATAACTGAGAGAAAGAGAAGAAGTATGCTGACCAAACGCTGGTGCCAATGCAGGTGCTAACGCGGTGAACCTAGGGTGACGTTGCGTGGAAGACCTCTTTCTCTCGGCAATTCACCAACAAGTGAGTGGCTTTGATCCTTCGACGATCCTTGATCTTCGCGCATAACAATGGTAGACTTGTTATTGCGTTCGGTGCTTAATAAAAGATGCCTAGTAATAATACGGGAAAGATAATGAAAGATAAATGATCACATGGCTAGGCTTATGTTGTAATTGAATGATGCTCGTATGCTATATGAATTATTTAACAGGTGATGCTAAGACCCAAGTATTGGGCGGTAAGTATATCGGACTTCGGTTCGAAAGAATGAGTTAAACATGAATAGTCCCTTGGTTGGATGAACGAATATGCGAGCCTATGGCTCAAAGTAAGATGGCAAGTTGGAAAGATGGGAAAATGGCAAGATGAAATGAGAACTATGAATATGTGTGGAAGATGCTATTATCATGCATGTCGTGTCTCTTATTAGTTAAGTTGCATTGCATGCATGGTCATGGACAACTTGTATACAAGGTAGTTCCTCGAACGGTACTCCGAGGCCACGGAACCGATTCGGCCTAGGAGGAACGCCGTGCTGAAGTAGTAGCACAGTGCTGAAGTAGTAGCACGGTCTTTCGGGAACCTTCCGGATGGGCTAGCTACCCACCGATGAAGGGGAGCCGTCCGACCAAGATGTCCCAGATGGCGTGTAGTCAGTGACCTTCATATAGACAGGTGGCATAGCTAACATTGTCTTATGCAGGCAGAGTAAGTGGTATTCATAAATATGTACAGGGATGGCTATCGACCGTGGGTAAGATTCACCAAATTGGTGATCAATATGAACTGCTTATGTTAGATCAACATGAATTGCTTATGTTTCTAACATCACTGTATGCTCCTTATATTTCTCATCAAATATATGAATTGTTAATGGACCCTAAGGCAAGATAGAAAGAATACAAATCAATAGTGAACATTCATGTAATTTTACTACTGTTGATTTATGGTGAGATTGGTTACGGCCGCTCACCAGTACATATGTGGCAATGTACTGACCCTCGTCTCCACAGGTGCCGGGAACCTAGTGGATAATCATAGACGCTGAAGGCTTGCTGTCCGACTCTTTAGAAGCTTCGTACATCTTGAAGTTTCCACTTGAAAAAGAAGGCATTTTGCTGAAGGTGGTTATTGTCGCATTATTAATAAAGGGATATGATGTATGGAACAAGTTGTATCTCATTTCAATATTTCTGCAATGTTGTAGCCAAGTTTGGCCTTTCATTCTCGGCTGTTTGAGAGCCTTATGTTTATGCAATGTAATTTCAAGATATCAATAAAGAACTTATTTCAGATCATATATGTGTTGCCAAAACTTCTCTATCATCCGCTGCGAATCTCTATTCAAAATGTCTCTTTTATAAAAGGAACACGAGCACGCCTTGTACAAGTGCAATTCCAGACTTGTACGGCATCACGCCTTAGCGAGGACGAACGATTCGGCGTGAATCTAAGCGAAGGCGAACGATTCCCGAATCGGGGCGTGACATAAAACGCAGTAAGCTGTTCTAGAGATAACAAGATAAGACTAAATGTGCTAACAGTTCTATAAGTGAATAAAGTCATAAATGCTCCAAACACAAAAGTCGTCTCATATAGTAAATTGTCTAAGTACAAGCGATCTGAAATGTAAAACTGGATACATGTCCAGTTACAAAATATGTAGCGTAATACATGACTACTCTCAAACTGTCTAAAGCAAAAGACAACTAGGCGAGGTTCCCCGCAGGAACATCCTCGTAAAGCAAAGCCGGGTCATCGGCAGTATCTCCATAATATGTGTCGCAGAGTAACTCCTCCTCAGTAAGGATACCTACAACGTTATCCTGTCAGGACGGGAGCAAGTACTGATTCTAGCAAACTAAATATACTAAGCATAAACAAGAATATAATAAACTGGAATCATGGCATATCATGGTTTAATTGGTTTTTAAAAATGACAACATATAGTTTAAAAGTTTAAAACTGTAGCATGTACGTGAATCGGTCAATAGGTGAATAGGATGTACAGCGGCACATATCAAATTTTTCTGGCATGCACATATATGCACGAACGGCATCGGTGTATATCCATACACAAACGCGAGATCAGAACCTACAGTAAGGTTACATATAGAATGTCACCGAGCGCGGTAAATACATACGGAGAGGGGGTCATGATCACGTACATACTAGCAGTTTTCCCTTAACCCGTTATTTAAACATGTGAGAGATAGAGATATGTCTAAACATGGTAGAGACTAAAAGTAATACAACATGTAAAGTTCTAACTTGCTACCCCAAGGATCAGCATTTAACATGGTTGGTAATCGCAGTTTATTGTTATAGCAGTATGTAAGTTCGTAGAAAGTACTGCCTCTAGCAAAGCAAGCAAAGCAGCTGCGATAAAAGTGCTATAGATGTCCGGTAACTCGTCACTGTAGAAATAATATATAAACTTAGTTTTTACACTAAGCTAAAACACTAGGACACTAATTTGTGCAACACGACTTTGTGACTGGCTAGCCCAAAAATGATGACTTTAGCATAGGAGACCAATGTGGGATGACACACTACTTTAACTAACTTCCTAGGGTCTTTACACTAGTGAGGTGGGGTTTCAATACGGCTAAAACTTAAAATAGCACCAAAAAGTTACAAGTCGTAATTAATCAATAAATAAATCAAATGATCATGTGGTTCCAATAATTTTTGAGACAGACAAAAAGCTTATTTTTACTTAAAGTAAAGTACCAAAATGATCCTTGTTAATCAAGAAATTTATTATAATTTTTTTGGAATTTATTAACTAGTACAAGTATTTTATAAAAATCAGTTTTCCTAAGTATACAGAAATGAGTTTTGGTTCCACAAGCCAAACTAGTGGCAAACTGTAATTTAAATACTACAAAAATTATACTAATTAGCTAAGTAACTTAGTATCTAAATACTATTTTTTCCAGAATTTAAAAATACTTTAAGTATTTATAGAAATCCAAAAACAGCATTGCACACAATTGAAATTAATTAATTAATTATCTGCGTATTTGTCCATGTATATAATTTGAACCAAAGTTCAAATACAGGACCCAGGCCATAAATCAAGTCCAATATGACTTGTACAGGTCTTGAATGTGTGAAAACACATTTGGGCCCAAAAATCTATGCTAGGCTTGGACACCAAATGGTTGCAGTAATTTAAATACACTAAATACAATTATAAAGACGTAAAGTCATATAAATATTAATATTTTAATAGAGTAGAATTTCATATAGTGGCCTAAATATGAATAAAGTAAATTTTTATATATATTAAAATACATATGTATAACATTACGTAAATTACTTAGGCTAAATAGTTATGTATACATACATATACATATATACATATTATACATTAAAATATACATAATATACATTATATAAATAAGAATACTAATAATATATATATACACAAATATAATACTGTATATATATACTTATATAACATAAATATACATAAAACATATATACATATATACATATATATAAATAAATAATATAATAAAAAGAAAAACAAAAAAAGAAAAAGGAAAAGAAACAACAGCCACAGGGGGGAGACTCGAACTCGACCCAGCGGGGGGGTCGGTCTCGGGTGCGTCGGGCTGGCAGGGGTCAGCCATGGCTTGTGTTAGGATGGAGTAGGTTATTTTATTTAGGTTTTAAGTGTTTAAATGTAAAAAAAATATAACACATGTCCTGTTCCTGACCAGTTAGGGACACAGGTATTAACGTGTCTGGGTCGATTTTGACACGCACGACACGAGTTTCACGTGTCCAGTTCCACATCGTGCTCGCCAGGACACGACGAACAATATAGACCCACACACGAGACACGCACGACAGAGAAGACAATGCTACTCACGTGTCGACTTGCTGGGGGTGGGTTCGAGCGTTCTGGTCGGCGGAGTAGGCGTCGGGCGGTGGCGGAGTGGTGGCGATCGACTCAGCTCGCTGCGGCGAACGTCGCGACGGCGGTGGTTGGCGGTGAGGGTCGTCGGGGGGCGGAGCGAAGCCGTCGAGTTAGAATTAGGGTTTAGGAGTTTGGGGCTGTC